>CM051369.1:15244956-15278787 GCA_028015245.1 Cardamine occulta
TAATTAAATTATATAGATTTTCCTCTCCCAGGCCTCAGGAGTCTATTTAGTTAAAGAAAATTGTATGTATATAATAACCTCAGAAATTGGTACTAGACTCTGTTACTATATGCAATGATGAACCTTGTCCCGATATAAGATCTTTCGTTGAGTTAATCTTTTTTCATGGAACTTCAGAATGAGAATAACAAAACTTTATTTAAGTCAAATGAATTGGCTGAATGAATCTTTCTGATTCTATAATCACCTAGCATGCTTAAAATGTATCTAATAAATTAGCAAGGGAGTGACATATTCGGCTTCAGGCTCACCACAAAACAACATTCAATCCCAAGCACATCAACCAGATGAAAAATAACACAGAGGAATCAAAGCATCAACCGAGATGAAAGAAAGCGACTGGATGCGAAAAATAATGAAAAGCACCCATTCCACCGGAAGAGCCACCTGCAACAACATAAGACTCCATTTTGATCAAAATCTTACCATAGAGCATAGCTTTAATGAGAGAGAGATCGAAAAATATTACAATTCAAATTCGGATATTTGAGATGCCCCTAAGCTCTTGCCACCAATCACAGCAGCTGTGGTACACAATGTTTGTGCCCTGTGCAGAGATTAAGTCAGCAGTAAGAAGAAACAGCTATCAGTTTGATATAAATCATTATGTGAAGAAGACTTACACAATTCAACCAAGGACCACACCAAAGTGGATTTTCATCCACATGTGAAACCAATAGTCGCAAGCTAGGAAATAGAGTTAGGTACAATAAGTATGTGAAGCACTAGTTAAAATTGGAACCAAATGTAGCAAGCCAGTGCTGAGAGAGAAGTTACCTGACTTTTGTCACCCATTCACCAAAGTTAATCGAAAATGCCTGCAGAAGCCAGGAAAATGTGAAAACAAATTGCGAAAAAGTCTACTTCTTTTTTTAACAGAAATTATGTCGAAATTATACATTCCTGTGAGAAAAATTGGAAGAGAAGAATGCAGTGAGAATGGTCTTTCTGCTTCTTCTGTTCCTCTTTAATCTACAACATCAAAAATATTTAAAAAAAAACTTAGCACAGGTACTATCCTCAAACTTAGTGTATGTCTTGAGATTTAATTCCATACCATACTGCTCTCTTTTTTGGTTCCACCACTAGTCTTCAAATCAGAATCCTATTATATTGAACAGAGTGTCAACCCAAAAGCATTGTCTCTAGAAAATGAAAAAGTGTTTTACAAGAAAAAAAACCAACCAGTTCTGCTTCAACTTCAGCCAATTTCTTAAGAAGCCCTGCATGCCAACACATTTAGATAACCGAAACATTCTCCACAACACTACACCGCGGTCTTGGAAATAAATATTGTTTCTTACCCTCCTTCGTTAAAACCTTCCCACAAAGACCATAACTTGAATCCAAAGAACAACACCGTTGTTATATGATAAGATCCATTTACGAGAGATCTGCAAAATTAATAGTTTGAATCAGCAAGTTCAAGAAGAGTTCATGGTAGTGGATTACATATTACACTTTACAAAGCATTTTCACAAATATCTTTGCACCAGATTTGGGCAACCCCAACCAAGTGTATGAATGAGAATAACGTCATCACCTAAAAGTATAATCCAAAACAAAAGCTTGTTCCAAATCTTGAATAGCTCATTGGACTGAACAAGTTGTATAAAGACATAGAAAAGACTTACAACCAAAGCCAAATAAGAACCAGCTAATACAAGTCTCCTTGGATAACGCATCGCCAAAATCTGATTACAAAAGTAACATTTACCATTTAGCACACAAAGAAACATCTACAGAAGCTGCTACAAAATGCATGTGACAGATCTGGTCAAAGTCAACAGATTTGGTCCAAAACAAAAATATCTAAAACTTGCCTCAAATTCTCTAATATCTATTCATCTAAAGCTAACAACAAACGTTCGAGCCCAGAGGAATGCAAGATGATGTCGCCATTAAAGTTCATTGACTTTGCTCGACGTGTTACACTCTTAGAGGTAGAAGATGAGAGATCACTTACAGCGGCAGCGAAGAACGTTTGTCCGCAATCTCAGAGATAAAAGTCATGGCGAGTGACTTAGTAAAACCCTAAAGAGGACATTCAATTTGGAATCCAGAAATTAGCTTCGATTCCAAAAGTTAAAGTTCTAAGTTTTCTAGAATAGTTAAACCACACTGAACTACGTCCTACAAGAGAGCTCATGGCTGACAGGGAATTATGGCAAAATTGGAGGGAGCGATCTACTACCGGCGAGAGACGAGTCGCGTGAGAAAGGTGAATGTGTTTTGTTTTTAGGGCTTTTGCTTTGGTGGGAATTAATAAGGTGCGCGATTTGTTGGGCCAGTATGCAAGCTTTGATCGAATTCTTATTGGTTAAACCTTGCCACGTGGATGAATATGATTCCTAGATCTTGGTATGTAGGGCCCATAGTACCTAGCTTTGGTAGTCTAGTTGACTCATTACATAGACGGTGTTTATTTATTTGCTGTTCTGTTCCATTACGAGCTTTCAGGTCCCTCACGTTTGGAAAAAACCGATTGGAGATCCACCCAATCAAAAGCATTCCAAGGGATGTTAGAAGTATATGGCTTTGAATGGAGCGATCATAAAATCGTTTGTGGCTTGGATAGATTTTTGTTCACTAATTATTAGTAATTGATCGAACCAACTACATACTTTTTTACGAAGAAATAAACGTAAGTTTGAATGGATACAATAGGGCAAGCAAAACATTTGGTGGATTAAATCACTATTTTTTTTACTATCCATAAAGTTATAATTTGTAGTAGTATGGATATAAAAATAAAATAAATAATGGATGCAGACCAACTGTAATACGTTTTTACAGAGAGATAAACAAAGATCTTGAAAACTGCATGTTCCAAAAATGAATAATTTAGTCTATCGATGATTTATTTCACCTCGTCCGCAACAACCATTGATTTTTAATCCGTGATAAATTATTTATCACGAAATTTTAAACAGTTTTTATGCTATTATATCCGCCAGTTCCATTCAGATAGAGAGTATTGAGTGGTTTCATTTGTTTGTCGTATATCATGTTGTGAATAAAGGTAAGGACGATAAGGATATCCTAAATTTTACTGGAATTATAAATTATTGTATATATATTTTATTAATTTGTATATATATGTTCCATAGTTAATCAGATATTTAGTATTCTGTGATTTTTACAGACCAGATCATTTGGAGTGTCCCCGATCTACTCGATAAATATATGAAAATTAAAATATCAAAATTCAACCAAAACAAATTTGCCTTTCTTTTGCAATTCGTAGGAAATGATTTTTTTCTTTTTCAACATGATTTTTCTTTATTGTAAGCAGTTTCGAGATAGGCAATTTTTCTAATATCCTTGAAATAATGTATTTAGGTCTCTACGAATGTTGAGTATTCAAGCCTATAACTTAATATAACCCTCCTGACCTTTTTGTATCCAAACCCCACTGTCTTTTAGGCATAATTAGAAAACTGAAAGCTTCAGAGCTTTAGCCAAACCCGAATCTTCGATTACCCTTTGATCCCCAAAATGAGACTTGAAGCCGTAATTGTCGGCCAAACAACACATAGAAAAACACAAGTACCTATTAAGACTGAAGGACTTGAGTGTTTTTGTTTTGTCTTATAAGTAATAGCTACAGTCATTATGTTCCACAGCCCCGTGATTAACTGGTAACAACATGAGGCTTTTTTTCTCTACTTAACAAAATCATCAATAGTAATTAGGAAGTTCTATAAGATTTTGTTTGGTCAAATGTAACAATCCAATGTGCTGTAACGACTCTAAACTTTCATGAAAGAAAAAAAAAACAAAGTAAAAACAAAGAGTAAATCATTAAAAATGGTACAAAAGGATACAGAGAAATGTTCTCACAGTTTAACTTGTCCCAAATTTTTAAAAAGAAAATTAAAGAAGAAAGAGACAAAGATCAGTTCTGACGAGTAAAACAAGAAATACCCACCAAGACTAAACAGAGGCCAAACGTCAGTGGCTCTGCCCAATGTACTCTCTGGTCCAAAACCACTTCATAATTGTTATATTTTCCAGTTTGCAATTTCGGTTTATACCAAATAAATTTGCAATTTTGCCGAGTTATAAGTTTATTGTTGGTAGAAAAGAAAAAGTCAATGAAGCCTCCGAGAAAACAAAGTTTGCTAGTTTAGAATATGAGGAGACAATAATAAATGTGATACTTAATTTGGGATTTCTGTAAAAAACAAAGCTCTTCGTGGATTTCTCCATTTACATGACCAAGATGTTTCTTTCAAGCAAAATTCTTTCCTTAATGCTCTTCTTCATCCAGTGAATATAGGTTATGTATTGGTTTTATCATTAAAAAGGGATACTATTAGAATTCATTCATTTAATTTAATTTCTTGTGATTTACATAAAAATAAAAATAAAAATAAGAGATTTTAATTCGCTTTCCATCAACGTCCCATCAGCTTCAGGGCAAAATAGCCAGCCAGACTAGCCTGCCTGTCTTATGGCAACTATATTTCATTAATATATGTTTTTTATAATTACTTAAAACAGTTAATTGATTAAATAAAAAACACTCTTGAAAACAACAGCTTTAGGCTGAGCACTGACATTTTTACAGGAGAGGGAAGAGAATAAAATGCATCGTTTTAAACTTCATCATGATTCATGTGAATAGTGCATTAACTACAATTTACAACTTATATTCACTATTAGAAGAAGTCTAAGCATTATTATTTATTTAATTAATTGTATATAATAAAAGTTTGAATTTTATTTTTATAATATTTCTTTCTGCATGGGGAAAAAAAAAACTGAAATACAAGTGTTGATAGGCCATTTCAACTTTGGCAGACAGTAAACAAGATGGAAATGACACTCTGTATCTGGGAAATATCCAAGCTCTGCATTATATATATATATATATACATACAAATATACGCATTTATTCCATGCATAAAATGTTATAAATTTTCGCGAAAGTTACCAGTAAAATATTTTGTTCTGCAAACACGAAAACAATAGCTGTTCAGTTTGTGTTTTAAATTTTCGAAAAAGAAACTCCAAGAATCCGATTGTCCACACATTTCTAACTTTAAGCTAACCTACTATAAACAATTATAAAAAAGAAGGTTTTAACTTCTAAGATTTATTTAGCCAATATAATTTCTTGCACCAAAACAAACTATAATGTTTAAAACAAATGCTATATTTATTTACTTGATTTAGATTCAGGTCATATGCAGATTTCTATTTTGATATGCAGATAAAATTATTTAATTTAAAAATAGATATGAGATTGAAAACAAAAATCAAAAGAAAAATAATACACTCCCAGTTTTCAGAGACATTGTCAGCAAGCATCTAAACTATCTTCATCCTCGTTTCTATCTTCATATCTTGGTTAAAGACCAAAAAAAAGTATTATAAAGGTATCAATATAAAATTATCAACTATATATATACACAAAATTTCCAAATACTAAAACGTCGTTTAAGAGTTAAGACCAATATCCATAAAAACTAATATATACATGTGTAATTCGATAACACACATAGTAAAGTTAAAAAAGCCCATGAACTCATTAAAAAAATCTGTGTATACTGCTTCTACATATGTTCTTTGACCGAATGATAAATCATGTTTCTTTTTTGGCTAGACATATGAATAATCTTAACAATTAATCAAACAAAATCAGTAACAACTGTTTCTTTAGCACGTAACCTTTCGTTGGACATCTTTCTTGGTATAAAAGGTGCTGGGGTTCCACTAAAAAAAAAAATCAGATATTCAGCACCTTAAATATACAAAGAAGAGACTCAACTTTGGGTTCATAATAAGATTTATTGATTTAATTGTTCACCATATTCAAATTTATATGCTACTAGTTTCTCCTAGAAGGTTTGATCCACATAATAACTCTCTCCCTGACCCTACATTTTTTATTTGAAACTTTTTCAACCCCAAATACTATGTTTTCTTTTCCCCTACATTTTTGACACTTGTTTTTTCACCAAGATAATGGATGATTAGATTCTTGAATGATCCAAAGTTAAAAAGAGTATAATTAGGAAAGTATTCTTGAATGTTTTTTAACTTATGGATTCGATTAAACTATAACTGTTTCATTAAAATCATACCAAAAAAAATGAAACTAAGACAGCAAACTATATAGTAACTAACGTTGCCGGAAATAAATAAAATAATGTTAAATAACAGAAATTTTAAAATAAAATAAAAAGGATGCGTAGATTGTGTGTGTTGGTTGTTCCGAAACTAAAATCCCACGCTGGAACAATTCATTTATACATTATTAATCAATAAAATCTCAAATCCTTTCCTCTGATTCTCTCACAATATTATTCCCGTATTTTATTAATGATGAATCCTCCCCAGCCGTGCTGATTCGCCATCTTTTCTGCCTTTTAATGAATTTTCCTCCCCAACTTTTTATTATTCACTTTCTTCTTCTGAAACCCCAACTTCCGAAGACGCCAGTCTCATACCAAGAACCCCCTTCTTTACATAATACCAGAGCAGCTTCAAGACCGTTCCTTTCAACCTGATTTCCCCTCTCAATCCTCTTTCTTCTTCAATTTGCTTACTACTATCTTTTACAACTCTCTTCTTCTTACTTTTATGTTTTCTTCTAAGCTTCAAACATAAAAACCAATCTTTATGTTTCTCTGTTTAACGCATTAAAACAGAGGAGATAGTTGTCTTGAAGAGTTTCATCTAGCAATCAATAATGGGTTTCACCATAACGAAGCTATCTAGTTAAGTCAAGTCCAGTTTCTTTTTATCTTCCTTTTTTGTACATAAGTACAACTACCAAGATTTGAAGGAATCTCAGTAAGGTTCCATATTTCTGATTTTTTTTTTTCTGCAGATGTCACTTTCCTTCGTCAAACTTACACTACCGACGTTTGTGCAGTAAAGTTTGTTTTCCATCTCACCAAACACATCTCTATTATATTCTCCCAAGTTCACTTTTTTTCTTATTCTTTCAATGTCTATATTTTAGGCCATAGGTGTGGTGGTTTTGAAGACTTGGAAGGAGAAGAAGAGTGTTGGATACTAGGGTTAGTGTTCAGAAGGAACGATTAGGAGGAGGAGGAGAAGTGAACAGCAGTTTAGAGAACTGGTGTGATTCGGTTTCAGCTATGGCTGATAACAGTCCAACATACTGACACTTCACAGATATTGATACTGATGACAAGACTCAGGTTTTTGTTCCTTTTTGTCTTCTTCGTTAAATCGCCATCATCCCTAAAAGACAAAAAGATTCTGTTTTTTTCTTTTTCGTTTCTGTTTTGTTTCTTCACTTTTGGAGCTTTGTTTTTGTCTATTTTGATAGGTCACTTGTGGAATACGATTCATATAATGTTTTCTCAGATTGTCTGTTTCAATAATAAACATTTTTTTTTTGGGTTTAGTGAGACTCACCATTGGATGATGTAGGGTTTTTGTAAAATGACCCACAAAAAACTTATTATGTTTCATGTAAAGAGTTTCTTCCTTTTTTATGGGAGTATTATACTGGCCCATAGCTTTCTCAAAAATTGCAGTTTCTTGTAAAGTTTCTTGCTTTTTGTGATTATATATAAGAATTTACTGGCCCATAGCTTCAACAAAAAATGCAATTGTTTGTTGTTTTTATACTTTTTTTTTATTGGTATAATCTGATTTCATTGGCCCATGGATTTAAACATTAGAAGACTTCATCTTTTTCAGTTCCATTTGCTGCATATTGAGTTTGTCATTGCTTGGGCATTGTTTAGTTAAATGGAGTTCATCAAGGAATGATTTTTGTCTTAAGATTGTTCAGATCAATCCTAGGTGAAAATCCCCTCTAGTGATCAAAGGGTAGATGCTCTTATTGAACCTCTTTGGAGTTTTGGATACGTTTTTGGTTTATGTGTGAATGAACTTTTGACATTTCAATCAAATTCTTGGCAGACACTTCGAAGACTTGCTCCAGAATCGAAAGAGGCTGCTAGGAAAAACAATTGAGGAAAAAGTATAGTAATAGCTGATTCAGTGAACTGTGTTTTCATCTTCTTTCCACTATTTTTGTATTTACTTCCAATCTTTGAATTGCATTGTTTCTTAATAGGCATATGTTCAGCAACTTGAGAACAATTTGAATCAGGCTAAAGCTCAGCTAGAGAAGAGCTCAAAAGAGCTCGCCAACAAGGTCTGGAAGTGACTGTGCTATGGAAGAGAAAGCACCAAGCTTTCCTAATTTGTATTGATGGGTTTCTCTTGTATGCGAGGTTATTTTTGGTCGAAAGCGGAGTTTCAACAGATCCACACGCATTTGGCAGCTGGAAATGGTCAAACTTTGAGCATTCCCACGATAGTCTTGGCTCTTTGTGATCTTACAAAGAATGAAGTTTGGTGTTTGATGTTTCGAGTGCATTTTCATTTGATTGGAATACACGTTGGAAGGAAGAACAACAAAAGCTGATCAATGACTTAAGATCAGGTGTAGAATTCGCAGTTAGGTGACAACGATCTCTGGCGTGCTAAATAGATGCAGTGATGAGTCTTTCCTGATGAATATTCAGGCTGAAAGCAATTGGCACTAAAGTTGACGTCTTTCATAGCACTCTCAGGCATGTGGAAGACGCCTGCTGAGAGATTTTTCATGTAGTTAGGTAGATTTAGATCATCTGAGTTATAATTATAAAAAGAAATGGTTTAATCATGTTTTTTCACAATGATTTTGGTTCTGATCATGTTTTCATTTTATGTTGTTGAATGTTGAGAGACCATGTGGATCCGTTGACTGATCAACAGTTGATAGGCATCTGTAACCTTCAGCGATCGTCTCCAGCAAGCAGAAGATGCATTGTCACAAGGCATGAAGGCTCTGCAACAATGGCTTCTGGATCCGCTTTCCTCTGCTTCAATGGGGATATTAAACTCTTCAGCTAATGTTGCTGACTATATGGGTCATATGGCTATGGCTATGGGAAAACTTGGCACTCTCGAAAAACTGGCTTCGTCAGGTACAAAAGCAAGAACTTCACTTGACAACAATAACAAGTGGCATTACAAATCCAGAACCTGAAAAAAAGGTTATATCTTTTGCAGAGCCAAAGATCTATTGGGGCAACAAACTCTACAACAGCTTCACCAGAATTCTCACCACCACGACAAGCTGCTCGCGCCTTTTTTGGTCATCACGACTACATTTCTCGGCTTAAGAGCCCTTAGCTCTCTATATGGATTAGCCCGACCTAGGGACTAAAAAAACCGTATCATAAGTCATGGGACAAAGGAGAAAAAGCATAGTTTACTGGTCTTAAATTTTCACATTCACATATTTTCAACTAAAAGACCAAAAGCTTTCTTCTTTAGTGTCTTTAGATCATCTATTATTTAGTTGGTAGTGAATACACCGCTAAAATCAATCATCGTTTTTATTTACAATTCTAGCTAAACTGATAAACAACAGATCGTAAAGATCTACAGAAAAGTTTTAAAAAATGGTAAAGAGATGAATGTAATGTGAATCATACTAGGTTACAACTAGGGAGGAGTTACTTTCTCTCGGCTCCATTTCTCTATGTTGAAAGCCAACCTGAAAAAAAAACACTAAAACAAGAAAACATCTTTTGTGAAACTTAATCTTTATGTTTTCAACTGGGTCGTTTTAATGTTGTTTAATAGCTTTGTTATGGGTTTCTTTAGGAATCACATCAAGATATATACATAAGTAATATTTGAATCAAGAAAATGGTGGTTGGCTTCTCCGAATCTGGATGTTTGGACAATTACATATCATATTGTATGCCTCAATGCAGAAAGCAATTCTACACCCTGACTAGAAATGTTGTTTACCTTTACACAATATGGGTTTTTTAAGTGTCTCATATGGAGTTTGTTGTCTAATTTTGAAAAGGTCAATTCTCAGCTCTAACACAACAAATTGGTTGAAAAAAAAAACAAAAAGGCATTGAATGAATACCGATAGAAGGGTCAGCGCCATGATTCTTGAGCTCTCTAGACTCTTGGCAAATAGCACAATGGGTGCAACATAGATGGACCCAAAAAGTCACGGCATGGTTCCTCAAGGCAATACGAAAATGTTCCCTAAGCCTAGTCCGGCCAAGGAACATATAAACCAGCAACAGCCAGCAAACCCTAACGCCAGATGAATCAAACCTGCGTTCGCCTAGAAGCTGCATTTCCCCAAATCCAAAATTCAGATTTATATAGCACAAATTAATATTGTATATAAAAGTAACCAACTAAATTATGGGTTTCTTACGTATAGTTCCTCTGTTTACGATCTCTGCGTTTTGAGCAAAGGAGACACATGGCATTATAGTTGTCTGAACACTTTGGGATGCAATAAAAGCAAAATAAACCCATTTGATTAGAGACAACAAGAAGAAGAATATCAATCAAGAACAAAGAGTTTATATTTTTTTGATGAAGGGAACGTACAAATGCGAGGATCTTCATGACAATCACAAATACCGGTGGTCCATAATCCCTGAGGCTGTCCAGCGTACGGTTGATCCCGGAACGACGTTCCCCTCCACTAACCAAACACCGACCCCATCCCCGTACATTTTTCAGTTTTATTAATAAACAAATATCCCAAAAATCAAACAATAAACAATAATAATAAGAAATTATAATTATAATCACTTTCTTTGGATTTTCTCTACGTTGTTTGAGCAGAAGGGAGGCAGTCAATGGGTTCGATAATTTTTCTCGAGAATTCAAAAACCCAAATTGCCAATTATCTTTTCCGGTGAGAAAAAATTAGGCAACTCAGAGAACAAATTTATTTAAATATATACTTTTTTCGATTGGAGCTGGACTTACGCATGCACCTAAAAGCCTTGAACACAAATAAAGAAGATAAGCGTCAAAATTTATTTGGTGAAAAATTTACTCTCGACGAATATTAAAGGGATGATAACGATTTATCTAAATGTAGTAATAATTGTATAGTGTAATATGAAACCAACTGTTGTAAAAATAGAAAAACGTTGTTGAATAGATGGATTATCCACATCATCTGCAATCTTTGAATTCGTAGAAGTATTTAGTTGACCAGACTGGGTACTGAAATCTTTAGATTTGTACTACTAGAACAGAAGTCTATCTCATAAGATCTGTACAATTTTTATATATATTTTTATTTATAGGTTAGTCTACCTACTACGTAAGATTTGTACAATATCCAAAAAAATTATATTTTTCTCTTAAGCCCTCAATTAAATCACTTTTTTTATTATCACAAAACGGCTCCAAATTTTTATCAAAAAAGTATCCTATAAATTAAGACTAAAATAAATTGGTTACAGAAAACATGTTTACTGAAGAACGTTTAAATAACATAGTAAATTCTGCTGAATAATTTCCTCAAGTAAGGAAATCGAAAATATTCTTCCTCATTTTTTTACTTAAACATATAGATAGTACAAATTACAATATATTTTCCCCTTTTGCATTATTTCCAAGAGAAATACTGGCATATAATGGGGAAATAGTCAACGTTAGTGTCTTAATTGATAAGCGCAGGGTTTCCAAAAAGTCATGAATAATCGTAATGCTGATTTCTCTAACAAAAAAAACAGGGTAGAAGGAGAAGAACCAATGTTTTCCAGAGATCCGACGGCAGGGCCGGTGAACCCGATCGACGAGATCAGATAATCTTTCGGTTGGCTTGATGTTAATAACCGATAGTCTTATAACATAACCGTCCAGAAAATGAATTTAGTAATCCGGGATCCGTTTGATTGGTCGAACCAATTTATCTGATTAAATGAAATCTATCAAAATATTGAAATTTGAATTTAAAACCTTTATATCAAGCCAAAAGAGAATAGTGATACATATACTCAGATTTGTTTGTTTGATGTTTCAGTGTTCTATTTTTGTCATTAACAATTTTCAACTATTTTAGTATTTTTTTGTTTTGGTTTAAAGTTGAGTTTAATTACTTTATTATTATGAAATATGGTATGTTTTGACTATTTTAGTTTTTTTAGTTTTTTTTTGTTCTTTTATAAAAGTTAAAAGGATTAAACTACATATAGAGATATGTTAATAAACTACAAATACCTAATGATATATAAAATATTTTTTTCTATTGATTTGGCAGTCGATTTGGTTCAACCGATGATCCATCGACCCAAAGTCGTACAGATCCTTGTCTGGATGGGATATAAAACATTGGAAGAACAAGAAAATGAGGTTTTGCCTTCAAAACGAACCACGAACTAGGCTTGTCTACAATTTGTCCGCCACTACAATTGTCTGGTTCATTTTAAAGACATTATTTTAGTTAATATTAGCTACGAAATTACAACTTTGGTTTCAACAAATAAAATGGTTTCTAAAAAGACTTACAACTTTCGTCTTAGAATTTTTTGCCTGAATTCGAATTAAATCTTCCTCCTACCTCAACTCACCCTTTAAAAGTGTTGTCCAGGTTCATTAATCCAAGTCATGCACCTATCTGGGACATATCCAACAACATGCACATTGATTTATTATATATATATAAATATTATTTAAGGTCTATTAAAAAAGTTACAGAAACAGATTCAGATTTTATAATTCGTACTAAAAGTTAACTTTCCGTAAACGAATTATATATTGATATATAATTGATTTATAGGATTATATTAATTTTTTTTTTTTACTAACTACTATCCAGAAGGAACAAAACCAAAAATCATATTAATTCCTCAAACTTACCTCTAGTAGGGATTACTAAAGACCACATGATAACTGAACATAAAAGCTTACTTTAGTATTTAAGATACAAACATAATCTTTTTATAAAAAGACAGAACAGAACTAATTAAAGGGGATCGTAGTTGTGTATGAAAGCGTCGATGTGGCACAACATCTCCAGAGTTGTTGTATGAGCAAGCTGAGACTTGCCGAGGATGTGAAACGCGTGTCCAACGCCTCTGAACCTCACGCGCTTGATCATCTTCTCATTACCATCGCACATCTCCATGTTTCTGTCCATCAGCGGATCCATCTCCGCCACTTTCAACGTCTTCATGTTCACGGTCGACTTGATCTTCACCGGTTTTACAATACGGATGATCTCTGTTTGCGCCACGTGGCAAAGCCAGCCTCCACCATGCGTCAGAGGCCGCCAATGCCAGCCCCGAGCTCTTGTTGTTCCCCACGCGCCTCTCGCTCTCCGTACGCGCCTCCCCGCCAAAGAAAGGCTGGATCAGGAATCGTTCCTTCTATCTTTAAGACAGCTAGATCGTCGGCGGCTGCTGATCTTGCTGCGACATGGTGCGCGATGTTGCCTCCGGAGCTGTCTCCGGCCAAGAATATTTTGCTGAAGTCACATAGCTTGGCCCACAAGTTATCACTTCTTGCTTTGATGAGCCAAAGAATGGCATTGACCCCATCTTCGTAAGCTGCCGGAAGAGGATTCTCAGGGCTAAACGGTAATTTACAGACATGACCAAGCACCGCGAGCAAGCGGACAATCTGGCCAAGAACTCATGGTAACACAACCAGAAGCCGAGCCGATACAGAATCCTCCACCGTGGAAGTAGACAAGCAAAGGGCTTAGAGACCGAAGACTTGGTGGTCATCATCGGGACATAGAGACGTGCCCATACGTTGGTCAACTTGTCTATACAAACATCGGAGCAAAGCCACACCGAGCTCGAGCGGTAGTGAAGGATCACACACGCCACGACTTGAGGTCGTTCCACGTGGCCGTCTTTGTAAACTTTAATAAGGCCGTGCACTTCGTCGACGACCGGGCCATGGAGGTTGGTTTTATTAGGAGTAATGGTGGGCACATTGGTCAATGTGGTGGCGCCCATTTCTAACTTTAAGTGTGATTTTCGTGACACAAAGAGGCCTTTTATCAGGTTTGGGAGATTTGATGTGTTTGGAGATTTCTTATATAGGAGAAGCCGAAGACGATGTATAATAGCAGATGATAGAGACGGGTAAGGTCGAAAATATTTCAAACTTTACTTTTTCATCAAAATACTATCAATAATTGAAACCAAACTACATTTTGTGGGCTACTCTCTTTCTTATTTATTATATAGTTACAAAATATGGTTCTCTTTGTAGACCCTTTGATTTTAATGTCTAGGACCGGAGATACAACGTGGTCTTTTTCAGTCCAATAATTTCAGTAAACTTTAGAATATTGTCGTCACTGCTGATATAATAGAAAAACGTGTGAATAAGACTTAAAGGGTTGTTCTTATCCAATGGGCGTGGAAGGCAATATTCAAAATATTCAACGTGACTAGTTCTTTGTGGGCTAGTCGAGGGACTTCAGATAGTGATATTATTATTTCTCTTTAAACTTTCCATTCACCAAAATAATATTTATAAAGTAATATATATTGGAAGATGAAGGTGGCACGTGGACATAAAATATTGTGATGGTGGGCGATGGTCTTCCACGTTTCAATGGCATAGAGTCAAGAAGTATGGGATTGGTTGAAGGGTTTGTCAAAATGCACTTACCAAAAGTAGAAAAGATACATTGCCCACTTTTGTAGTTCTTCATTATTCATGCACCAATCTTTTCATTTTCTTTTAATTAATTTAAAAAAAACATTTCAACAGCAATGTGGAGTTGCTTAGTTGGTTGACGCCATATACTTTCTAAATTAATTTGTGTCTATCTGAAGCATGCTACTTTGGTTTTCTGTTGGAAAGACTGCTTTTCGAAGAATAAAAGTGTTTCATTATTTTGATTTCGGTTAGGGTTTCAAAACAGGTTAATCTGCCCCAATTAATATGCTCCGTTGCGGGTTGACTTGATTTGCGGTTTTAGAAGAGTTGGCACCCTAATCTCAGACTACAGAAATTTCGGTCATGTTTTTTTGAAATTCCTTTTTAACATTTCAATATGTTGTGTGTATTAGTAAGTTTACTTGTTGAATATACAGTTGGCATAATCTATTAATGCTGGGGTCAAGTCTCTAAGTTGAAATTAGATTAGTGGCCCTTTTATCAGAGATTTAATCAGTAGTTATTCTTTAACAATGCTTTAATGTTAGTGTGAGATTTGGCTGTCACCAAAATCATATGGGGATATAAAATGTTGTAAAGAGAAATGAGGAGTGTAGATGCAAAATTTGATTTAAAAAATAATGTAACATTGAATGCACAGTGGCAAATTTCAGTTTTATTTGTTAAAGTTATTATGAAAAGTTGATTGAAGTATGGGTAGTGAAAGTTGATTGATGATTACTGTGTTAAAACAAATCAAAGAATGGGCAAGTAAGAGGGCGCTTAGGTGGGATATATAATGTATAATATAAGAGGATGATTGTGTTCATAAAAGTGGGACAAAAACCCATTTTTCATGTTTGGGGAGTTTGATTTTTGTGGCTCATATATGTATAAGGTCTCAAACACAATGATAGTGTATACTTTACTTGGTCTGCTCCATTTACCATTTACCAACCTACACACACAATATATCCAACAACATTTTAAACACTAATTTGTAACATAGCGAATAATTTGTGAATACAAAACTCAATCTCACCATTCTACATGATAGCAATCAAAATATACTTTTTAACTACTTTTTGGAAGAACTCTCAATGCACTTTAAAACATACACAATTCATATGCAAAGAATATTAATTATTAATCCGCTAAATACTCTACACACTAAATGAGTGACAATTATGAAGGAATACAAAATATGTACGTCACACGGATCAAAACAACTAAATAAATATGCATACTTTATCGAGATATGTAACAATTGTTAATACTTAATACAAATAAACAATCTAATTAATTCGATCTAGACATAGGCGGTTGAAACATAGGAGGAGCCGTAGCCGCATACGCAGATGCAGCCACTCGTGCCCGTCGTTCCATATTCCCATGCCACCCAATGGACAAGTCGAAGTCACGGTTGTGTTGAAGTTGTCTATACTCTTGACAAAGAGCGCATGACTCCACAACAAAAATGGACGCAGCAGTCACAACAAGGTCTCTCCTTAAGATTGTATTGGGCTCTTAGTTTAGTTCGGTAAAAGCAAGAGTAGAGACTACTCCTCCGAACCCGGTCAGCATCATTATGATCATGTACATCGCTCCGCTCACACCACACGATGTGGATCCTCTGTCTACAATCTCTGCGATGCGTCCAAAGGCAATACATGGGCACCAACAAGTCAAGCAGCATGAGTTTATGTCCGCCCAACATTCAAATAAATCAGTCGACCAACCTTTGGCCTTAACACGGCCTTGGCTTGGTGGGTCGTTGGACGAAGGGTTCATGGTTTTGGTGTGATCTGTTTGAAACTTTCAAGACACGATGTTTATTTTTGTTTTCATTTATAGTTATGTGATGTTATTATGGTACCTTTTCATGGATTAACTGTCAAAAACTGCAAGGGAAGCAATGTAGGGACGCCTTATTTAATTTTGATTTTGTTTTTTTTCAGTGCCTTTTAATTATTTTAAACTCAATTTGCAGAAGATAGGACAAAAAAAAAAAAAAACTCAATTTGCAGAAGATACAAGCGAAATCATTTATTTTTGCAAAAAAATTACATATAGTACCACCAAATAAATCATTAAACCTTGTAAATATTTTTTTATTAGAATGTAAAAAGTAAAGGTGTTCTGCCATTCCTCGCCAAAATTGTTGTTCCCCAAAACCCTCCCAAACGCGATTTCGCAATTTTTCGATTTCGTGTTAAAAAATAGCTCTATAAATTTTTTTTAGCCATTTATAATTTTCTGGAAAATATAGTTCTGTCATCTGTGATTTATGTCAAAAATGCGGTTTCGCAAGTTCTCGTAAAAAAGATATGATTCCATATATTTTTTCGTCAAAAACAAGAGTTCATCATTTTCTGGTTCCACATGTTTCCTCCAAAATGTGATCCTGAAATATTGAGAAGTCAACACTGATTTCACAACTTAAATTAATTAATTAAAAACAAACAAATAATAAAATTACTTACGTCCATTTTATTAATGTTTCAAATAGCTTTCCTATTAAGAAAGTAGCAATATTACTTTCCCAATCACATCTCTCACAGACTCAAACCACAAAAGTCTGATCAACGGGGTCTTTAAAACCAGCTTTTGTGCTAAGCTCCTCAAAGGCGTTGACAACATTCTGTAGCCTTGCCACAAATTCGATCAGAAGAGAAGCAAACGTAGCCAGAGACAAAGAACTCGCACTTTCATATACTTTAAATTCTATCTCATTCACCTCAGAACCACCAATGAAAGACATGCTTGGCCACTTCTCCCGGTTCCTAAACATCCATACTCTCTGTTGACATCATAGTCAGAGATTCATTACCATTGCCTTGATTCTGATGATTGTTGTTGTTGTTGTCCCACATCTGGCTTAGGATTTGATCACTTTGGTCTCGTCATCTTTGGCTTCTTGATCGTTTTCTCTAGCTTTTTCAGCTTCAGCTTGCTCTTTAATAGCTGCCCAGCTTTCTGAATTGACAAGAAGATAAGATTTACTGTCTATTTTCATCTGTAGTTTCTCTCTGCACGTTGAACGTCTTTAAGAATCTCTCCGAGACTTAGCTTCTCCATTTTCTCCACTTTTTTCCCCAAACAAACGTAAAATTTTGGCTCCTTCGTTACCAACTCTTCGAAGCTCCTGACTGAAAACTTGTCTTTTCTCTGGTGATGCCTGACATAACACACGACAATATTACATTCAACAAAACATTAATTAAAGTTATTAAACCATTATATCTAACATATATTACAAGCCAAATACATAATTTATAAGGCTGACAAACTGATATCGCTTTTATATTGAACATCATTACCTTCAAGCAAAATACTCTTTTCGTTCCATTTTATTAAAAGTTTTAACAATTTATCTTTGTTTCATATTACTTGATTTTTAATCTCCGCGCATTCATCCATATATTTTATAAAACGAAACGGAGGAGTATTAATTGTTTTATATCGTATTATGGTTTCTAGCACTTCTTGAAAATCTGAATAACAAATATTCAATCTATTTTATAGTAAGTATCATTTTAGGAGTTAATAAATTTGTGGTATTTTTTAGTTTTCACAATGCAGAGTTTTAAATTTCTTTGTTTCAATGACAATTCTAGTTTTCATTCATATTAATTTAGTTTATTAATTAGAGAACTAAAATCATGTAGTGTATTAATAAGGGTAGATAATAGAGATTTGTTTCAAGTTTTTTTTTTAATTTGTTAAAAACCTAAAATGACATCTATAACAAAACGGATGGAATATTAGACTTCTTTCGCGAGTTATGGTGTTTACTTTCTAATAGTCATTCACCTTAGTAACAAAAGGGAGCTCAGTAACATAAAGAGAGTTGGTTTCACGAAATAGTATAATTAACAATGAACCTGTACCTCTGAAAGAATGCATCCCTGCATTGCCATGACCGTGAACGCGCACTGCCTCACTGCACCGCTAAGTTTGACATAGTTTTTCCAAGGATGGTTCAACGTTTTGTCACGTCCATGTGGAGGTTCCCATATAGCAAAATCAAGCTACAAAAAACAAGTCTTTTAATGCTACATATATATAACCATAATTCTTGTTTTTAAAGTTGTCTTTACCGCGCAAAACATATCAGAGAATCTTCTTGTTTTTAAAGTTGTCTTTACCGCTGTTCAATCTACAAGATTGAACAGCGGATCTGTATCCGCTGTATAAAGGATCATCCGAAGCTTAGTACGTGAGAATCTTTGAGGTATTCTCTCGTATTCCACACATTGCGAGTAACCATTAACACATCCTAAAATATAAAAACACAAACATGAAACAAAGGGACAAAAGTAATAAGCTACAATGTTATGTTTACCTTCTAGAGAATTTGCCACAGCCTAGAAATTTTTAGCCACCAGTTTATGGAGATCTTCCCCGGCCCATATCGGAAAAATAAATATATTCACAAGCAAACAAATGGTTGCACCAAGCAATAAGCAAAATCCTGTAATAAGCAGTGCTTAAGAAATCTCTTGAGTTGTTTCCAAAACATGAACGATACAATATGTTAACTTGAACACTCTGAATGCATATTCATATGGTTTCATGGCCGCGTAGAGTTTCAAATAACTAGCACCAAAACCTGAATAGACAAAGAGAGATTAATGTTAGTTAGAATCCTGAATAGACTTTGTAATGCATTGAGGAGATATAAGTAAGGAAATGCTGCAAACCTGCAAGGAATATGCATAGTATGATGATTACTTCTTCTAATTCTCCTGATAAAACAGAGAGTTTCATGACGCCAGAGCAAGTCCTCCAGCTAACAATGTGCCTAAAGCTCTGTTGAATCCTTTCACCAAAGTTGCTCCTGAAAAATGCAAAAATTAGATCAAAGCGAGCAAACTTCTGACACAAAGAAAGGAATAAACCATAAGATTTGATCTGAAAATGTGATGTGACTTTTATTTTTTATTTTTTTGGGTCAAAAGATCTCAATCTAAACAGAGAAAATAGAAAAGGATTGAATCCAAAAAAAAAAAAAATTGAAACAGTAAAAGTTCCCATTTAGCTAATTTAAAAGAATGTAGAATCAATCAATTGGTGATTTTAGTTCCAAGAAATGGTTTCAATATCAGAAAACAGAGCTTCACTTAATGAAAAAAATCCAATCAAAGCAACAAACAAGCAAATAAAGTATTAAAAATAAATCTGAAAATGTAAATTTTTTTTCCAAGATCTGAAAATTTGATTGAAACTGTAAAACGAAACTCAATTAGTAAATCCAAACGGATCAAAATGTAAGATTAAATCCAAAAAGGGAACAGTTTTAAAAATCTAAACTAGATTTGGTACACATGTCCAAATGTCTTGAGTTCAAGATTCCAATAAACATTTTAAAAAAGAAACTCAAAGATTCAATCATTAAGGGATTATAAACTTTGGCATAGAGTTAAGAATCAATACCAACGTAATACTCAAAAATGAGGACGACAGTGAGGATCGCCCAAACCGCGAATTTACTAGCATCTTGAAGAGGCTCTTTGAGGAAGATGGCAAAGGAACAGAGTGCGAGAGCAATTCCCACTTTGATGGCGAAGAAAAGCTTCCGACGATCAGAATGTCCCATGGCGTATAACTTCGCCGGAGCGTCGTAGATAGCTCTCCAGGAGCAACCGCGGAAACACCGACGATCATCGGAGACGTCATTAGAGTCGTTAAAACCGAAATCTGAGTAGCCTTTTTCGTGACTGAGAGAGAAGCTTCTCTCTGCTTTGCTCTGAGAATTTGCCTCCCATATTCTTACTCTGATGGATTAAAACAGAACCTGAGAGAATCTTGTCGTCCTTACAAATAGAAAGATGTTTTAAAAAAAAAAAAATCAAGATTTGTTTGGTACTTTTGCCAATAATGCATGCCCTCTCAGTTCATCATCTCTAAAATTATGTAAGTTTTTTGAATTTACTTTTTCCCGCAGATACATTATAATTTTGAATTTTTGATAATTACCAGATAGTAGTTAATTCAGTTCGAGTTGGTTAATTCGGGTTTTAGTAAAACTATTGCCGAACTCAACCAAAGTAACAGTTTTGTTCGGGTTGTGTTTAATTTGGTTTAACTCGGTTTTGTTTAAAAGAAAACAAATCAACACAAAACTAAATTCGTCATTTGGTAGTTGATATAGAAATGAACACGAAGAATATGTAAAACTTAATTATTCATATCAAACATTTAAAAGAATACCCACGAAAAAATAGAAGAACAAAAAAACCAATCAATTTGTTCAGTTTAGATTGGCTTAGATTCGGTTTCGTCGATTTGGTTAAAATGCTCATTACATATTTGATTAGTACTCTGTCCATCTTATTTTATATTCTTTTTTATAAACCGCAGGAGTTCCTATTGGAAAAACAAAGTACAAAAACGCAGCGGAATAAAGTTCTTTGTACTTATGCGAACATATGAGCAAAAGAAATATAATTTGGCCGCAAAACCTAATGCAAGAAAATAAATGACACACTAAAATTATAAATGGAAAATCTACTCAATATGAGAAGTAAAAACCACGGGATCATAGTCCACTAAAAAATCCACTATCACCATTCAAAATATAATCTCATGAAATAAATTAGGTTCAAAGTTTGGCAAAACCATAGTTTTCACATTAGGAAAAACCAACAGTTCCGGACCTTTATCTCATAAAATGTCCGGAAAATGATAACAAATGGATGGGTAAACAACCTGAGAATTAAAACTTCGTGGACCTGTGCAATAAAATGGACCAATAATATGGCAGGGATTAGTTACACGCATACAGTATTTATTATTTAAACATCGCTTCAAGAATCGAATAATTAGAGACCAACAGTTTTGGAAAAGTATCTAAGTGACAAGTTTCATGTTCATGACTCAGTGAGTGTGACACATTTTGAAACATTGAAACTAATTATTGCATCTACTTACTCCCTCATTATGCTCAAGGGCCAAGCCTTACCCTACACACACCTTCGCTTGAGATTTTTTCCTACGTTTCATGTGGTTTCAAAATGTTAAATGCCAGTAATGCCACCCACCAAAAAAAAAAAAAAAAAAACGTGCTAGTTAGTAAATAGTTAGTGGCCTTTTCCTAAGGTTTGGACGGCAATATATTGGGCTGTTATTTTTCTTTTTTCTTCATGGGGTAGTAACATATTTCAATAACCCCGGACCATTCAAAACTGGGCCAAGTCAATAAAGCCCATATATTGTCATAACAATAGTCAAACTTACTTTGAAGCTCTCCTCCACCCAAAAAAATGTGACCATAACTTCCTTATCCAAATTGTCACAAAATCTCCATTGCCCTCTCTGAGAAAACAAAACAAAATGATGTCATCAATGGCACTTTCATCTACTTCCTTGTGCTCTTCTTTCATCACTCAACATCCCAAACTCTCCATCACTGCTTCACCTCCATCGTTCCATAACCAAACAACCAAACCCATCTCTATAAAACGCAAAATCGTAACTCTAGCAGCTCCAGAGACACTCTCAGCTGAACCAATCACCGTAATCGAGACTCCACAACCAATAACAAAGGTAAACAACAACACATTCTTATCTCTTGTGTTTCAAAACCAACAAATCTTTGTTTATTTGTTTTTAGGTGGTGAAGCAAGATGAGAAGTCAAGAGTGGTTCTTAAGTTTGTGTGGATGGAGAAGAACATAGGATTAGGATTGGACCAACATGTACCTGGACATGGTACAATCCCACTTAGTCCTTACTTCTTCTGGCCTAGGAAAGATGCTTGGGAGGAGCTTAAATCTACTCTTGAAGCTAAGCCATGGATCTCTCAAAAGAAGATGATCATTCTCCTTAATCAAGCCACTGACATCATCAATCTCTGGCAACAAAGTGGCGGCAATTTAACTTCTCAATAATCTCTCTTTTTTTTTAATTGTGTAATTCAAGATTTCACTTTCTTTTTTTCTGCTATTGAGAGTTCTTTGTTTATCTAAACAATATGAATCACATTCGACATAAAAGATTCATTTTTTAAAAGGTTTTATTGCAAACAGAATAGATAATTAAGCAAAATCAGAGTTGTTGTTTCTTGGAAGGACATATCAAACGCTTGATGGATGAGAATTTGCAGAAAAGAGCTTCACAGTATGACTTAGAGACAACTCTCCGGTCACCGGAGTATATACACGTCAGCGTTACTTTCTTCTCTAACACACTCACCAATATTGAATATGTTTCTGTCACACAAGAAACGATATTAGTAATAAGAGGGAAGAACAAAAGAGTGTATCATCTCGGAAGTGAGTAAAGTATTTTTTCTTTCTCACCGATCATTCTTGACATTATGTCAGCGACTCTCTCTTGACAGTCACTACACCTGATGTCTGCTGATAGAACAATCTCCTGAATCTGATAACAGACAAAAGATCATTAAAAGAATCCACAGAGCTGAATCATTCTAAGACAAAAGTGTTAAAAGAGTAAGTACGAACAAGGGGTGTGGATAATGATGCAACAGAAGCGAGACTGCTTTCACTTGTTCTTGAAAGCTTGCTTCTTAATGATGTTCCAATCTCTTCCTCGACGATTTCAGACAGAGTAGAAGCCATGACTGTTTCGTTGTTACAAGGAAGATATATAAGACAAGAATCAAGAATCATACAGAAACCACCAAACCGAGAGTGGGAAGCGAAGACGGTCACTGTCCGAAAAGGATGAGTTAGCAAAACTTGTGACAGAGGAAGCCCATCTTTGCTTTTTGCTTTAATCTATGGAGAAACTAAGTTTAAAGACACAAGAGACATTACACACAACATATATATACATAACTATGCTTTGGATCCTTTGACTTGTGTCCATTTTTTCTGATTGAGAAAGTCAAGATCTTTTGTTTTCTCTGTTTTATTTTTTCTTCCTCTGCATAGTTTGAAAAAAGATGCTTCAATCACCAAAATGTAACCCCCCCAAAATTACTCAAGTTGAGGATTGCTTCTGAGATCTGACTCAGTCTGACCAAATTTATATAGCTCCTTTATCTTTTCCTCCTTACCCCACCTTTTAGTAAACCAATCATAGATAGCACAAAAGGGATATTAGGTATAAGTTTAAAAGGGTTTAAGATAAGACACTAGGTTTTATATATTACATTACAAGCACTCTTACAGTATTGAGAACAGACTATAAAATTCTCAATGAATTATATCAAAGACAGAATAAATGTTGGTAATAACAAAACTTGTTGGATTCCACTTAATGGTCCCAGTTTTCAAAATACATCAATTGTTACCAGCTACCAAGTTACTACAACTTGCAACCAAAGAGCATCAATTTCAATTGTTGGTCCCATTTGGATGCTGCACAAAGCTAAACCCTTATGGGGACATGGACAAGGACAGAGTTAACGCATGTACCATTAATATAATCAAGATACAAGTTAACACATTGAATTATTCTGTTCAACACAGGTACAAGAAGAGTGTATTATATTGAACATTGAAGGTGAATTCAAAGATGAAGATAGTTTTATTTGATGATACATAGATTACATGAAAAGATCACCACACCAGAAAGAAAACAATCCATATCTCTATATGCTAAAGAGAGACGAAAAAGATGAACTTCTAAGGGAAACCCACTGATTAGTGCCTAACAACTAGCATGGTAATGCTATTACCTACTTCTATTGCATCCAAAACTTGCAGCCTGTATTGAAGCTCCTATGTCTATTGTTACACATAAGTATACAAACGAATTTGGATGCCATTACGAGCTAATCTAAATCCATCCCAAAAAAAATCTTCTAAAACCCAAATTCGCATTGAGCAGATGCCCATCAGGTAATATGTACCTCACAAGAAGAAAAGCACTCCTCCATCCACAAGCTGATGATCATCTTTGACAATATAATAGACCTGTCATAGGCTGCCCAACCAAAGAGCCAAATACAGAATCTCCCATGAACTTGCAGTTCTCACAATCTAAGGATCTTTCACTTGACAAACCATCTGTCGAGCTAGGATCGTGTGGACAGCAACTGACAACTCAATTACGCTTCCTCAATGATTTTTTCCACTTTAAGTCAGAAGAGACTTGGACGTCTTTTAGAAGATCTGGAATTGGTCGCTTAGGTAATGACTTCTTGGTCCTAGCTACTGGAAGAGAGATGGTGCGTTTAGCCTCAACCTTTGGTAACGTTCCAGCATTACTAACACCAACTTCAGAAGGCTTCTCATCAAGTTTTACCTCCATCTCTTTTTTCTTCATCAAGGAAAGAACAGAACTCACGAGATCAGATCTTGCTTTCACATTTACCCACTCATCTTCCAACCATTCCCGAGACTGTCTAAGGTCGCTACGATTGAAGGCAGACATTTTGTTTTCACCTAAGAGAAAACAACCAAAACAATAATAATTAGTCTCATAGAATATAATAATATATATCTTCAAAAAACTATGCTCATACTCATTCAGAGGCGTGTCGTAACTCACCTGGCAGGTAAACTTCAAATTTCTCTTCCGAAACTTTCTGCACCACGATCCCTTCCCACCATCCATCACACCACCACACATCCACAGGCATACCAACACTGACATCCCACACATCATTTTCTTTGATGGGCTTCAGGCTTGGGCGTACTATTGTCCGTCCTGAGATTCTAAGACCCAGATTATCACCACCAGCAACCCGAGATGTCAAAATCCACTCCTGCAACAAAACAAATACAATATGTTAATAAACTGGACAGTAGAAAACAAAACCAAAGGGTGTGTTTCAAAAACGTGTACCTCTAACTTTTTAGACTCATCATCCGCATCTTGAATATCTTGGTATTGGACCTTAACCTTATCCTTGTGTTTCTTTATTATCACTGCACTAAACCAACAACCTCTGATGCCACTATCTTCTTGAAGTACATCAACAAGTGACCCTTTTTTAAGTAGGACGAACCATCATTTGCGTCCTTGAATATAGAAGCAACTCCAGCATCCAAAACCGAATCTGGGCTAGCTTTGCGATCACCTTTTAGGTCATCTGCAGATCGTACATCCAAAGTCTCAACAGCGCTAGGTCGGCCTTTTCCTTGATCTCATCCCAACACAACCAACCAGAAGCTCCTAATCTTGGGTTAGTACGAGGTGCCTCAGCATCTTCAACTGACTTTAAAATGGATACATTCAAGTATCTAAGCTGTTCTTGTCCCCAGTAACCTTCTAATTGTGTAATGTCATACGGCTTTATGGCATCATCTTTATATAATTTCTGGCAGAAGAAAGCTACTTCCTGAACATGCATCGGCATCTTCAGAAACTTCTCATAATGCTGAGGACTGAGAACAGTAGCCAATCCATCTATGGACTCGATGTTGAGTTCTTGACGCAAATGAGAAAAGAAAATCTCTCTGTCACTAGTATCATCAGACACAACAGCACCAACCTCATCAGTTTTGTGAAACCATTGTACCACGACCATCTTGTTGCCATTAGGCTTTTCATAAAGGTCATCCAAGTATGCAACAAGTCTCCTATTTTGCTCCACTAAAACATACACAAAATTGTTCACCTGCAATTAGTTTGCAAAAACGGTAATGTGAGCAATAGCACAAGGAAAGTAACAGCAAATCACACCAACTGAAGTTAGAGACATAAAAATAAACTCACAGAGATTCCGACGCCATTGCGGAGAAAAGATGAATAATGCTTCCACCGTTTAGGTCAACGCGAAGAACCTATCCAAGAGAAGTTTTTGGTCTGATGAATAGGCTCCTTAAATTGACCATTCTGAAAAGAAAAAAAAAATCCAAAGAGAAAGCAATTAGTATTTGAATTTCTTCTATACTTGAGGTAGAAAAAACAACTAAAGCGTTAGTTAAAGTAGTACCATAAAAGTGCCAATATTTAATCCTCCAGCACCTTTTTCAGTCATAACAGTAGCTGGTACATCAGCTACATTAGGTACCACACCTAAAGAAATTGAAGAAAACCAGAAACAAAAGATCAGCAATATATCAATAAACATTCATAAAATTAAACAAGACTTGAAAAAATATCAAGTCGTGCAGACATGCTCAGTACCCAAAAGGTGGAAACCGGATCTGTCTGCAGCAAAATTAAGTCATTAATAGGTTTAGCTGCAAAACGCGTAACGGAAGGAGGTAAGATCTCTATGACAAAGAACATTATCTCCTACGAACAAACACTATCAATTTGCTCGAGCATTGAGATAGTCAATTATTTACATTATATCTGCTTTTCAGAAACACAAGCCTTCTAATCACACCTCCGATTCCACTGGCTAATATACAAAATTGAAAAAAAAAACATCCTTTTATACCAAAAAACTCACATAAAAGAAAAAAAATAAAAGGGTTTGCGAAAACGTTATCAAATTCTCCAAATTCTTCAGAAATTGAAAGCAAATAAAACGCTTTTGAGCTCTCTTGACCCACGATTCAAGATCTAAACTTTTATATCGTTCCACTTCAAAATCCAGAAAAGGGTCAGAGAAAATTCGAAATAGAGATTAAGAAGATTACCAGAAACAATTGAATTGAGCCAATTGGTGACGTCTTCTCGAGAATTAAGATTCTTTAAAACAGAGCGATTCTTCTTCAAAGCGTATCTAAAAGATATGCGTTTAGTGTTCTTCAACCTTCCAACAACAGCTAGATCTGCACATCCATCTTTCCTCTCGAGATAATAATGAATTTCCATCTTTCCTTTAGCATTCTTCACACGCAGCTCATTCCAGCCACAATACGACGGCGTTTCCGAAGACCACGCCATTATCTCTAATCGGAAAAACCTCAGGCAGAAGCCTAATTGTTCTCTCTCTCTCTCTCTCCGCGTGAAGTGATGAAATTGGAGAAGAGAGAAGAAATTAGAGGCGGAATTTGAATAATATAAAAAACAGAGGAGCTAGGGTTTCGAATTTGGGGATAAGATTAAGGGTGTTGATTGGCTCCACGTAGATGATGCGGAGGAGCGTAATCTTAATTACGATATTATCCTCATGCGCTTATGGGAACTACGATACTACCCTTGTGAGAGGGGTTTGGTTTTGCTTCTACAGCTTTCTCTTTCCTTCCGTCACGATTTTGGAATTTTATAACGGAAAAAAAAAAAAAAGACAAACAACAAGTTGTGTAATAAAAAAATGAAACGCTGGATTTCCGGGTTTATTTATTAAGAAGACTTGCTCTATTTATTTGCCAGCTGGCTATCACGTCTTTTTGGAAAGTTTTATTTATTTTTAGATGTTTGGGTATCTGTTAAAATTAATTTTAAAATTTGGATCTTGGTAGAAGAAAATAATATACACTCTTGTCTATTAATTAACTTTTATTGAACTAATGCAAAATTTTACAGATTTGGTCAATGGAAAGGTGTACATAGATATTACCAATGTAGATATTACCAATGTAGCATGAAAGCATAAACACGTACGCGATTACAAACGAGTTATATAAAAATTGTAAGTTCGTTGTCATCCGCTTCCGCTCTCTTGGACCAGGTTTGTATCTACCTCTTGGTCCTTGCGTCCTATACTTCGGTTAGGTCTTGGAAGTCCAAGGTTTGGGTGGTATTGAGCCTATGGTTTCCAAGGAATTTGGCTCGGTATCGGATTTGGATTGGTTTTATGGTTTTGTTTGTATTGAGTCTGGGTGTAGTCATTCTGGTCTTGTTGGGTTTGGCTACAATTGGCTCTACGTTTGTGCCTTCTTGTGGCTTTCCTGTTGGACTCAAGCTCGTGCCCTCTTGGGACTCTCTTACCGCCTTGGTATGGTTTCTTGCTGCAATATGCAGCTCTTTTTCAATCTTCACTGAGTCACCAAGTGAAGATTTGTTTGAAGACCTAGAAGCATGTTTCTATCTGACATTGGTAGAATGTTCGGGGGCACACCTTTGCCCCTCCGTTGGCTTCCATTTGGACCAGATTATGCCCTTTATTGCTCTCCTATCGCATGGATATGATTTATTCCTGCAGTATGCAGGTCGTTTGTTGGTGTATCCAAAGTGTTATTTTTCCCCTTGTGGTATTTTGAAGGACCAAAGTATGCTGGCTCCTCTCCCCGTGATTCGGGTCTTGTGGTTCTCCTTTGGTAGCGAGTTAAGCATTGGATTAATGGTTGCTCGTTTAGTTCCTCTGCTTCAAAGCTCTTCAGCTCGCAGAAATGTAACTTCAGCCCTTGTCGTTTAGTGGCTCAAGACTCATCGGTATTGCAAGGATCTTCCTCCCGGCTTTGTCTCTCCTCTGCCTTAGGTGCATATTTCTTAGCCTTGTTGGCTCTTAAAAACCTCTTTCTCTTTACTTCCGAAGGAATGAAGATTGGAGTTCATGAAGTAAATGGGTTTTCATTTGATATTGAGTCCTCTCTAGGGTCTCTTGTTAAGTGTAATTCTCAATCTATCCCCATCTTAGTTGTTGTTACCATGTGTTTGGGTTGTGTTTGGGTACGGATTACCTTTGGTTTGGTACAAGTTACCACTGTTTGTATTGTCTTCTCCTTTCATGGAGCTTGAGACTTCTCTTTTAATATAAAGGCTTGACCAAAAACAAAACATAAACAACAAATATATGGAATATCAAAAAGCTTTCCAAAAACAAAGATCTTTCATGGAAAGCAATGCACACAATGCATTACTAGTAGGAGAGAACCTTAAGACTCGCAAAATCATCAAACAATCCAGTGTACTCACTGTGAAAAATGCGAAACTATAATACACTTATTCTTTACTTGCAAATTTGTCGGACATATGTGGAACCAAACACGTGCAAAACCGTATAAACGGCTGATTAAATCTCAAGCTTTAGAAAAGGTATCAAAGCAGCAAAACTCCTAATTACTCTCCCACCAACAGGAACCGGAGAAGGGTACCTCTTCCCTTAAATCATATGGGCAATATGGACAACAACGAACAAGAAAATTTTCAACAATAGCCAAATTCAATCGTAATAGACCCTTCTTCAATCTATAACAACAATTTGTGAATAGCAATTGGCAAAAGAGAAAATAGTCACATGTCATATCCATTTATGCCCTTCTGCAAGCCTTAATTGACCCAAACATGACCAAGTGCAAAACAGACGCCGGCTGGAGAGACGATTTTCAAGGGTCGCGGGTCTTGGCTGGATCTTGAATAGAAAGGTGAGCAAATCATCCACCAAGGGTCCTCCATGGAAAAGAATCTTCAGCTTCCTTTAATGGCATAAGCCACATCAGTTCTCCTTGCTCTCCACAAAGCAAGAGATATGGGTTTCCCTACAATTACCATTTCTTCAGATTCGTTAACTCTAATCAAAGCAATCAATCAGAATATTTAACACAATGAACTCTACGAGATTCTACACGACATCCTCGATCTATCCTCGTCTTTTCTTCTAATCGCTTTCAATTTTCATCCCAAAGGATTCGAACAGATAAGTTGATAAGCAGAACTTTCTACGAAAAACTATGTAACTGAACCAGTTTAATATTTAATCAAGTAATATTTTCGTCCAAAAAACAACAACAATAATATTCATCATTTTAAGGAAAATCGCACCACATTTTTTTTTTTCAATTTCAAACATATCTAATTTCTACCTTTTAGTTTTGCTGTTTTGAAAATATATTCATCGTAAACTTTTTATGTCTTTGACAAATTAAAGAGTACATTTAGAACTTTTATTTCAATTGGTTATATAAGGTAAAACAATGCATCTTTGACCCAAAAAAAAAAAAAAAAGGTAAAACTAAGCATTTGAATTTGTTTACAAAAAAAAAACAATATGGTGGATAAGTTTTTGAATTTTCAACATGCTAATAGCTGTGGGCTTTATTATGGGCCTTATAGCCACATCTCAAAGTAAACGAGGCTTTGAGACTGACGATGTTGGATGCCTTATGTCCGAACTACGAAGCTTCAAAGTTGGGATTCCACAGATCATATTCGAATCAGATTCTCAATCTCTCATGAGACGTTTTGGCTTGCTTTTACTTCTGTTGTTTCTCATTTTGTCCCCTAAGAAAGTAAGCCAAGCTATTTGCTTACTCGTTAGCATAACTACTTATTACAAATCAGGTTATCAAAAAAAAAAAAAAAAAAAAACTAGTTATTACAAATCTTTATTTTCTGATTTTGGTAGGCGATTTTTTTTCTTTTCTTGAAATGGTAAATTCAGAAGGTTAACTAGAAAAAAAAATACATGAATAGATTATATCGGTCTTTAAGGCTATTTGTATTACATTCGGCCCAACCAACTTAAACATGAATCTTCAATCCGGTTCCACACCGGTTAAGATATTTCGGCTCACGTATTTTTGAATTTTTTGGTCTTTTGAGTTCTTGGTTTTTGAATAATATAATATGGATTCAGTTTCAACTTTTAAGCACTTTTTCAGTTTTAATCGAATATACTAATATTTTCAAAACAAACAAAAAAAGTTCATAATCTATTCTCTTCTTTTTTTATTGAATTGCTAGATACATACATTACTACTACATACATATTTTACATTACAAACCCAAGACTCATGCATCAACTAAACTCTTATTGGCTAACTGCAATTCATCCCTAACCGGACTACTACTAGCTTCCTTACTATGATGCACCTGAACCGGTTTATACGTATAAATCTTGGCACACCAAAGATAATACACCAAATTAACCGCTTGTAACAGAGTAATTAACCAATAAAAATACTCAAGCCTCCCTCGGTTCAAATTATTATCCGGTAACCAATTGCTCCCATCCGGTTTAGCACTGAACTTATGAACCAAAGTCACAAGCAAAGTACTCACATAGTTTCCGATCGAAATCGCCATCCAAAAAAGCGCCGTCGCCGTACTCCTCATACTCTCCGGCGCCTAATATAAAACAAGTAATTAAATTTTTTAATTATTCGGTTAGAGAAGTTGTTAGTTAGTTAGTTAAGTTAGTTAAAATCCTAACTAACTCTCTGTTTATTATTTTATTACCTGATCATAGAAAAACTCCAAATGTCCGATAGACATGAAAGCTTCGGCGACTCCATGGAGACCGTATTGAGGAATGAGCCAAAGAAACGAGATCGGAACCACCGTGTGCGGTTTATCGAGTAAACCATGCTCAACGGCGACTTGTTTGCGTTTGATTTCGACAAATCCAGCGACGAGCGTTGCGATGATTGAGATCACGAATCCAATTCCCATACGGTGGAGGAATGTGATACCTCTTTCAAGTCCGGTGAATTTGCGAGCGATTTTGACGAAAACGCGGTCGTAGAAGACGATTGTGGTGAGCATTGCGACGGTTGTGAAGACTGACATTGAACCGGCTGGGATTTGGAATGATTTGGTTAAGTGACGGTTCATGGTTTTGGCTTGTTGTAAAGAGAAGGTTCCTTGTTGAGCATAAGCTGTGATTAGGAGGATTCCGGATGCTCCGATTGGACCCATTCGGATCACTGATTTGAGTTCTTCGACCCGGTGGACTGTGTTTAGTTTCCATGGGTTTGGGATTTGACCCGGTTTTAAATTGTCTTGGTCCGTTACTATTGCTGCCTTGTCTAAGAAACTGTATAATTAAGAGTAGAGTTGATTAGTTAATTAGTTTTTTTTTGCGGTTGGATTTTTGATTAAAATTCAATTAAAATAGTTTCTGGTTTTAGAAGAGAAATAATGTAGACGAAGACAAAAAAAATTTATCTTATTTGTAAAAGAACTAAAAATCTAATGGACAATTAAAACAAACTTTTCTTAAATCTCTAGAAAAAACAAATTTTGGTGATTCATTGGAATATTTGAAAGCCAAAAACTCTTTCAAAAATCTACAACCAGTCAAAAGGACTTAGATTTTGAAATCGAGCAACACAAATGAGTGACACAGAAAAAAAGGATTTAGGTCGGTCATTTCTATTAATCTTACTATTATGGAAATGGGTCCAATAATCCAATTATTGCTGCATATATATGCCAAAAAAAATAAAAATGACAACTTTTGATGTGTTGTTGTCTTGGCGTAAAGAAAGCTTACGTCTTCTCTATTTTTTGGAATTTACTTTTCTTTACAATGAATCACCGAGTATAATTATGATTTATGTTTTTGGATGTATTTTGATGTTTTTTACTTTTAATTTGTCTGGTTTCACCTAGTGGGCAAGTTGTTGTACGATTACTCAATAGTTTACATTACTATACTGATTTAGTCTTCAGGTCATATTGATAGAAATATCATTTTTTTAGTTCTAGCTAGATTCAGATTCTATCCTCGTGACTATCTGGATTCATATTCATTGCGAGATGTATATTATACAAAAAAAATAAAAGTTTGCAGTTGAAATGGTTTATAAGTGTACTTTTGCACTCAATCGAATTAGTAATTAATTAATTATATATAGACGAAAATTTTTTAAAAAAACTAGTAATTTATAGTAATGTTTTTTGAATAAAGGAAAACATAGTCTGTTAGTCTAGTAAGTAGTAAATTTGTATAGAATTTTTCTTTCATCTCGTTAGTTCTTAATTTAGACATGGATACGTTAGCTCCTTTAAAAATCACTACATTATCTTCTTTGTTCTTTTGATAAAAACTTCTTTGTTTTATTTCTTTATGTAACTACTCTTCGTTTAAAGTAGTATTTCTAAGTTAATAGCAACAAATGAATAATGCAATAGAAATCAGACAAGAAGAGCCATGAAAAGAGTTATTACCTCATGTGTTTGGTGTGGGTGAGTTTACCACCTAAGGAGATAGGAGCATCAATCTCATCATTGAAATAGAGAAGAGTGGGATCGGAAACTATTTTCAGTTTCCTTTTGCGAAAAGCCGCGACTGCCACTTGGATCAAACGGGTAAACGGACTACCCGCAGGATCCAAATGACGATAAAGCTTGAATCCGCCAACAAAAGCAATAACGGATAAGAACATAGCCACTGTCGGGATCCCCAAACCTAGACCCCACCCAACGTTATCTTGGATGTACACAAGAACAGTCACCGCCACTAAAACTGCTGCTCCCATGACAAAATAGTACCTATAGTTCATATAACCCATCAACATAATTCATTAATTTAGGTTAGTTAAGTATAACTAGAATGATATCTTATATCTGACTGTATAATAGTTTATTTTACTTTAGAAAAATTCTAAGAAATTTATTCCTTTTTCTGCTTAGAAGAATAAGTACCAACTGCAAATTAATAGTGACCTTAAATAATAGCTGCATCATTTTTTTACTTAATAGCTAGTTGTATTACAAAGTCATATTAGCTATAGTCTCTTACGGTTAAGACAAAAAAAAATGTCTCAAACATGTTAGGTAATCCTAGTATAATTAAAAATGTTTTAATAATCTATACAACCAATTCAAAAATAATAATAAAAGTCTGACG
>CM051369.1:15278887-15569887 GCA_028015245.1 Cardamine occulta
TGAGTTATTTGCAAGTACAGCAAGATACCTAATCCACTTAGTTGGGACTCCTAAAGCATTCGAGTATTGTGACAACATTTGAATGTCCGAAGTATAAGATGAGACATGCCACCACTTACTATGCCATCTGCCATACCACCAACCACTAGAAAATCCAAAGAATTGGGGTTTCTTCACCCTAATACATTGCAGGTGGAACAAGAGACTTGAACCCAATCCAAAAAAATCTCAAAACTATTTACCTATTAAACCGCCAAAACACACTACGGTTTGAGAGATTTTGACGGTCAAGTTTTTGGAAGAGAGTCATCTTTATTCTATTTAAATTTTGTTCGCATGCCACCATTTCTTTGTATTTATCAACTATATCTTATTTAATTGTATATGGAAGTTTTAAACTATATTTTATAAGCAAGGGCCATAATCTCGTAAAATATCGAAGAGATATCAAAAATTCTGCAAATTATAACAGTGCTATATAGTGAAATCAAATGCGTCCAACTTATATAATACGATGTCTGTTTTTCAAATTTTTCGTTTTAATAATCCAAAATATATGCATGTTTGATTCTTTAGTATTTCCTTTACTTTATACATTCGAATATCTTATTCTCTTTTCTCGATTTGGTATAGATGAAAATAATATTGAAGATATTCTCATATGAAACTCAAATTTGTTTCACTTAGAGAACAAAAAAACAAAAGCAAACAAACAAAAAGGGGGAGAAAGATAGGCTTGCCGAATTTGAGATGGGAACAAATGCTAAATCATACGTGTGTGGAGGCAAAGATTGCCAGCTATATTACATGTTGGCCAGATTTAGAAAGAAACAATCTTATGTGATCTTTGCCAATTCTTCTTCTTCTTCCTTTCCTTTCAATTTTTTTTTTGTCGATCGTAAATCTATTTTACTTTTTGAGCATACCAGTTTTAATTTTTATTTCTTTTCTATTTCATTTGTGGTGTAATGAAAAACCCTACAAAAGCGTTTAATATACGCTAGACGCCAACGATAAGATAAGGGATTGTAATATGTAAGTCTTGACAAATATTAGAGATATTAACATATTATAAAATCAATTTGATTATTTAGAGGAAATTATCAGGCATATTCTTTTGCATATATATATATATATATTTCATAAAAGTTCAATAAAGTACGCGGTTGATAGTTTATAATGAAAATGATTTTTATCATACATTGAAATGATGATAAAAATCTAGTATATAAACAAACTTTTAAGGCCATCATGTACACAACATATATTTTAGTGCTGACCAATCATGGGAAGAAGATGAAACCCACAAATACATAGATTATTCTATTAATTCATATATTTATGTACTAAAGAATTTGTTTGCATAACTGAAAAGTTCTGTTTGTGATACTGTAAAATATACATAAAATCTGAGTCTCTGACCATATCTCCCATCTATAGACACGATAATGTAGTTAGGATAAATTGAAAGAGCCAAATCGTTTAATAACATTTAGAACCATAATAACCGTTTACTTTGGCACCAAATATTTTTAAACCAGTCAAACTCTAACTGCAATATAGACGAAATTATTGTAATACGTACACATATAAAACGTGCATTTTTATATGATTGCAAGTTGCAACAGTTGAATTTAGTAAGAATTTGAGAGTATCATGCGAATCTTATGTCACTGACTTTATATATTCGTTTATCAAGAAAACACTTAAAAGTTGTGTCTTCTGTTTAATATGAAAATAAAATGTACGTAATACGAGACTGTGTTTGTGTATGTTAACATTTTTAATTGATTTAGACTTTTATATTATCAACATGCATTACTTTTTTTCTTAGTTTTTCCAGTAAAACGTGAAGAAACGCGTATACGACGGATATAAGCTATCGATGCATAAAAAACAATAATTTCATTTCATTGTTTATGATCGTTTCTAGATGAAAGAGACATTGCCCCAAGAAAGAAAAAACAAACCCTTTTTCTTTTAAATTCGACTACTTTACGACTTACTAAAAGAAATGATACAGCATCCTGATCTCAAAATAATAATGAAAAATTAACACAAATACCTTGAGGACTTTACAGCTTGATTATATTCACTTTATGTTAAAAATTTATAATCATTTACGGAAGGAGATTTTTTGGGAGTAAAATAAGAAGAAAAATCGTATGAAAATGAAAGTCATTGGGTGGTACTAGAATAGGTTTAATTTGGCTGTGCAAAAAGGGAGAGAGAGTCCCCACATACATGTGATATGCAATCGAATGATCTGATTCCCCAAACTCCTATATCACTCGAGTCACTTGCAATCAGTGATGAGAATCATCAAGTTGATCTCGAAGTTAATTTAAACCGGTTTGGTTTATAGAAATTGGACTGGAACCGATAAGTGAGGTAATTGAGACTCGGTTTAGGATTTATTGAAGATTATGTTTACGGTTATAGGATTTTTTTTTTCTTTTTTTTTTTTTTTGGTTAAATCCGGTTATAGTTTCTACGTTATTACTAAGATTTGGAATACTGGACAATGGACAATTGTGCAGTAGATACTTCTCGAAATTCCTATGAATATTAATGGTTGTAGGCAGTGTGGAAAATCATGTAGGATATATTCAGTGGCAACAGTTCTGAGTAGCAATGCTCTTTTGGCAAACTGCAAAACAAAAATATGAACATAAAGAAAACAATATGCATCATTTTTCCCGAGTATAAAAAAATAAGATCGAGTCACATAAATCTCTACATAATGTGTAAATAATTCAAGTAGTAAATTAGTGTAGAAAAAAACAAATATGTTTAACTATTACTTGTGAAAACTGTTGCATGTTTTTATCTAGTGACATCAGTTGTTTCAGACTAGTATAGATGGTTTATTTTAGTTGTCTATGATGATATTAAAATATCAATAGAAATCATGAGATATTATATTTTATTTTTTCTTTATAGCCTAATTTAATGACTACATGAAATGAATTTAAGAACTGAACCTGAAAAATAAAATTTCATATTAGATGAAGAAAAATAAAACCAATGTATAAAAGCAACATGGGATTAAAAACTTTTTGCCTTAAGTTTATAAAACAATTTATTTTTTCTTCCTCTATATATAGATAATCTCACGAATTAGAAGAATATGGTAATATTTGGTAATATTCTCTTAGATTTTGATCAGACACAAAACACATTAACACCAGACTGATATTGTAGAATCCGACACTATCATTTTAAAAATTTAAAAATTTACTAGAATTATGCAGTAATTTTGTAAAACAATGTGAGACTTATATAAGCAATTTCTCGAGGTCAAGACTAATTGTAATTGTAAATGTATTTTAAATTTTACTACTTCATTCATTGAGCATAGTTAAAAAAAAAATATAGAGTTGTAACAATAAATGTGTTATAAATTTTGAAAAACTTGGATATTAAATTTCCACCATATTGCAAGCGTTTATCATCGTTGATGCAAGTTTTGAAGGAAAGAAAAATGTGTATTTCTTGACTTCGTAATATTGAACAGTTAAACTAATTATGCAATATTATTTACTATATGACAGAAGTGCCAACATCTAGCTATGTTTTCTAGAGTATGTCTTTGGTGCCTACGCCATTGCTCAGTTATGCTCTTGAAAGCAGAAAAGTTCATTGTACTCATTAACTTCTCACTTCTTTAACTTGTAATCTAATATCCTTCAAGACGTATGGATCTCAATTAAGCTACTCAAATTCGTAAAAGTCTCATGCGACTTTTTCTTCTTCTTCCTTGAATTTTATGTTTATGCTTTGTTTTTCCTTTTTCATGTTTTTTCTTTTTGATTGGATTTCAAAGATCAAGAGAATGAGTGTGAAAAAGATCAAAACAAGAAGTTAATTCAATCCAGTAAGCGAATGCAAAAATCACAACATATACTATAAATTTATGTTATGTTTACTCAAAAATGGATATTCTAATTTATATGTACTAGAAAGTAGAAACTAAAGAATAATCACACAACATGAAATAGTGTTTTTTTTATGTCATGTACATTTGCAAATAACACACACAAGAAAGCTTATCCAACCGGTACAGAAGGAACACACCTAATTTATGGATGATGACCTCAAAACTTTGGATTTTGTTTTGACGCACAAATTCGTCTTGAGAGCAATTATGATAGACACTATAAAATTGGGAAAATGTCTTAACGATGATGTAAAAACAGTTACCACCACAAAAAAGAACATCAAAATTTATTAGAAAATTGTGGACCTTACTTTTATCATGTTTCATATCTAAACAAAACTTACGTGTATACTTCACACTACTAAGTAAAGTCCATATTTTCCATAGCTTCTTATAATAATCATCAACATTCGATCTTTTATCCGCAATTACCAAAAGTAAAAATAAAAAATATATTTTTTGAATCCAACAGCTTTTTAAAATATCCAAAACTGCATTCGAATGCTCCCATATATCCATTTTTCGTTTGTTTTTTTGCCATAAACTTGTGGGAGTTTTTTTATTCATGGGTTTAACTTGTATGACTTCATCACAAATTTATCAACCCCTTGTGACATCTTCTACCCATCCACCACATATATATATTAATTTGTTAGAGCATCAGCATCGGGGTGTCTTCTGAATAGCGCGTGAGTGTCTTTCAATCTTGTTTAATATTAAATTTATTAATATTATAATATCTCGACGAATAACCCCCTGGCGACACTTAATGAAGTGAGTATCTTCTCACATACACGTTGCTTATGGTCTTAACATTCTATGAGTACCTTGAGTCATGTTTTTTTTTTTTTTTTTTTTTTTTTTAAATTTGCAAGCTATTCAAGTATGGAGCAAAAACAAAATTAAAGTATGGAGGTTTACAACATGATTCTTTTTTGGAGATATCACTTTGATTTGAGTAATATTTAGATGATAATATAATTTTTTTTTAAAGTTTCCGAAATGGTAGATTGGAAAACTAGGACTAGAATGAGTTGTCGGTAAAAACGGTGTCCCATCTTCAAAATATCAAATTCCGAATATACTTTAGCTAGTAAAGGATGAACCGGAATCCGGTTCACGTAAACCAAATCTGGTTTAATTCTGGCTAATATTCAGTAGACGTCACTGTTGCCTTTATAAGATATCGTACGGACGAGAGGCACTAGTAAAAGCACCACCCAATAATTAATAAAAACCGAAAAAGCCTATAAATATTTCTCCCCTGGTTGATACCATTATCAACACTTACAAGTCTACAACAAACCAAATATAAAAATATTATTAAAGTATTACAAGTAACACTCAAGAACATCATGGAAGAGCAGAGCAAGAACAAGATCAGTGAAGAAGAAAAACAACTTCATGGTAGACCAAATCGACCAAAGGGAGGATTAATTACTATGCCCTTCATCTTCGGTATGATAATATGATTATTATTTGATATTTTTGTGACATAATTATGAAATTGATAATCTTCTAATGATATATTCAGCTAATGAAATATGTGAGAAATTGGCGGTGGTTGGGTTTCATGCAAACATGATAAGCTATTTAACAACACAGCTTCACCTTCCCTTAACTAAAGCAGCCAACACTCTCACTAACTTCGCCGGAACTTCAAGTCTCACTCCACTCCTCGGTGCCTTTGTCGCCGACTCTTTCGCCGGCCGTTTCTGGACCATCACTTTCGCTTCCATCATCTACCAATTCGTACGTTTATATACAACTACTAAATTGTCTAAGGAGTCACTGAACCATTGGACTAAACCAAAGCTCAGTGTCTCTAGACAAGACTTAGTCTAGTTTTTATTTTTTGCTCAAATCATTATTTTTGGGCCAATTCATGAACCCATATGATATAAAATTAGAACATAACAATCTATGTTTGAGTACAATAAAAGTTTTTAAAAGGTCAATTTTCTCTTACATTTTACGAAAAAATTGTGTATGAAAAAAAAAAAACAGGGGATGACGTTGCTTACAATACCGGCAATAATACCGATCTTAAGGCCACCACCATGTCATGGAGAAGAGGTTTGTATAGAAGCAGACACAGCACAGTTAAGTATATTGTACATAGCTCTTCTTCTTGGAGCTCTCGGGTCGGGTGGGATCCGACCTTGTGTGGTTGCTTTTGGCGCTGATCAGTTTGACGAGTCGGATCCTAATCAAACCACCAAAACATGGAACTACTTCAACTGGTATATTCTTTTCTACACATCTATATACGTATTAATAATTAGATCCTGTTAAAAGATTCGTCAGACTTTTATTATTATTTTTGAATTGGTTGTATAGATTATTAAAACATTTTTAATTATACTAGGATTACCTAACATGTTTGAGACATTTTTTTTTGTCTTAACCGTAAGAGACTATAGCTAATATGACTTTGTAATACAACTAGCTATTAAGTAAAAAAAATGATGCAGCTATTATTTAAGGTCACTATTAATTTGCAGTTGGTACTTATTCTTCTAAGCAGAAAAAGGAATAAATTTCTTAGAATTTTTCTAAAGTAAAATAAACTATTATACAGTCAGATATAAGATATCATTCTAGTTATACTTAACTAACCTAAATTAATGAATTATGTTGATGGGTTATATGAACTATAGGTACTATTTTGTCATGGGAGCAGCAGTTTTAGTGGCGGTGACTGTTCTTGTGTACATCCAAGATAACGTTGGGTGGGGTCTAGGTTTGGGGATCCCGACAGTGGCTATGTTCTTATCCGTTATTGCTTTTGTTGGCGGATTCAAGCTTTATCGTCATTTGGATCCTGCGGGTAGTCCGTTTACCCGTTTGATCCAAGTGGCAGTCGCGGCTTTTCGCAAAAGGAAACTGAAAATAGTTTCCGATCCCACTCTTCTCTATTTCAATGATGAGATTGATGCTCCTATCTCCTTAGGTGGTAAACTCACCCACACCAAACACATGAGGTAATAACTCTTTTCATGGCTCTTCTTGTCTGATTTCTATTGCATTATTCATTTGTTGCTATTAACTTAGAAATACTACTTTAAACGAAGAGTAGTTACATAAAGAAATAAAACAAAGAAGTTTTTATCAAAAGAACAAAGAAGATAATGTAGTGATTTTTAAAGGAGCTAACGTATCCATGTCTAAATTAAGAACTAACGAGATGAAAGAAAAATTCTATACAAATTTACTACTTACTAGACTAACAGACTATGTTTTCCTTTATTCAAAAAACATTACTATAAATTACTAGTTTTTTTAAAAATTTTCGTCTATATATAATTAATTAATTACTAATTCGATTGAGTGCAAAAAGTACACTTATAAACCATTTCAACTGCAAACTTTTATTTTTTTTGTATAATATACATCTCGCAATGAATATGAATCCAGATAGTCACGAGGATAGAATCTGAATCTAGCTAGAACTAAAAAAATGATATTTCTATCAATATGACCTGCAGACTAAATCAGTATAGTAATGTAAACTATTGAGTAATCGTACAACAACTTGCCCACTAGGTGAAACCAGACAAATTAAAAAGTAAAAAACATCAAAATACATCCAAAAACATAAATCATAATTATACTCGGTGATTCATTGTAAAGAAAAGTAAATTCCAAAAAATAGAAGACGTAAGCTTTCTTTACGCCAAGACAACAACACATCAAAAGTTGTCATTTTTATTTTTTTTGGCATATATATGCAGCAATAATTGGATTATTGGACCCATTTCCATAATAGTAAGATTAATAGAAATGACCGACCTAAATCCTTTTTTTCTGTGTCACTCATTTGTGTTGCTCGATTTCAAAATCTAAGTCCTTTTGACTGGTTGTAGATTTTTGAAAGAGTTTTTGGCTTTCAAATATTCCAATGAATCACCAAAATTTGTTTTTTCTAGAGATTTAAGAAAAGTTTGTTTTAATTGTCCATTAGATTTTTAGTTCTTTTACAAATAAGATAAATTTTTTTTGTCTTCGTCTACATTATTTCTCTTCTAAAACCAGAAACTATTTTAATTGAATTTTAATCAAAAATCCAACCGCAAAAAAAAACTAATTAACTAATCAACTCTACTCTTAATTATACAGTTTCTTAGACAAGGCAGCAATAGTAACGGACCAAGACAATTTAAAACCGGGTCAAATCCCAAACCCATGGAAACTAAACACAGTCCACCGGGTCGAAGAACTCAAATCAGTGATCCGAATGGGTCCAATCGGAGCATCCGGAATCCTCCTAATCACAGCTTATGCTCAACAAGGAACCTTCTCTTTACAACAAGCCAAAACCATGAACCGTCACTTAACCAAATCATTCCAAATCCCAGCCGGTTCAATGTCAGTCTTCACAACCGTCGCAATGCTCACCACAATCGTCTTCTACGACCGCGTTTTCGTCAAAATCGCTCGCAAATTCACCGGACTTGAAAGAGGTATCACATTCCTCCACCGTATGGGAATTGGATTCGTGATCTCAATCATCGCAACGCTCGTCGCTGGATTTGTCGAAATCAAACGCAAACAAGTCGCCGTTGAGCATGGTTTACTCGATAAACCGCACACGGTGGTTCCGATCTCGTTTCTTTGGCTCATTCCTCAATACGGTCTCCATGGAGTCGCCGAAGCTTTCATGTCTATCGGACATTTGGAGTTTTTCTATGATCAGGTAATAAAATAATAAACAGAGAGTTAGTTAGGATTTTAACTTGAACTAACTAACTAACAACTTCTCTAACCGAATAATTAAAAAATTTAATTACTTGTTTTATATTAGGCGCCGGAGAGTATGAGGAGTACGGCGACGGCGCTTTTTTGGATGGCGATTTCGATCGGAAACTATGTGAGTACTTTGCTTGTGACTTTGGTTCATAAGTTCAGTGCTAAACCGGATGGGAGCAATTGGTTACCGGATAATAATTTGAACCGAGGGAGGCTTGAGTATTTTTATTGGTTAATTACTCTGTTACAAGCGGTTAATTTGGTGTATTATCTTTGGTGTGCCAAGATTTATACGTATAAACCGGTTCAGGTGCATCATAGTAAGGAAGCTAGTAGTAGTCCGGTTAGGGATGAATTGCAGTTAGCCAATAAGAGTTTAGTTGATGCATGAGTCTTGGGTTTGTAATGTAAAATATGTATGTAGTAGTAATGTATGTATCTAGCAATTCAATAAAAAAAGAAGAGAATAGATTATGAACTTTTTTTGTTTGTTTTGAAAATATTAGTATATTCGATTAAAACTGAAAAAGTGCTTAAAAGTTGAAACTGAATCCATATTATATTATTCAAAAACCAAGAACTCAAAAGACCAAAAATTCAAAAATACGTGAGCCGAAATATCTTAACCGGTGTGGAACCGGATTGAAGATTCATGTTTAAGTTGGTTGGGCCGAATGTAATACAAATAGCCTTAAAGACCGATATAATCTATTCATGTATTTTTTTTTTCTAGTTAACCTTCTGAATTTACCATTTCAAGAAAAGAAAAAAAAATCGCCTACCAAAATCAGAAAATAAAGATTTGTAATAACTAGTTTTTTTTTTTTTTTTTTTTTTTTTTGATAACCTGATTTGTAATAAGTAGTTATGCTAACGAGTAAGCAAATAGCTTGGCTTCTTACTTTCTTAGGGGACAAAATGAGAAACAACAGAAGTAAAAGCAAGCCAAAACGTCTCATGAGAGATTGAGAATCTGATTCGAATATGATCTGTGGAATCCCAACTTTGAAGCTTCGTAGTTCGGACATAAGGCATCCAACATCGTCAGTCTCAAAGCCTCGTTTACTTTGAGATGTGGCTATAAGGCCCATAATAAAGCCCACAGCTATTAGCATGTTGAAAATTCAAAAACTTATCCACCATATTGTTTTTTTTTTGTAAACAAATTCAAATGCTTAGTTTTACCTTTTTTTTTTTTTTTTGGGTCAAAGATGCATTGTTTTACCTTATATAACCAATTGAAATAAAAGTTCTAAATGTACTCTTTAATTTGTCAAAGACATAAAAAGTTTACGATGAATATATTTTCAAAACAGCAAAACTAAAAGGTAGAAATTAGATATGTTTGAAATTGAAAAAAAAAAATGTGGTGCGATTTTCCTTAAAATGATGAATATTATTGTTGTTGTTTTTTGGACGAAAATATTACTTGATTAAATATTAAACTGGTTCAGTTACATAGTTTTTCGTAGAAAGTTCTGCTTATCAACTTATCTGTTCGAATCCTTTGGGATGAAAATTGAAAGCGATTAGAAGAAAAGACGAGGATAGATCGAGGATGTCGTGTAGAATCTCGTAGAGTTCATTGTGTTAAATATTCTGATTGATTGCTTTGATTAGAGTTAACGAATCTGAAGAAATGGTAATTGTAGGGAAACCCATATCTCTTGCTTTGTGGAGAGCAAGGAGAACTGATGTGGCTTATGCCATTAAAGGAAGCTGAAGATTCTTTTCCATGGAGGACCCTTGGTGGATGATTTGCTCACCTTTCTATTCAAGATCCAGCCAAGACCCGCGACCCTTGAAAATCGTCTCTCCAGCCGGCGTCTGTTTTGCACTTGGTCATGTTTGGGTCAATTAAGGCTTGCAGAAGGGCATAAATGGATATGACATGTGACTATTTTCTCTTTTGCCAATTGCTATTCACAAATTGTTGTTATAGATTGAAGAAGGGTCTATTACGATTGAATTTGGCTATTGTTGAAAATTTTCTTGTTCGTTGTTGTCCATATTGCCCATATGATTTAAGGGAAGAGGTACCCTTCTCCGGTTCCTGTTGGTGGGAGAGTAATTAGGAGTTTTGCTGCTTTGATACCTTTTCTAAAGCTTGAGATTTAATCAGCCGTTTATACGGTTTTGCACGTGTTTGGTTCCACATATGTCCGACAAATTTGCAAGTAAAGAATAAGTGTATTATAGTTTCGCATTTTTCACAGTGAGTACACTGGATTGTTTGATGATTTTGCGAGTCTTAAGGTTCTCTCCTACTAGTAATGCATTGTGTGCATTGCTTTCCATGAAAGATCTTTGTTTTTGGAAAGCTTTTTGATATTCCATATATTTGTTGTTTATGTTTTGTTTTTGGTCAAGCCTTTATATTAAAAGAGAAGTCTCAAGCTCCATGAAAGGAGAAGACAATACAAACAGTGGTAACTTGTACCAAACCAAAGGTAATCCGTACCCAAACACAACCCAAACACATGGTAACAACAACTAAGATGGGGATAGATTGAGAATTACACTTAACAAGAGACCCTAGAGAGGACTCAATATCAAATGAAAACCCATTTACTTCATGAACTCCAATCTTCATTCCTTCGGAAGTAAAGAGAAAGAGGTTTTTAAGAGCCAACAAGGCTAAGAAATATGCACCTAAGGCAGAGGAGAGACAAAGCCGGGAGGAAGATCCTTGCAATACCGATGAGTCTTGAGCCACTAAACGACAAGGGCTGAAGTTACATTTCTGCGAGCTGAAGAGCTTTGAAGCAGAGGAACTAAACGAGCAACCATTAATCCAATGCTTAACTCGCTACCAAAGGAGAACCACAAGACCCGAATCACGGGGAGAGTGGAGCCAGCATACTTTGGTCCTTCAAAATACCACAAGGGGAAAAATAACACTTTGGATACACCAACAAACGACCTGCATACTGCAGGAATAAATCATATCCATGCGATAGGAGAGCAATAAAGGGCATAATCTGGTCCAAATGGAAGCCAACGGAGGGGCAAAGGTGTGCCCCCGAACATTCTACCAATGTCAGATAGAAACATGCTTCTAGGTCTTCAAACAAATCTTCACTTGGTGACTCAGTGAAGATTGAAAAAGAGCTGCATATTGCAGCAAGAAACCATACCAAGGCGGTAAGAGAGTCCCAAGAGGGCACGAGCTTGAGTCCAACAGGAAAGCCACAAGAAGGCACAAACGTAGAGCCAATTGTAGCCAAACCCAACAAGACCAGAATGACTACACCCAGACTCAATACAAACAAAACCATAAAACCAATCCAAATCCGATACCGAGCCAAATTCCTTGGAAACCATAGGCTCAATACCACCCAAACCTTGGACTTCCAAGACCTAACCGAAGTATAGGACGCAAGGACCAAGAGGTAGATACAAACCTGGTCCAAGAGAGCGGAAGCGGATGACAACGAACTTACAATTTTTATATAACTCGTTTGTAATCGCGTACGTGTTTATGCTTTCATGCTACATTGGTAATATCTACATTGGTAATATCTATGTACACCTTTCCATTGACCAAATCTGTAAAATTTTGCATTAGTTCAATAAAAGTTAATTAATAGACAAGAGTGTATATTATTTTCTTCTACCAAGATCCAAATTTTAAAATTAATTTTAACAGATACCCAAACATCTAAAAATAAATAAAACTTTCCAAAAAAGACGTGATAGCCAGCTGGCAAATAAATAGAGCAAGTCTTCTTAATAAATAAACCCGGAAATCCAGCGTTTCATTTTTTTATTACACAACTTGTTGTTTGTCTTTTTTTTTTTTTTCCGTTATAAAATTCCAAAATCGTGACGGAAGGAAAGAGAAAGCTGTAGAAGCAAAACCAAACCCCTCTCACAAGGGTAGTATCGTAGTTCCCATAAGCGCATGAGGATAATATCGTAATTAAGATTACGCTCCTCCGCATCATCTACGTGGAGCCAATCAACACCCTTAATCTTATCCCCAAATTCGAAACCCTAGCTCCCTCTGTTTTTTATATTATTCAAATTCCGCCTCTAATTTCTTCTCTCTTCTCCAATTTCATCACTTCACGCGGAGAGAGAGAGAGAGAGAACAATTAGGCTTCTGCCTGAGGTTTTTCCGATTAGAGATAATGGCGTGGTCTTCGGAAACGCCGTCGTATTGTGGCTGGAATGAGCTGCGTGTGAAGAATGCTAAAGGAAAGATGGAAATTCATTATTATCTCGAGAGGAAAGATGGATGTGCAGATCTAGCTGTTGTTGGAAGGTTGAAGAACACTAAACGCATATCTTTTAGATACGCTTTGAAGAAGAATCGCTCTGTTTTAAAGAATCTTAATTCTCGAGAAGACGTCACCAATTGGCTCAATTCAATTGTTTCTGGTAATCTTCTTAATCTCTATTTCGAATTTTCTCTGACCCTTTTCTGGATTTTGAAGTGGAACGATATAAAAGTTTAGATCTTGAATCGTGGGTCAAGAGAGCTCAAAAGCGTTTTATTTGCTTTCAATTTCTGAAGAATTTGGAGAATTTGATAACGTTTTCGCAAACCCTTTTATTTTTTTTCTTTTATGTGAGTTTTTTGGTATAAAAGGATGTTTTTTTTTTCAATTTTGTATATTAGCCAGTGGAATCGGAGGTGTGATTAGAAGGCTTGTGTTTCTGAAAAGCAGATATAATGTAAATAATTGACTATCTCAATGCTCGAGCAAATTGATAGTGTTTGTTCGTAGGAGATAATGTTCTTTGTCATAGAGATCTTACCTCCTTCCGTTACGCGTTTTGCAGCTAAACCTATTAATGACTTAATTTTGCTGCAGACAGATCCGGTTTCCACCTTTTGGGTACTGAGCATGTCTGCACGACTTGATATTTTTTCAAGTCTTGTTTAATTTTATGAATGTTTATTGATATATTGCTGATCTTTTGTTTCTGGTTTTCTTCAATTTCTTTAGGTGTGGTACCTAATGTAGCTGATGTACCAGCTACTGTTATGACTGAAAAAGGTGCTGGAGGATTAAATATTGGCACTTTTATGGTACTACTTTAACTAACGCTTTAGTTGTTTTTTCTACCTCAAGTATAGAAGAAATTCAAATACTAATTGCTTTCTCTTTGGATTTTTTTTTTCTTTTCAGAATGGTCAATTTAAGGAGCCTATTCATCAGACCAAAAACTTCTCTTGGATAGGTTCTTCGCGTTGCACGAAACGGTGGAAGCATTATTCATCTTTTCTCCGCAATGGCGTCGGAATCTCTGTGAGTTTATTTTTATGTCTCTAACTTCAGTTGGTGTGATTTGCTGTTACTTTCCTTGTGCTATTGCTCACATTACCGTTTTTGCAAACTAATTGCAGGTGAACAATTTTGTGTATGTTTTAGTGGAGCAAAATAGGAGACTTGTTGCATACTTGGATGACCTTTATGAAAAGCCTAATGGCAACAAGATGGTCGTGGTACAATGGTTTCACAAAACTGATGAGGTTGGTGCTGTTGTGTCTGATGATACTAGTGACAGAGAGATTTTCTTTTCTCATTTGCGTCAAGAACTCAACATCGAGTCCATAGATGGATTGGCTACTGTTCTCAGTCCTCAGCATTATGAGAAGTTTCTGAAGATGCCGATGCATGTTCAGGAAGTAGCTTTCTTCTGCCAGAAATTATATAAAGATGATGCCATAAAGCCGTATGACATTACACAATTAGAAGGTTACTGGGGACAAGAACAGCTTAGATACTTGAATGTATCCATTTTAAAGTCAGTTGAAGATGCTGAGGCACCTCGTACTAACCCAAGATTAGGAGCTTCTCTGGTTGGTTGTGTTGGGATGAGATCAAGGAAAAGGCGTCGACCTAGCGCTGTTGAGACTTTGGATGTACGATCTGCAGATGACCTAAAAGGTGATCGCAAAGCTAGCCCAGATTCGGTTTTGGATGCTGGAGTTGCTTCTATATTCAAGGACGCAAATGATGGTTCGTCCTACTTAAAAAAGGGGTCACTTGTTGATGTACTTCAAGAAGATAGTGGCATCAGAGGTTGTTGGTTTAGTGCAGTGATAATAAAGAAACACAAGGATAAGGTTAAGGTCCAATACCAAGATATTCAAGATGCGGATGATGAGTCTAAAAAGTTAGAGGTACACGTTTTTGAAACACACCCTTTGGTTTTGTTTTCTACTGTCCAGTTTATTAACATATTGTATTTGTTTTGTTGCAGGAGTGGATTTTGACATCTCGGGTTGCTGGTGGTGATAATCTGGGTCTTAGAATCTCAGGACGGACAATAGTACGCCCAAGCCTGAAGCCCATCAAAGAAAATGATGTGTGGGATGTCAGTGTTGGTATGCCTGTGGATGTGTGGTGGTGTGATGGATGGTGGGAAGGGATCGTGGTGCAGAAAGTTTCGGAAGAGAAATTTGAAGTTTACCTGCCAGGTGAGTTACGACACGCCTCTGAATGAGTATGAGCATAGTTTTTTGAAGATATATATTATTATATTCTATGAGACTAATTATTATTGTTTTGGTTGTTTTCTCTTAGGTGAAAACAAAATGTCTGCCTTCAATCGTAGCGACCTTAGACAGTCTCGGGAATGGTTGGAAGATGAGTGGGTAAATGTGAAAGCAAGATCTGATCTCGTGAGTTCTGTTCTTTCCTTGATGAAGAAAAAAGAGATGGAGGTAAAACTTGATGAGAAGCCTTCTGAAGTTGGTGTTAGTAATGCTGGAACGTTACCAAAGGTTGAGGCTAAACGCACCATCTCTCTTCCAGTAGCTAGGACCAAGAAGTCATTACCTAAGCGACCAATTCCAGATCTTCTAAAAGACGTCCAAGTCTCTTCTGACTTAAAGTGGAAAAAATCATTGAGGAAGCGTAATTGAGTTGTCAGTTGCTGTCCACACGATCCTAGCTCGACAGATGGTTTGTCAAGTGAAAGATCCTTAGATTGTGAGAACTGCAAGTTCATGGGAGATTCTGTATTTGGCTCTTTGGTTGGGCAGCCTATGACAGGTCTATTATATTGTCAAAGATGATCATCAGCTTGTGGATGGAGGAGTGCTTTTCTTCTTGTGAGGTACATATTACCTGATGGGCATCTGCTCAATGCGAATTTGGGTTTTAGAAGATTTTTTTTGGGATGGATTTAGATTAGCTCGTAATGGCATCCAAATTCGTTTGTATACTTATGTGTAACAATAGACATAGGAGCTTCAATACAGGCTGCAAGTTTTGGATGCAATAGAAGTAGGTAATAGCATTACCATGCTAGTTGTTAGGCACTAATCAGTGGGTTTCCCTTAGAAGTTCATCTTTTTCGTCTCTCTTTAGCATATAGAGATATGGATTGTTTTCTTTCTGGTGTGGTGATCTTTTCATGTAATCTATGTATCATCAAATAAAACTATCTTCATCTTTGAATTCACCTTCAATGTTCAATATAATACACTCTTCTTGTACCTGTGTTGAACAGAATAATTCAATGTGTTAACTTGTATCTTGATTATATTAATGGTACATGCGTTAACTCTGTCCTTGTCCATGTCCCCATAAGGGTTTAGCTTTGTGCAGCATCCAAATGGGACCAACAATTGAAATTGATGCTCTTTGGTTGCAAGTTGTAGTAACTTGGTAGCTGGTAACAATTGATGTATTTTGAAAACTGGGACCATTAAGTGGAATCCAACAAGTTTTGTTATTACCAACATTTATTCTGTCTTTGATATAATTCATTGAGAATTTTATAGTCTGTTCTCAATACTGTAAGAGTGCTTGTAATGTAATATATAAAACCTAGTGTCTTATCTTAAACCCCTTTTTAAACTTATACCTAATATCCCTTTTGTGCTATCTATGATTGGTTTACTAAAAGGTGGGGTAAGGAGGAAAAGATAAAGGAGCTATATAAATTTGGTCAGACTGAGTCAGATCTCAGAAGCAATCCTCAACTTGAGTAATTTTGGTGGGGTTACATTTTGGTGATTGAAGCATCTTTTTTCAAACTATGCAGAGGAAGAAAAAATAAAACAGAGAAACCAAAAGTTCTTGACTTTCTCAATCAGAAAAATGGACACAAGTCAAAGGATCCAAAGCATAGTTATGTATATATATGTTGTGTGTAATGTCTCTTGTGTCTTTAAACTTAGTTTCTCCATAGATTAAAGCAAAAGCAAAGATGGGCTTCCTCTGTCACAAGTTTTGCTAACTCATCCTTTTCGGACAGTGACCGTCTTCGCTTCCCACTCTCGGTTTGGTGGTTTCTGTATGATTCTTGATTCTTGTCTTATATATCTTCCTTGTAACAACGAAACAGTCATGGCTTCTACTCTGTCTGAAATCGTCGAGGAAGAGATTGGAACATCATTAAGAAGCAAGCTTTCAAGAACAAGTGAAAGCAGTCTCGCTTCTGTTGCATCATTATCCACACCCCTTGTTCGTACTTACTCTTTTAACACTTTTGTCTTAGAATGATTCAGCTCTGTGGATTCTTTTAATGATCTTTTGTCTGTTATCAGATTCAGGAGATTGTTCTATCAGCAGACATCAGGTGTAGTGACTGTCAAGAGAGAGTCGCTGACATAATGTCAAGAATGATCGGTGAGAAAGAAAAATACTTTACTCACTTCCGAGATGATACACTCTTTTGTTCTTCCCTCTTATTACTAATATCGTTTCTTGTGTGACAGAAACATATTCAATATTGGTGAGTGTGTTAGAGAAGAAAGTAACGCTGACGTGTATATACTCCGGTGACCGGAGAGTTGTCTCTAAGTCATACTGTGAAGCTCTTTTCTGCAAATTCTCATCCATCAAGCGTTTGATATGTCCTTCCAAGAAACAACAACTCTGATTTTGCTTAATTATCTATTCTGTTTGCAATAAAACCTTTTAAAAAATGAATCTTTTATGTCGAATGTGATTCATATTGTTTAGATAAACAAAGAACTCTCAATAGCAGAAAAAAAAAGTGAAATCTTGAATTACACAATTAAAAAAAAAGAGAGATTATTGAGAAGTTAAATTGCCGCCACTTTGTTGCCAGAGATTGATGATGTCAGTGGCTTGATTAAGGAGAATGATCATCTTCTTTTGAGAGATCCATGGCTTAGCTTCAAGAGTAGATTTAAGCTCCTCCCAAGCATCTTTCCTAGGCCAGAAGAAGTAAGGACTAAGTGGGATTGTACCATGTCCAGGTACATGTTGGTCCAATCCTAATCCTATGTTCTTCTCCATCCACACAAACTTAAGAACCACTCTTGACTTCTCATCTTGCTTCACCACCTAAAAACAAATAAACAAAGATTTGTTGGTTTTGAAACACAAGAGATAAGAATGTGTTGTTGTTTACCTTTGTTATTGGTTGTGGAGTCTCGATTACGGTGATTGGTTCAGCTGAGAGTGTCTCTGGAGCTGCTAGAGTTACGATTTTGCGTTTTATAGAGATGGGTTTGGTTGTTTGGTTATGGAACGATGGAGGTGAAGCAGTGATGGAGAGTTTGGGATGTTGAGTGATGAAAGAAGAGCACAAGGAAGTAGATGAAAGTGCCATTGATGACATCATTTTGTTTTGTTTTCTCAGAGAGGGCAATGGAGATTTTGTGACAATTTGGATAAGGAAGTTATGGTCACATTTTTTTGGGTGGAGGAGAGCTTCAAAGTAAGTTTGACTATTGTTATGACAATATATGGGCTTTATTGACTTGGCCCAGTTTTCAATGGTCCGGGCTTATTGAAATATGTTACTAGCCCATGAAGATACACGAAAAATAACAGCCCAATATATTGCCGTCCAAACCTTAGGAAAAGGCAACTAACTATTTACTAACTAGCACGTTTTTTTTTTTTTTTTTTTTGGTGGGTGGCATTACTGGCATTTAACATTTTGAAACCACATGAAACGTAGGAAAAAATCTCAAGCGAAGGTGTGTGTAGGGTAAGGCTTGGCCCTTGAGCATAATGAGGGAGTAAGTAGATGCAATAATTAGTTTCAATGTTTCAAAATGTGTCACACTCACTGAGTCATGAACATGAAACTTGTCACTTAGATACTTTTCCAAAACTGTTGGTCTCTAATTATTCGATTCTTGAAGCGATGTTTAAATAATAAATACTGTATGCGTGTAACTAATCCCTGCCATATTATTGGTCCATTTTTATTGCACAGGTCCACGAAGTTTTAATTCTCAGGTTGTTTACCCATCCATTTGTTATCATTTTCCGGACATTTTTATGAGATAAAGGTCCGGAACTGTTGGTTTTCTTCCTAATGTGAAAACTATGGTTTTGCCAAACTTTGAACCTAATTTATTTCATGAGATTATATTTTGAATGGTGATAGTGGATTTTTTAGTGGACTATGATCCCGTGGTTTTTACTTCTCATATTGAGTAGATTTTCCATTTATAATTTTAGTGTGTCATTTATTTTCTTGCATTAGGTTTTGCGGCCAAATTATATTTCTTTTGCTCATATGTTCGCATAAGTACAAAGAACTTTCTTCCGCTGCGTTTTTGTACTTTGTTTTTCCCATAGGAACTCCTGCGGTTTATAAAACAGAATATAAAATAAGATGGACAGAGTACTAATCAAATATGTAATGAGCATTTTAACCAAATCGACGAAACCGAATCTAAGCCAATCTAAACTGAACAAATTGATTGGTTTTTTTGTTCTTCTATTTTTTCGTGGGTATTCTTTTAAATGTTTGATATGAATAATTAAGTTTTACATATTCTTCGTGTTCATTTCTATATCAACTACCAAATGACGAATTTAGTTTTGTGTTGATTTGTTTTCTTTTAAACAAAACCGAGTTAAACCAAATTAAACACAACCCGAACAAAACTGTTACTTTGGTTGAGTTCGGCAATAGTTTTACTAAAACCCGAATTAACCAACTCGAACTGAATTAACTACTATCTGGTAATTATCAAAAATTCAAAATTATAATGTATCTGCGGGAAAAAGTAAATTCAAAAAACTTACATAATTTTAGAGATGATGAACTGAGAGGGCATGCATTATTGGCAAAGTACCAAACAAATCTTGATTTTTTTTTTTTTTTAAAACATCTTTCTATTTGTAAGGACGACAAGATTCTCTCAGGTTCTGTTTTAATCCATCAGAGTAAGAATATGGGAGGCAAATTCTCAGAGCAAAGCAGAGAGAAGCTTCTCTCTCAGTCACGAAAAGGCTACTCAGATTTCGGTTTTAACGACTCTAATGACGTCTCCGATGATCGTCGGTGTTTCCGCGGTTGCTCCTGGAGAGCTATCTACGACGCTCCGGCGAAGTTATACGCCATGGGACATTCTGATCGTCGGAAGCTTTTCTTCGCCATCAAAGTGGGAATTGCTCTCGCACTCTGTTCCTTTGCCATCTTCCTCAAAGAGCCTCTTCAAGATGCTAGTAAATTCGCGGTTTGGGCGATCCTCACTGTCGTCCTCATTTTTGAGTATTACGTTGGTATTGATTCTTAACTCTATGCCAAAGTTTATAATCCCTTAATGATTGAATCTTTGAGTTTCTTTTTTAAAATGTTTATTGGAATCTTGAACTCAAGACATTTGGACATGTGTACCAAATCTAGTTTAGATTTTTTAAAACTGTTCCCTTTTTTGGATTTAATCTTACATTTTGATCCGTTTGGATTTACTAATTGAGTTTCGTTTTACAGTTTCAATCAAATTTTCAGATCTTGGAAAAAAAATTTACATTTTCAGATTTATTTTTAATACTTTATTTGCTTGTTTGTTGCTTTGATTGGATTTTTTCATTAAGTGAAGCTCTGTTTTCTGATATTGAAACCATTTCTTGGAACTAAAATCACCAATTGATTGATTCTACATTCTTTTAAATTAGCTAAATGGGAACTTTTACTGTTTCAATTTTTTTTTTTTTTTTGGATTCAATCCTTTTCTATTTTCTCTGTTTAGATTGAGATCTTTTGACCCAAAAAAATAAAATAAAAGTCACATCACATTTTCAGATCAAATCTTATGGTTTATTCCTTTCTTTGTGTCAGAAGTTTGCTCGCTTTGATCTAATTTTTGCATTTTTCAGGAGCAACTTTGGTGAAAGGATTCAACAGAGCTTTAGGCACATTGTTAGCTGGAGGACTTGCTCTTGGCGTCGCGAAACTCTCTGTTTTATCAGGAGAATTCGAAGAAGTAATCATCATACTATGCATATTCCTTGCAGGTTTGCAGCATTTCCTTACTTATATCTCCTCAATGCATTACAAAGTCTATTCAGGATTCTAACTAACATTAATCTCTCTTTGTCTATTCAGGTTTTGGTGCTAGTTATTTGAAACTCTACGCGGCCATGAAACCATATGAATATGCATTCAGAGTGTTCAAGTTAACATATTGTATCGTTCATGTTTTGGAAACAACTCAAGAGATTTCTTAAGCACTGCTTATTACAGGATTTTGCTTATTGCTTGGTGCAACCATTTGTTTGCTTGTGAATATATTTATTTTTCCGATATGGGCCGGGGAAGATCTCCATAAACTGGTGGCTAAAAATTTCTAGGCTGTGGCAAATTCTCTAGAAGGTAAACATAACATTGTAGCTTATTACTTCTTTGTCCCTTTGTTTCATGTTTGTGTTTTTATATTTTAGGATGTGTTAATGGTTACTCGCAATGTGTGGAATACGAGAGAATACCCTCAAAGATTCTCACGTACTAAGCTTCGGATGATCCTTTATACAGCGGATACAGATCCGCTGTTCAATCTTGTAGATTGAACAGCGGTAAAGACAACTTTAAAACAAGAAGATTCTCTGATATGTTTTGCGCGCGGTAAAGACAACTTTAAAACAAGAATTATGGTTATATATATGTAGCATTAAAAGACTTGTTTTTTTGTAGCTTGATTTTGCTATATGGGAACCTCCACATGGACCTTACAAAACGTTTAACCATCCTTGGAAAAACTATGTCAAACTTAGTGGTGCAGTGAGGCATTGCGCTTTCACGGTCATGGCAATGCATGGATGCATTCTTTCAGAGATACAGGTTCATTGTTAATTATACTATTTCGTGAAACCAACACTCTTTATGTTACTGAGCTCCCTTTTGTTACTAAGGTGAATGATTATTAGAAAGTAAACATAATAACTAGAGAAAGAAGTCTAATATTCCATCCGTTTTGTTATAGATGTCATTTTAGGTTTTTAACAAATTAAAAAAAAAAACTTGAACAAATCTCTATTATCTACTCCTTATTAATACACTACATGATTTTAGTTCTCTAATTAATAAACTAAATTAATATGAATGAAACTAGAATTGTCATTGAAACAAAGAAATTTAAAACTCTGCATTGTGAAAACTAAAAAATACCACAAATTTATTAACTCCTAAAATGATACTTACTATAAAATAGATTGAATATTTGTTATTCAGATTTTCAAGAAGTGCTAGAAACCATAATACGATATAAAACAATTAATACTCCTCCGTTTCGTTTTATAAAATATATGGATGAATGCGCGGAGATTAAAAAATCAAGTAATATGAAACAAAGATAAATTGTTAAAACTTTTAATAAAATGGAACGAAAAGAGTATTTTGCTTGAAGGTAATGATGTTCAATATAAAAGCGATATCAGTTTGTCAGCCTTATAAATTATGTATTTGGCTTGTAATATATGTTAGATATAATGGTTTAATAACTTTAATTAATGTTTTGTTGAATGTAATATTGTCGTGTGTTATGTCAGGCATCACCAGAGAAAAGACAAGTTTTCAGTCAGGAGCTTCGAAGAGTTGGTAACGAAGGAGCCAAAATTTTACGTTTGTTTGGGGAAAAAGTGGAGAAAATGGAGAAGCTAAGTCTCGGAGAGATTCTTAAAGACGTTCAACGTGCAGAGAGAAACTACAGATGAAAATAGACAGTAAATCTTATCTTCTTGTCAATTCAGAAAGCTGGGCAGCTATTAAAGAGCAAGCTGAAGCTGAAAAAGCTAGAGAAAACGATCAAGAAGCCAAAGATGACGAGACCAAAGTGATCAAATCCTTAAGCCAGATGTGGGACAACAACAACAACAATCATCAGAATCAAGGCAATGGTAATGAATCTCTGACTATGATGTCAACAGAGAGTATGATGTTTAGGAACCGGGAGAAGTGGCCAAGCATGTCTTTCATTGGTGGTTCTGAGGTGAATGAGATAGAATTTAAAGTATATGAAAGTGCGAGTTCTTTGTCTCTGGCTACGTTTGCTTCTCTTCTGATCGAATTTGTGGCAAGGCTACAGAATGTTGTCAACGCCTTTGAGGAGCTTAGCACAAAAGCTGGTTTTAAAGACCCCGTTGATCAGACTTTTGTGGTTTGAGTCTGTGAGAGATGTGATTGGGAAAGTAATATTGCTACTTTCTTAATAGGAAAGCTATTTGAAACATTAATAAAATGGACGTAAGTAATTTTATTATTTGTTTGTTTTTAATTAATTAATTTAAGTTGTGAAATCAGTGTTGACTTCTCAACATTTCAGGATCACATTTTTGGAGGAAACATGTGGAACCAGAAAATGATGAACTCTTGTTTTTGACGAAAATATATGGAATCATATCTTTTTTTTACGAGAACTTGCGAAACCGCATTTTTGACATAAATCACAGATGACAGAACTATATTTTCCAGAAAATTATAAATGGCTAAAAAAAATTTATAGAGCTATTTTTTTAACACGAAATCGAAAAATTGCGAAATCGCGTTTGGGAGGGTTTTGGGGAACAACAATTTTTGGCGAGGAATGGCAGAACACCTTTACTTTTTACATTCTAATAAAAAAATATTTACAAGGTTTAATGATTTATTTGGTGGTACTATATGTAATTTTTTTTGCAAAATAAATGATTTCGCTTGTATCTTCTGCAAATTGAGTTTTTTTTTTTTTTTTTTTGTCCTATCTTCTGCAAATTGAGTTTAAAATAATTAAAAGGCACTGAAAAAACAAAATCAAAATTAAATAAGGCGTCCCTACATTGCTTCCTTGCAGTTTTTGACAGTTAATCCATGAAAAGGTACCATAATAACATCACATAACTATAAATGAAAACAAAAATAAACATCGTGTCTTGAAAGTTTCAAACAGATCACACCAAAACCATGAACCCTTCGTCCAACGACCCACCAAGCCAAGGCCGTGTTAAGGCCAAAGGTTGGTCGACTGATTTATTTGAATGTTGGGCGGACATAAACTCATGCTGCTTGACTTGTTGGTGCCCATGTATTGCCTTTGGACGCATCGCAGAGATTGTAGACAGAGGATCCACATCGTGTGGTGTGAGCGGAGCGATGTACATGATCATAATGATGCTGACCGGGTTCGGAGGGAGTAGTCTCTACTCTTGCTTTTACCGAACTAAACTAAGAGCCCAATACAATCTTAAGGAGAGACCTTGTTGTGACTGCTGCGTCCATTTTTGTTGTGAGCCATGCGCTCTTTGTCAAGAGTATAGACAACTTCAACACAACCGTGACTTCGACTTGTCCATTGGGTGGCATGGGAATATGGAACGACGGGCACGAGTGGCTGCATCTGCGTATGCGGCTACGGCTCCTCCTATGTTTCAACCGCCTATGTCTAGATCGAATTAATTAGATTGTTTATTTGTATTAAGTATTAACAATTAAGTTACATATCTCGATAAAGTATGCATATTTATTTAGTTGTTTTGATCCCGTGTGACGTACATATTTTGTATTCCTTCATAATTGTCACTCATTTAGTGTGTAGAGTATTTAGCGGATTAATAATTAATATTCTTTGCATATGAATTGTGTATGTTTTTAAAGTGCATTGAGAGTTCTCTCCAAAAAGTAGTTAAAAAGTATATTTTTGATTGCTATCATGTAGAATGGTGAGATTGAGTTTTGTATTCACAAATTATTCGCTATGTTACAAATTAGTGTTTAAAATGTTGTTGTGATATATTGTGTGTGTAGCGTTGGTAAATGGTAAATGGAGCAGACCAAGTAAAGTATACACTATCATTGTGTTTGAGACCTTATACATATATGTGCCACAAAATCAAACTCCCCAAACATGAAAATGGGTTTTTTGTCCCACTTTTATGAACACAATCATCCTCTTATATTATACATTATATATCCCACCTAAGCGCCCTCTTACTTGCCCATTCTTTGATTTGTTTTAACACAGTAATCATCAATCAACTTTCACTACCCATACTTCAATCAACTTTTCATAATAACTTTAACAAATAAAACTGAAATTTGCCACTGTGCATTCAATGTTACATTATTTTTTTAAATCAAATTTTGCATCTACACTCCTCATTTCTCTTTACAACATTTTCATATCCCCCATATGATTTTGGTGACAGCCAAATCTCACACTAACATTAAAGCATTGTTAAAGAATAACTACCGATTAAATCTCTGATAAAAGGGCCACTAATCTAATTTCAACTTAGAGACTTGACCCCCAGTATTAATAGATTATGCCAACTGTATATTCAACAAGTAAACTCTTACTAATACACACAACATATTGAAATGTTAAAAGGAATTTCAAAAAAAACATGACCGAAATTTCTGTAGTCTGAGATTAGGGTGCCAACTCTTCTAAAACCGCAAATCAAGTCAACCCGCAACGGAGCATATTAATTGGGGCAGATTAACCCGTTTTGAAACCCTTAACCGAAATCAAAATAATGTAAACACTTTTATTCTTCGAAAAGCAGTCTTTCCAACAGAAAACCAAAGTAGCATGCTTCAGATAGACACAAATTAATTTAGAAAGTATATGGCGTCAACCAACTAAGCAACTCCACATTGCTGTTGAAATGTTTTTTTTTTAAATTAATTAAAAGAAAATGAAAAGATTGGTGCATGAATAATGAAGAACTACAAAAGTGGGCAATGTATCTTTTCTACTTTTTGGTAAGTGCATTTTGACAAACCCCTTCAACCAATCCCATACTTCTTCTGACTCTATGCCATTGAAACGTGGAAGACCATCGCCCACCATCACAATATTTTATGTCCACGTGCCACCTTCATCTTTCCAATATATATTACTTTATAAATATTATTTTTGGTGAATGGAAAGTTTAAAGAGAAATAATAATATCACTATCTGTAGTCCCTCGACTAGCTCACAAAGAACTAGTCACGTTGAATATTTTGAATATTGCCTTCCACGCCCATTGGATAAGAACAACCCTTTTAAGTCTTATTCACACGTTTTTCTATTATATCAGCAGTGACGACAATATTCTAAAGTTTACTGAAATTATTGGACTGAAAAAGACCACGTTGTATCTCCGGTCCTAGACATTAAAATCAGCGTCTACAAAGAGAACCATATTTTGTAACTATATAATAAATAAGAAAGAGAGTAGCCCACAAAATGTAGTTTGGTTTCAATTATTGATAGTATTTTGATGAAAAAAGTAAAGTTTGAAATATTTTCGACCTTACCCGTCTCTATCATCTTCCATTATACATCCTCTTCGGCTTCTCCTATATAAGAAATCTCCAAACACATCAAATCTCCCAAACTCTGATAAAAGGCTCTCTTTGTGTCACGAAAATCACACTTAAAGTTAGAAATGGGAGCCACCACATTGACCAATGTGACCACCATTAACCCTAATAACACCAACATTCATGGACCGGTCGTAGACGAAGTGCACGGCCTTATTAAAGTTTACAAAGACGGCCACGTGGAACGACCTCAAGTCGTGGCGTGTGTGGATCCTTCACTACCGCTCGAGCTCGGTGTGGCTTGCTCCGATGTTTGCATAGACAAGTTGACCAACGTATGGGCACGTCTCTATGTCCCGATGATGACCACCAAGTCTTCGGTCTCTAAGCTCCCTTTGCTTGTCTACTTCCACGGTGGAGGATTCTGTATCGGCTCGGCTTCTTGGTTGTGTTACCATGAGTTCTTGGCCAGATTGTCCGCTCGCTCGCGGTGCTTGGTCATGTCTGTAAATTACCGTTTAGCCCCTGAGAATCCTCTTCCGGCAGCTTACGAAGATGGGGTCAATGCCATTCTTTGGCTCATCAAAGCAAGAAGTGATAACTTGTGGGCCAAGCTATGTGACTTCAGCAAAATATTCTTGGCCGGAGACAGCTCCGGAGGCAACATCGCGCACCATGTCGCAGCAAGATTAGCAGCCGCCGACGATCTAGCTGTCTTAAAGATAGAAGGAACGATTCTGATCCAGCCTTTCTTCGGCGGGGAGGCGCGTACGGAGAGCGAGAGGCGCGTGGGGAACAACAAGAGCTCGGGGCTGACATTGGCGGCCTCTGACGCATGGTGGAGGCTGGCTTTGCCACGTGGCGCAAACAGAGATCATCCGTATTGTAAACCGGTGAAGATCAAGTCGACCGTGAACATGAAGACGCTGGTGTGCGTGGCGGAGATGGATCCGCTGATGGACAGAAACATGGAGATGTGCGATGGTAATGAGAAGATGATCAAGCGCGTGGTGTTCAGAGGCGTTGGACACGCGTTTCACATCCTCGGCAAGTCTCAGCTTGCTCATACAACAACTCTGGAGATGTTGTGCCACATCGACGCTTTCATACACAACTACGATCCCCTTTAATTAGTTCTGTTCTGTCTTTTTTATAAAAAGATTATGTTTGTATCTTAAATACTAAAGTGTTTTTATGTTCAGTTATCATGTAGTCTTTAGTAATCCCTACTAGAGGTAAGTTTGAGGAATTAATATGATTTTTGGTTTTGTTCCTTCTGGATAGTAGTTAGTAAAAAAAAAAAAATTAATATAATTCTATAAATCAATTATATATCAATATATAATTCGTTTACGGAAAGTTAACTTTTAGTACGAATTATAAAATCTGAATCTGTTTCTGTTAACTTTTTTAATAGACCTTTAACAATATTTATATATATATAATAAATCAATGTGCATGTTGTTGGATATGTCCCAGATAGGTGCATGACTTGGATTAATGAACCTGGACAACACTTTTAAAGGTGAGTTGAGGTAGGAGGAAGATTTAATTGAATTCAGGCAAAAATTTAAGACGAAAGTTGTAAGTCTTTTTTTAGAAACCATTTTTATTTGTTGAAACCAAAGTTGTAATTTCGTAGCTACTATTAACTAAAATAATGTCTTAAAATGAACCAGACAATTGTAGTGGCGGACAAATTGTAGACAAGCCTAGTTCGTGGTTCGTTTTGAAGGCAACCTCATTTTCTTGTTCTCTCCAATGTTTTTATATCCCATCCAGACAAGGATCTGTATGACTTTTTGGGTCGATGGATCATCGGTTGAACCAAATCGACTGCCAAATCAATAGAATAAAAAATATTTTATATATCATTATGTATTTGTAGTTTTATACATATCTCTATGTATAGTTTTAACTTTTAACTTTTATAAAAGTATAAAAAAAAAACTAAAAATACTAAAATAGTCAAACATACCATATTTCGTAATAATAAAGTAATTAAATCAAATTTAAACCAAAACTGAAAAAAATACTAAAATAGTTGAAAATTGCTAATGACAAAAATAGAATACTGAAACATCAAACAAACAAATCTGAGTTACATGTATCACCATTCTCCTTATTTTCTTGATATAAAAAGGTTTTAAATTCAAATTCTCAATATTTTGATAGATTTTCATTTATCCGATAACCGGTTGGTTCGACCGACCCACCGGATCCCGGATTAATAACGATTTTTCTGGATTTAAGCAGTTATAAGACTATCGGTTATTAACATCAAATCCGAACCGAAAGATTATCTGGATCTCGGGTTGACTGGTTCGACCGGCCTGGCCGGTTTGGATCTCAAAACATTGGTTCTCTCCCTTCTTACCCCTGTTTTTTTTGTTAGAGAAATCAGCATTATTATCATTCATGACTTTTGGAAACCCTGCGCTATCAATTAAGACACTAACGTTGACCATTTCATTATATGCCAGTATTTCTCTTGGAAATAATGCAAAAGTTGAAAATATATTGTAATTTGTACTATCTATATGTTTTAAGTAAAAAAAATGAGGAAGAATATTTTCTCTATTTCCTTACTTGAGGAAATTATTCAGCAGAATTTACCATGTTATTTAAACGTTCTTCAGTAAACATGTTTTCTGTAACCAATTTACTTTAGTCTTAATTTATAGGATACTTTTTTGATAAAATTTGGAGCTGTTTATGGGATAATAAAAAAAAAGTGATTTTATTGAGGGTCAAGAAAATATAATTTTTGATATTGTACAAATCTTACGTAGTAGGTAGACTAACCTAGCAATAAAAATATATATAAAAATTGTACAGATCTTACGAGATATAACTTCTGTCTAGTAGTACAAATCTAAAGATTTCACTCCAGTCTGGTCAACTAAATACTTCTACGAATTAAAGATTGCAGATGATGTGGATAATCCATCTATTCAACAACGTTTTTCTATTTTTACAACAGCTAGTTTCATATTACACTATACACTATTACTACATTTAGATAAATCGTTATCATCCCTTTAATATTCGTCTATAACTTTTCACCAACAAATTTGACGCTTATCTTCTTTATTTGTGTTCAAGGCTTTTAGGTGCATGCGTATGTCCAGCTCCAATCGAAAAAAAGTATATATTTAAATAAATTTGTTCCCCTGAGTTGCCTAATTTTTCTCACCGGAAAAGATAATTGGTAATTTGGGTTTTGAATTCTGTAGAAAAAATTATCGAACCCATTGATCATTCTTCTGCTCAAACAACGTAGAGAAAATCCAAAGAAAGTGATTATAATTATAATTTCTTATTATTATTGTTTATTGTTTGATTTTGGGATATTTGTTTATTAATAAAACTGAAAATGTACGGGGATGGGCCGGTGTTTAAGGCGGAGGGAACGTCGTTCCGGGATCAACCGTACGCCGGACAGCTTCCTCAGGGATTATGGACCACCGGTATTTGTGATTGTCACGAAGATCCTCGCATTTGTACGTTCCCTTCATCAAAAAAAATATAATCTCTTTGTCTTTGATTGATATTCTTCTTCTTGTTGTCTCTAATCAAATGGGTTTGTTTTTGTTTATTGCATCCCAAAGGTGTTCAGACAACTATAATGCCATGTGTCTCCTTTGCTCAAAACGTAGAGATCGTAAACAGAGGAACCATACGTAAGAAACCCATAATTTAGTTACATTTATATATAACATTAATTTGTGTTGTATAAATCTGAATTTTGGATTTTGGGGGAAATGCAGCTTGTATGAACGCAGGTTTGATTCATCTGGCGTTAGGGTTTGTTGGTTGTTGCTGGCTTTATGCGTTCCCAAGCCGGACTAGGCTTAGGGAACATTTCGCATTGCCTGAGGAACCATGCCGTGACTTTTGGGTCCATCTATGTTGCACCCATTGTGCTATTTGCCAAGAGTCTAGAGAGCTCAAGAACCGCGGCGCTGACCCTTCTATCGGTATTCATCTAATGCCTTTTGTTTTTTTTTCAACCAATTTGTTGTGTTAGATCAGAGAATTGACCTTTCAAATGGGACAACAAATCCCATATGAGACACTTAAAAAACCCATATTGTGTGGCGGTAAACAACATTTCTAGTCAGGTGTAGAATTGCTTTCGCATTGAGGGATAACATGATATGTAATTGTCCAAACATCCAGATTCGGAGAAGCCAACTACCATTTTTCGATTCGAAATATTACTATGGGAGATATATCTTGATGTGATTCCTAAAGAAACCTATAACAAGCTATTAAACAACATTAAACGACCTAAAGAAAACATAAAGATTAAGTTTCACAAAAGATGTTTTCTTGTTTTGGGTGTTTTTTTTTTCAGGTTGGCTTTCAAATATAGAGAAATGGAGCCGAGAGAAAGTAACTCCTCCCATAGTTGTACCTGGCATGATTCGCTAATACATTCATCTCTTACCATTTTTTAAAACTTTTCTGTAGATCTTTGTCAGATTCTGTTGTTTATCAGTTTAGCTAGAGATTGTAAAATAAAAAAACGATGATTGATTCTGAATGGTAACATTCACTACCAACTAAATAACAGATGATCTAAAGACACTAAAGAAGAAAGCTTTTGGTCTTTTAGTTGAAAATATGTGAATGTGAAAATTTAAGACCAGTAAAACTATGCTTTCTCCTTTGGTCCCATGACTCATGACATGGTTTTTTAGTCCCTAGGTCGGGCTAACCATAGAGAGCTAAGTGCTCTAAGCCGAGAAATGTAGTCGTGGATGACCAAAAAGGCGCGAGCAGCTTGTCGTGTGGTGAGAATTCTGTGAAGCTGTTGTAGAGTTTGTTGCCTCAATAGATCTGCCTGCAAAAGATATAACCTTTTTTTCAGGTTCTTGATTTGTAATGCCAATTGTTATTGTTGTCAAGAAGTTCTGTTTTTGTACCTGACGAAGGAAGTTTTCGAGAGTGCCAAGTTTTCCCATAGCCATAGCCATATGACCCATATAGTCAGCAACATTAGCTGAAGAGTTTGGTCCCATTGAAGCAGAGGAAAGCGTATCCAGAAGCGATTGTTGCAGAGCTTCCATGCCTTGTGACAATGCATCTTCTGCTTGCTGAGACGACTGCTGAAGGTTACAGATGCCTATCAACTGCTGATCAGTCAACGGATCCACATGGTTCCCCAATATCTAACAACATAAAATGAAAACATGATCAGAACCAAATCATTGTGAAAACATGATTAAACCATTTTCTTTATACCTTGAGTAACTCAGATGATCTAAATCCACCTAACCACATGAAAAATCTCTCAGCAGGCGTCTTCCACATGCCTGAGAGCATATGAAAGACGTCAACTTTAGTGCCAATTCCTTTCAGCCTGAATATTTCATCGTAGTGACTCATCACTGCATCTACTAGCACGCGTAGATCGTTGTCACCTAACTGCGAATTCACACCCGATCTTAAGTCATTGATCAGCTTTTGTTGTTCTTCCTTCCAACGTGTGTATTCCAATTCAAATGAAAATGCACCTGAAACATCAAACACCAAACTTCATTCTTTATAAGATCACAAAGAGCCAAGACTATCGTGGAATGCTCAAAGTTTTACCATTTCCAGCTGCCAAATGCGTGTGATCTGTTGAAACTCCGCTTTCGACTAAACATCCCTGCATACAAGAGAAACCCATCAATACAAATTAGTAAAGCTTGAAGCTTTCTTCTTCCATAGCACAGTCACTTCCAGACCTGTTGGCGAGCTCTTTTGAGCTCTTCCTCTAGCTGAGCTAGCCTGATTCGACTGTTCTCAAGTTGCTGAACATATGCCTATTAAGAGACAATGCAATTCAAAGATTGAAGTAAATACAAAAATAGTGGAAAGAAGATGAAAAACACAGTTCAATGAATCAGCTATTACTATACTTTTTTCCTCAATCTACTTTTCCTAGCAGCCTCTCGATTCTGAGCAAGTCTTCGAAGTGTCTGCCAAGAATTTGATTGAAATGTCAAAAGTTCATTCACACATAAACCAAAAACGTATCCAAAACTCAAAGAGGTTCAATAAGAGCATCTACCCTTTGATCACTAGATTTCACCTTGGATTGATCTGAACAATCTGTAGCTAAAATCATTCCTTGATGAACTCCATTTAACTAAACAACACCAAGCAATGACAAACTCAATATGCAGCAATGGAACTGAAAAAGATGAAGTCTTCTATCATTTAAATCCATGGGCCAATGAAATCAGATTATACCAATAAAAAAAAGTATAAAAACAACAAACAATTGCATTTTGTTGAAGCCATGGGCCAGTAAATTCTTATATAATCAATAAAAAGCAAGAAACTTTACAAGAAACTGCAATTTTTGAAAGCCATGGGCCAGTATAATACCCCATAAAAAAGGAAGAAACTTTACATGAAACATAATAAGTTTTCTTTTTGTGGGTCATTTTACAAAACCTACATCATCCAATGGTGAGTCTCACTAAACCCAAAAAAAAAAACAAGCTATTATTGAAACAGACATAATCTGAGAAAACATTATATGAATCGTATTCCAAGGTGACCTATCAAAATAGACAAAACAAAGCTCCAAAAGTGAAGAAACAAACAGAAATGAAAGAAAAAAACAGAATCTTTTTGTCTTTTTAGTGATGATGATGATTTAACGAAGAAGACAAAGGAACAAAACCTGAGTCTTGTCATCAGTATCAATATCTGTGGAAGTGTCAGTATGTTGACTGTTATCAGCCATAGCTGAAACCGAATCACACCAGTTCTCTAAACTGCTGTTCACTTCTCCTCCTCCTCCTAATCTTGTCCCTTTCTGGAACACTAACTGCCCTGTATCCAAACACTCCTCTTCTCCTTCAAGTCTCTCTCTCAAACCACCACACTCCATGGCCTAAACAGAGTAGACATTGAAAGAATAAGAAAAAAGTGAACTTTAAGGAGAATATTAACAGAGATGTGTTTGGTGAGATGGAATCAAAACTTTTACCGTATCAAACGTCGTGTAGTGTAAGTTTGACGAAGCAATAGTGACATCTGCAGAAAAAAAAAATCAGAAATATGGAACCTTACTGAGATTCCTTCAACAAATCTTGTAGTTGTACTTATGTACAAAAAGGAAGATAAAAAAAGAAACTGACTTGGACTTAAATCGATAGCTTCGTTATGGTGAAACCCATTATTGATTGGTTGATGAAACTCTTCAAGACAACTATCTCCTCTGTTTCATCGTTGTAAACAGAGAAACATAAAGATTGGTTTTTTATGTTTGAAGCTTTGAAGAAAACATAAAGTAAGAAGAAGAGAGTTAAAAGATAGTAGTAAGTACCTGAAGAAGAAAGAGGATTGAGAGTAGAAATCAGGGTTGAAAGGAACGGTCTTGAAGCTGCTCTGCATTATGTGTTAGTTGGTTCTTGAAAGTGAGACTGAGGTTTCTTCTGAAGTTGGGGTTTCAGAAGAAGAAAGTGAATAATAAAAAGTTGGGAGGAAAATTCATTAAAAGGTGAAAAGATGGCGAATCAGTACGGCTGGGAGGATTCATCATTAATAAATACGAATAATATTGTGAGAGAATCAGAGTGAAAGGATTTGAGATTTTATTGATTAATAATGTATAAATGAATTGCGTCTGAGAGGGTGGGATTTTAGTTTCCCAATAACCAACACACACACCCACGTATCCTTTTTATTTCCTATTTTAAAATTTCTGTTATTTATCACTATTTTTATTTATTTTGGTACAATTAGTTACTATATAGTTTGCTGTCTTGTTTCATTTTTTTGTATGATTTTAATGAAACAGTTATAAGTTTAATCGAATCCATGTTAAAAACATTCAAGAATACTTTCCTAATTATACTCTTTAACTTTGATCATTCAAGAATCTAATCATCCATTATCTTGGTGAAAAACAAGTGTCAAATGTGGAAAAGAAAAAAACATAGCATTTTGGGTTGAAAAAAGTTTCAAATAAAAAAGGTAGGGTTTGTGAGAGAGTTATTATGTGGATCAAATTTAGGAGAAACTAGTAGTGATATAAATTTGAATATGGTGAACAATTAAACTAATAAATCTTGTTATGAACCCAAAGTTGAGTCTCTTCTTTGTATATTTAAGCAAAGTTGAACATTCGATTTTTTTTTTTTTAGTGGGAACTGAAATAATCTTTACACTAAGAAAGATGTCCAACGTGAGTACATACTAGCAAGAACAGTTGTTACTGATTTGCTTGATTAATTGTTAAGATTTATTCATATGTCTAGCCAAAAAAAAGAAACATGATTTATCATTCGGTCAAAGAACATATGTAGAAGTGTGCATATACACAGATTTTTTTTTAATGAGTTCATGTGCTATTTTTAAATTTACCATGTGTGTTATCGAATTACACATGTATATGCTTTAGTTTTTAAGTGGACATTGGTCTTAACTCTTAAACGACGTTTTAGTATTTGGAAATTCTGTGTATATATATAGTTGATAATTTTATATTGATACCTTATAATACTTTTTTTTTGGTCTTTAACCAAGATATGAAGATAGAATCGAGGATGAAGATAGTTTAGATGCTTGCTGACAATGTCTCTTGAAAACTGGGAGTGTACTATTTTTCTTGATTTTGTTTCTCAATCTCATATCTATTTTTAAAATTAAATAATTTTATCTGCATATCAAAATAGAAATCTGCATATGACCTGAATCCTAATCAAGTAACAATATAGTGATTTGTTTTAAATAATAATATAGTTTGTTTTGGTGCAAGAAATTATATTGGCTACCAAATCTTAGAAGTTAAAACCTTCCTTTATAATTGTTTATAGTAGGTTAGTTTAAAGTTAGAAATGTGCGGACAATCGGATTCTTGTGAGTTTCTTCGAAAATTTAAAACACAAAACTGAACAGTGATTGTTTTTAGTGTTTTACAGAACAAAATATTTTTACTGGTAAATCTCGAAAATTTATAACATTTTATGCATGGAATAAATGTGTATATTTGTATGTATATATATATATATATATAATGCAGAGCCTGGATATTTCAGATACAGAGTGTCATTTCCATCTTGTTTACTGTCTGCCAAAGTTGAAAATGGCCTATCAACACTGTACTCTCAGTTTTTTTTTTCCCCATGCAGAAAATATAAAATAAAATTCAAACTCTTATTATATACAATTAATTAAATAAATAATAATGCTTTCGACTTCTTCTAATAGTGAATATAAGTTGTAAATTGTAGTTAATGCACTATTCACATGAATCATGATGTATTGTTGAAACGATGCATTTTTATTCTCCTCTCTCCTGTAAAAAATGTCAAAAGCCTAGCCTAAAGCTGTTGTTTTCTCAAGAGTGTTTTTTATTTAATCAATTAACTGTTTAAGTTAATATAAAAAAACATATATTAATGAAATATAGTTGCCATAAGACAGGCAATAGTCTGGCTGGCTGGCTTCTGCCCTGAAGCTGATGTGACGTTGATGGAAAGCGAATTAAAATCTCTCATTTTTATTTTTTTATTTCTTATAAATCACACAAAAATTAAATTAAATGAATGAATTCTAATAGTATCCCTCTTTAATGATAAAAACCAATAATATTAACTTATATTCACTGGATGAAGAAGAGCATTAAAAAGAAAGACTTTGCTTGAAAGAAACATCTTGGTCATGTAAATGGAGAAACTATTATGAGCTTTGTTTTTTTATGAAATCCCAAATTAAGTATCACATTTATTACTGTCTCCCATATTCTAAAACCAGCAAACTCTCGTTTCTCTCGGAGGCTTCATTGACTTTTCTTTCTACCAAATATAAACTTATAACTCGGCAAAAATTGCAAAATTTATTTGGTATAAACCGGAAATTGCAAACTGAAAACATAACAATTATGAAGTGGTTTTGGACCAGAGAGTACATTGGCAGAGTCAATGACGTCTGGGCTCTGTTTAGTCTTGTGGGTATTTCTTGTTTTTACTCGTCAGAATCCGATCTTGTCTCTTTCTTCTTTTAATTTTCTTTTTAAAATTTGGGACAAGTTAAATCGTGAGAACATTTCTCTGTATCCTTTGTACCATTTTTTAATGATTTCACTTTGTTTTCTACTCTCTTTGTTTTTTTTCTTTCATGAAAGTTTAGAGTCGTTACAGTACATTGGATTGTTACATTTGACCAAAACAAAATCTTATAGAACTTCCTAATTACTATTGATGATTTGACAAGTAGAGAAAAAAGCTCATGTTGTTACCAGTTAATCACTTAGCTGTGGAGCATAATGACTGTAGCTATTACTTATAAGACAAAACAAAAACACTCAAGTCTCAGTTTTAATAGGTACTTGTGTTTTTCTATGTGTTGTTTGGCCGACAATTACGGCTTCAAGTCTCATTTGGGGATCAAAGTGTACTCCAAGATTCGGGTTTGGCTAAAGCTCTTGAAGCTTTCAAAGTTTTCAATTATGCCTAAAACATTTGTGTGGGGTTTGGATACAAAAAGGTCAGGGAGGGTTACATTAAGTTATAGGCTTGAATACTGTTAACATTCGTAGAGACCTAAATACATTATTTCAAGGATATTAGAAAAAATTGCCCATCTCGAAAACCGTTTACAATAAAGAAAATCATGTTGGAAAAGAAAAAAAAATCATTTCCCTACGAATTGCAAAGAAAGGCAAATTTGTTTTGGTTGAATTTTGATATTTTAATTTTCTACATATTTATCGAGTAGATCGGATACACTCAAATATCTGGTCTGTAAAAAATCACAGAATACTAAATATCTGATTAACTACGGAACATACATATACAAATTAATAAAATATATATATACAATAATTTACAATTCCACAAAATTTAGGATATCCCTATCGTGTTTACCTTTATTCACAACATGATATACGACAAACAAATGAAAACCACTCAATACCTCATTCGAATGGAACCGGCGGATATAACGGACAAAACCGTTTAAAATTTCGGGTGGATAACAATTTATCACGGATTAAAACTTCAAATGGTTGTTGCGGACGAGGTGAAATAAACCATCGACAGACTAAATTATTCATTTTTGGAACATGCTACAGTTTTCTATGATCTTAGTTTATCTCTCTGTAAAAACGTATTACAGTTGGTCTGCATCCAATATTTATTTTTATTTTTTATATCCATACTACTACAAATTATAACTTATGGATAGTAAAAAAAATAGTGATTTAATCCACCAATGTTTTTGTTTGCCTCATTGTATCCATTCAAACTTACGTTTATTTCTTCGTAAAAAAAGTATGTAGTTGGTTCGGACCGCACTACTAATAATTAGTGAACAAAAATCTATCCAAGCCACAAACGATTTTATGATCGCCTCCATTCAAAGCCATATACTCTAACATCCCTTGGAATGCTTTGATTGGGTGGATCTCCAATCGGTTTTTTCCAAACGTGAGTGACCTGAAAGCTCGTAATGGAACAGAACAGCAAATAAATAAACACCGTCTATGTACGAGTCAACTAGACTACCAAAGCTAGGTTCCATGGGCCCTACATACCAAGATCTACGAATCATATTCATCCACGTGGCAAGGTTTAACCAATAAGAATCTGACTAAAGTTTCGTACGCTCCAACAAATCGCGTGCACTCCACACTCCCACCAAAGCAAAAGCCCTAAAAACAAACACATTCACCTTCTCTTACGCGACTCTCGTCTCTCGCCGGTAGCAGATCGCTCCTCCGTGAATTTTGCCATAATTCCCGTCAGCCATGAGCTCTCTTTTGCAGGTACGTACGTAGTTCAGTAGAAGCTGAACTATTCTCTAAAACTTCGAACTTTTAACTTTTGGAATCGAAGCTAATTCTGGATTCCAATTGAATGTGTTCTTTAGGGTTTTACTAAGTCACTCGCCATGACTTTTATCTCTGAGATTGGTGACAAAACGTTCTTCGCTGCCGCTGTAAGTGATCTCCTCATCTTCTACCTCTAAGAGTGTAACACGTCGAGTAAAGTCAATGAACTTTAATGGCGACATCATCTTAGATTCCTCTAAGCTCGAACGTTTGTTGTTAGTTTAGATGAATAGATATTAGAGAATTTGAGCCAAGTTTTAGATATTTTTGTTTTGACCAAATCTGTTGACTTTTGACCAGATCTGTCACATGAGCTTCTTGTAGCAGCTTCTGTAGATGTTTTCTTGTGTGCTAAAATGGTAAATGTTACTTTGTAATCAGATTTTGGCGATGCGTTATCCAAGGAGACTTGTATTAGCTGGTTCTTTATCGGCTTTGGTTGTAAGTCTTTTTCTATGTCTTTATACAACTTGTTCAGTCCAATGAGCTATTCAAGATTTGAACAAGCTTGTTTCTTGATTATACTTTTAGGTGATGACTATTCTATCTGCTACACTCGGTTGGGCTGCTCCAAATCTGGTAAAGATATTTGTGAAAATGCTTTGTATATGTAATATAACCACTACCATGAACTCTCTTTGAACTTGCTGATTCAAACCACACTTTGCAGATCTCTCGTAAATGGACCCATCATATAACAACGGTGTTGTTCTTTGGATTCGGGTTATGGTCTTTGTGGGAAGGTTTTAACGAAGGAGGGTAAGAAACAATATTTATTTCCAAGAATTCAGGTAGTGTTGTGAGAATGTTTTGTCATCTAAATGTGTTTTATATGCAGGGCTTCTGAAGAATTGGCTGAAGTTGAAGCAGAACTGGTTGGTTTTTCTTCTTGTAAACACTTTTTCACATTTAGAGACAATGCTTTTGGGTTGACACTTGTTCAATATAATAGGATTCTGATTTGAAGACTAGTGGTGGAACCAAAAAAGAGAGCAGTATGGTATGGAATTAAATCTCAAGACATACACTAATGCTTGAGGATAGTACCTGTGCTAAGTTTTTTTTTAAATATTTTTGATGTTGTAGATTAAAGATGAACAGAAGAAGCAGAAAAGACCATTCCTCACTGCATTCTTCTCTCCAATTTTTCTCAAGGTAACGTATAATTTCCACATAATTTCTGTTAAAAAGAAGTAGACTTTTCGCAATTTGTTTTCACATTTTCCTGGCTTCTGCAGGCATTTTCGATTAACTTCTTTGGTGAATGGGGTGACAAAAGTCAGGTAACTTTCCTTCAGCACTATTTGCTACATTTGGTTCCACTTTAACTAGTGCTTCACATACTTATTGTATCTAACTCTATTTCTAGCTTGCGACTATTGGTTTGGCTGCGGATGAAAATCCACTTGGTGTGGTCCTTGGCGGAATTGTGTAAGTCTTCTTCACATAATGATTTATATCAAACTGATAGCTGTTTCTCTACTGCTGACTTAATCTCTCTGCACAGGGCACAAACATTGTGTACCACAGCCGCTGTGATTGGTGGCAAGAGCTTAGCATCTCAAATATCCGAACGAATTGTAATATTTTTCGATCTCTCTCATTAAAGCTGCGTTCTATGGTAAGATTTTTGATCAAATGGAGTCTTATGTTGTTGCAGGTGGCTCTCTCCGGTGGAATGCTTTTCATTATTTTCGGCATCCAGTCGTTTCTTACTCCGGTTGATGCTTGATTCCTCTGTGTTATTTTCTTACTCCGGTTGATGCTTGGGATTGAATGTTTTGTGGTGAGCCTGAAGCCGAATATGTCACTCCCTTACAATTTGCTTAGATACATTTTACATTAGTGATTACAGAATCAGAAAGATTCATCTGTAACACCATTTGACTTAAATAAAGTTTTGTTATTCTCATTCTGAAGTTCCATATGAAAAAAAAAGATTAACTCAACGAAAGATCTTATATCGGACAAGGTTCACTTCATTGCATATAGTAACAGAGTCTAGTACCAAATTTCTGATATTATATACATACAATTTTCTTTAACTAAATAGACTCCTGAGGCCTGGGAGGAGGAAAATCTATATAATTTAATTAGTTTCAGCAGCCTCCACCATCAGGTTCAACAGAACTGAGAAGACCGTTACCGCGCAGCTGCATACAGTGTTGCTCTGCATCAGCCTGAGCACAGACGATCACAACTGCTAAACCATTGATGTGGGCTTCTTGCATAATGTTAACTGCATTGTCTACAGTCATTCCTGGTATTACCTTCATCAAGACCTGAACCACATATTCCCTCTTGTTGAAGTTGTCGTTGTGTAGTATCACTCTGTAAGGTGGAGCCATCTTCTTTGATTTCCTGAACCAGAGCAACGTATCAAAATAAGTATACCGTCTTTTCGACTGTTCAACCTATTTCTTGATTAATACAATATACAGTTGTGTAAAGAGCAATAGATGAGGCATATTACAATACATTCTTCGAGAAAATGTCCTAAATGAATACAATCAAAAGCATATGAATTTGGCATTTTGAAACTAAACTGAGACTGTAGGCATACCTCAAATCAAACTCGGATTCACGACCAGGAGTGGTTTTCTCTATAATGGGTTTGTCCAATACACCACCTCCTTTACCCATTGCGGCGGATGTAGACAAGGTCATGAGAACATAACGATTCACACATGGTCCTTTTGAGACTGAATGTTTGTCCCCTGCACACATCAAGCGAGAGAGAGAGAAATCTGTTGTTATCTCAAGATATCCATTAAAAAAACTAAGTGGCAGGGGATTCCAAACATGATACCAAAAGAACGAGAAAATCCGTAAGATCGAAGTCCAAGTTTTTTTGCAACAAGGAATCACAAATTTGCAGCATTTGATTCCCAAAATAAACTCATTCCAAGTGTTACTCAAGATTCAGAGTGTGTTGCTGCAACTATGAACTTCCCTAATGCCTTAGAGCTATAGTCAATGAAGCAAATAGCTGAAACCAAATCACAACTACAACAGCCACAAAGTCTGAATCTTTTAGAAACATCAACCTATCTTATCATATATTCACTTGAATGAACCGAAGTTAATCTAAAAATTGGCATAAACATCTAAGAACACTGTAGTCCTCTGTTTTGTTTAACAAACGAATATTCAATTTCACTTTGCTTCGGACAGGATAGTTTCAGACAAGGTCGAGAAAATCTCAAAGAAGCAATTGGCATGAGTAAAATTAAACACATAAAACTCGTGAATTTGATTATTAATTAAAGCTTTGAAAACTTTGATTCAGCAGCAAAAGACTCGGAACAGAACAAAGCGAATCAGAGAAAGAGAAGGAAGAAGAAACCTGATTTAGAATTGAAGAGAGAGGTTGGTGCGAGAGCTAATCTCCCACAAATCGTAGTCTCCATTGTCTCTCTGCTTCTTTCTCACTTGTCAAACACAGAAATAATCAGGACCAAACAATTTTAATCAACACAATACTCACAAATTCTCAAAATTCGTGGTTTACGGATTTTGACTTCGCCAGACGCCAGTGACTCAAACGCTGCGTTTTATTAATTGCGTAATCTGATTACTGAGAGTCATTAGGGATTTAACTGCTGGTTTTAACTTTTCAACGACAGCTACTAAAAAGCCTAAAAACCTTTTGTGACTTTTTTCTGATTGTCCCCGTTTACGGAACAATATTTCCGGTTTAGTGGCTCTGGGGGTATAGTTGACGCTAACCTATACTTGGAGGTTGGTTTGTTCATAATGAGTCGTTTTAGGGTTGTTTAACATTTAACACCTTAAAATCTGTAATTCTATTACGGTTTTACACTTTTTTTTTATTTAGTTGGTTTTATCAATTGTATATAGAAACTCTAATTGTCTTCCTTTTATAAAGAGAAACATAACTTTGATTAGATAACGTAAACTAATATGGTATATGAGCATATTTTCTGTTCTATATATTTTATTTTGCAAGATTGATCTCTAGTATTCTGGGGGCACATAGAGTCTCGGAGATCTCTCCTAGGCTCAGAGACAATATAATTTGATCGTGATCGAGATAAGCGTTCATTGATAAGCCCCCCTTGCTGGCATTGTAAAGGTCATGTCTTCTTCGGTTCTCTTGTAGCCTCTCGAGAGTGCGTTGTTGATTGATTCCCAACTACGCCTCATGGTCTCTCCCAACTGCCCTTTTCTTCATGGGACAGGGCAAAGCAATGGAAACAATGCTTCTCCAGTTTCTCATAATCAAACTGAATAGCCGTTACCTCTCGCGATGGTAACTGAATTGGCATATCCATCACTAAAGGGAACAAACCATTGACATTTACTCAAACTCGTTCTTTGGCCACATCTTTATTTACTAATTGTCCCAAATCCTCACCAATAGCAGTGATGGTAACATCCGTTCCCATGTGAATTGGTAAGTCAACAATTTTTATCCAAAAGGGGATATAAGAGATGGGAAAGAGTAAAACTACCGGTTCCCACCATTAGGGGTGGGAACAAAGCGAATATCTTGAATTTTGAGGGTATTTGTGATTCGCTTCGCTTCGTCCAAATCAGTAACTTTTCGATTTGTATTCGTTTCGAACCTAACCGAATGTTCGGATATCCGAATATTTACTAAAATATAAATTATTCGCGGATATTCGATTTGCTTCGTAATAGTTTTAAAATAATTATAAAAATAAAATGTATATAAAAATCAAAATTTATCTCAAAATAGCAATATTTTATTTAAAAATAACATATTTTCTTTTGAATTTATTAAATTTTAATATTAACATGATGAATAAAAATTTATAATTTACATATAGATATAATCAATATGCAATATATATTTATCTAATTATCTCTATATATATATATACACATATATGTAGATATACCGAAGCGGAGCGAATATCCTCATCTTAAAATTTTAGTATTTGATATTTGCTAATCTTAAGATTTTAGTATTTGATATTTGCTTTGGTTTTAACGTATACTAATTTTTAATATTTGCTTTGCTTCGTAAAATTACGGATATTTCAATTTTTCGGAGCATATTGAAGTGAATAACGGATCGAAATGAATCTTTTGCCCACCCCTACCCACCGTTGTAGCATGAACATCCATTTCTTGAAATGATATGGGCTCTCCTCATAACAGAGTCGAAATCATGTTTTGCTTTGAATCAAAAGCAGAAGCGCTCTTGCCATATCTCTCTGCATGTAACTCTAGTTCCCACCCCCCAGAATTGAATCATATAGCCCACAAGGGCTTGCGACCTCTGAATCATAGGATTTGCACCCTTCATATCAAGGTGATCTCATTCTCCGCTATTATTGTAGAGTTGTCACTTGCCAGAATCCGCAACAGAGTACTGCGTGTCTCTAGCCCCACCGGCTACCCATTTTCCTTTCTCCTATCTTGTATATTGAAGCATCATTTCGAGATAGGTATAAGGCTTGATTACACAGAACCGAATCAAGCATGCACCTCAGACAAGCGAAGTAACAGTCCAAATCGAGTTGGTAACGAACAAAATTAGGTCCTGAACAGTGAGCTAAGCTTCAAATCGAAGATTCAAAATTCAAATATATGCAGTAAGCAGTAATGTCGTAATCCAAGAAAGAACCCCAACTTGAAGCTTCAGCGAACTATCAGGAGGAAGGGGTCTAAGATGCCCAATACCCAACAAAGAGAGCTTCCCATACCGTCGAAACTGAACTAGGAGCCTTCACCAAGACTTTCCGAAGCTTTGAGGTGGGGCTACAGCGCCAAACCGGTCAGAGCGATCGAGTGTCCCCAAACTCAGCGGTAAAAATTACACAGAAAAACAATAAAAGATAGGTGAGATCTAGAAAATTTAAAACTTTTATTTCAAAGTAGTTGCTTGGTAATCATGCCGGGGATAGAACTTTCGCACTCTATCTCCAAGACCATCTCCAACAGAGTTCTTAGATAGGGTTCTAACTAATAAAAAATTAAAAAAAAAAAAAAAAGAAAAGAGAAGATGGAAGAACCATCTCTTATTTAAAAAATTTTAGAAATGGCTCTACTCTTTTTTAGAGACTCAACAGATAAGTGTCTCTTTATTAATGACTCAATTCTTTTTTTATTTAATATTTAATTAAATAATTAAATTATATTAAAAATAATAGTATTATATTAACTAAAGACTCTAATTGAGTTTCTAAAAGTTGGAGATGGACCTGATTGGTAAGGCTTACAATAGAGTATAAGCTGCAAGGAACATAAACTGTGAGAAGCAAAATCAGTAAGCTCATTTATATTAAATTGATGATATGTGATGGGCATAGCAGTGAGCAGTTATACATAAAATTAAAATTATAGACATTATTATGCAAAACAAAAACATACTCCCTCTGTTTCAAAATATAAGACGTTTTGGCTTAAAACACGCATATTAAGAAATTGTTTTTACTTTTAAAAATTATTATTTAATATATAAACAAAAAAATTTAATCAATTATAAAAAAATGTAAAGTATTATTGGTCACACAATATTCAATAAAATAAAAGGTACATCAAAATGTGAAAACATCTTATATTTTGAAACACAACAAAACTTCTAAAACGTCTTATATTTTGAAACGGAGGGAGTATATCAAAATTTGCTAACATGGTAATAATTTTAATATATAGATAGGTAAATGAATATCTTTTCACTTCAAATTTTTTTTTAAACATGTAACTATGTTTTTGTATTTTATAAGCATACAAATATATGAAAATAAGAAATAGTATCACAATTATTGTAAATAATTAACTAACGCCGAGCATTCTAAATAGTTTATGCAATCGTGTTTCGGATCCCAGACATATATGCATCTCCTGTAGGTTCATAACATGTGTCTTCGATCTCCGGTCCATCATTTGAAATGGAATTCAATGTTTGTTCGTCCATCCTTTCATACTCTTCAAAATCTTTGTCAATGATGGTCGATGCACGTATAAAATTATGAAGAGCTATGGTTGCTACAACAATCTTGCATTGTGTTTGAATACCATACCTTGCCTCATTTTTAAGAATTCGCCACTTTGATTTCCACACTCCAAAACTACGTTCAATGACTGAACGTAAAGATGAATGTCGTTTGTTAAACATCTCGCTTGCACAATTAGGTGGCCCTTCACCCCACTGATATGGATGGTATCGTGTCTTCCGATATGGAGCTAAATAATCCTTTATATTCAGATATCCTGAATCAACAACAAAGTATTTTCCATCAGGAGGCTTCGGAAAGAACACGTCTTCTTGAGCACAATATGTGAGAACTTTTGTATCATGTGCTCTCCCATGAGTGCCGACATACGCATAGATGAATTTCATATCAAAATTGCAAATAGCAAGAACGTTCATGGAGGGGTACTGCTTTCTTGCATTCCAATATCTCTCTTTTTGATCACTTTTGACTCGTACCGACACATATGTGCCATCAAGAGCTCCAATGCAACCATTAAAGAAAGGCCAATACCTTTTATCAACTAATAACCGATTATTAGTCTGTTGGAACTCTCCTTGCTGAGGCTTCAAAATATCCTTTAATAAAAGAAGGACCGCGTCTAACACTTCCATAAATTTTCTATTTACTGTCTCTTGGCTGCGTTGAAAGTTTCTAGCAATCTGCCTTTGTACTTCATCATGCGCAACTGTTTCTGAAAACATCGCCACAGGTTTTTCCACTATGCATTCACGTGACTCTTTTAGGTTATAATCATTCTTCAGAGTGTCACATAACTTTCTATAGGTGTCTTGATTCATTTGTATGGTTTCATAGCATTCTCTACCAGAACCAGTAATCATTTGCATAGTATGACGTAACCCGCGACCTCGATCTGTTCTCATCAGTTGTCTATCACAATATGGATCTTGTCGTTCACTCTTTACCATTAAGCGGACCACAACAACCATATTTTGATTAGAAATCATTGCTACCTCCTGTAATAAATAAAATATAAAAGCAATTAGTAACTATATGTAAAAATGCTACGTGAATAACAATTAAGGTGAATCAATATGTAAACAAAGAGAATTATTTAAACATAAATTCTTTTGACATAAAACTAATGATGATGCTCATGTATACGATCAAATACTTAAGAAAAGGGACCTTGTTCATATTAATTAATAAATTCTTGAAAGCAAAATATGTGTCCAATAAATGCAATAGAAAAACAAAAAATTGTTCAAACAAAAATTCCCTAACTCAAATCTATTATTAAGAATTAAAAAAAAATCCCTAGTTCTTCTTTCCTGTGATCCTTTCTAAATACTTGATCTTTTGCTGCTCATTTGGTAAGGTCATAAAAATCTGACGACTACTCTCATTTCCGGCTAGGCAATCAAGAGCCGTCCAATACAACTCGCCGTCATGATCTAATGAAGACATTTTTAGCAACTCTTCAGTGCATACAAAACTACTAAATGGATTGAACAAATCAAATGTTTTCCGGCCTGCAGACCAAAATCTCTCTTGGTTTTCTAAAGTACTTGTGATACGGTCTCAATGATCCGAGTTGGGTCTTTTCTGTGATGATCTTGATTTTGTTAATCTCTCTTGAGACTCGTTAGGAACATGTGTTTGTGGTGTCTTTTGACTATCTTCAAGCCTACGGATGGGTGCTGGTATTTCTTCAAATTCTACTTCTTCAAGGTCAATATCAAGAGGCAGCTGACTCGGTCCATCATGGTGCTGCCAACCTTCACTAACCGAGATCATAACTTTGCTGTATAAACTATCAAGGAGTAGAATATCACATAAAGGATGCTGACAAACTTTTCTAGCTTCTGGACAAGCCTGCAACAATACAAGGATCAATTTAGAGTGAAAATACGTTTGCAAGAAACTAATAAATTGTTGATTGTCCCCATCTTATTAGATATTACCTTAATGAGTTGATCCCACCAGTCAATGCTCATGTCCAGCTCTCCAAACTCATTGAATCCCAACCCCGTGGCATTTTTTGTAACACGTTTATAAGCATCATACTGGTTTCTTAGATGCTCTAACCGACTTTTAAACTTTTTCTAGGGAAAATCCAAACCAAATCGATTCAAAAATCCAGCTCGTATGTTTTGTCTTCCCATTTCACTAAAACATGTACCTTTCCAGTAACCTTTATCTTTCTCACGATTGGCTAAGTCTAGCATCACATTACTCATCTCATGAGTCCACATAAATTTAGACTAAACCAAATACCAAAAAAATAAATAATACATAAATTTTAAAAGAACAAAATAATCAAGCAAAAGACATCAAGATATATATGTGTATATATATATATATTCAAACCTTGGGCGTTGGTTGCACATGTTCTTCTTCATTCGACATGTTCTTGAATCTGTTTACAAAATTATATCATTTGTTTTCAAAGAAATTAAACATGCATGTTTGTTGACTTCTTTTTTGCATATAATATGTATTAAGTATTATGTATTATATATAACTATAAGAACTTTGAAAACGAATTAAAAGAAATTATAGAATTGAATACAACTCACGTACGATTTTTCCAATGGATGCTCTTCCTGTCTCGTGCTCCGTAGGTTTTTAGTTTTTTGTGATTAAGTTAAAATTTTATAATCATGAATTTATAGCAAATTTTCAATGGCATCTACAGAAAATTAATCAAGGGTAAAATTGTACTTTTATAAATTTTAAAACTCTATGCCTAGAAAAAGCTCAAATAATTAGCAGTGGCCTATGGAGCATTTAAAAGACCTTAGGCTCTCTTTTATGCTCAATTAATAAAACATGATTGGCTCTTAAAAAACATTAAGCCCACTAATATGTTCTACAAATCAAGGCCATGGTCTAAGCCTTTAGTTGTTAGTGGGGATACTCATCAACTTAAAAACCTAATAATAAGGAATTAGCTAGCAATAACTTAAAAACCTAAATCTACATAAATATACTAAAAACACTCTAATCCAAACCGGATGCACAAATCCATCATAATTAAGCCCAAACATAACCTAATTAACCTAACTTATCTCTCTCTCATCTGCATCCGCCTCCTTTATTTTATTTTCTTCCTCTTCTCCTCTCTTCTTTGCTTTCTTTCCCTACTCTCGCCTCTCTGCTCTTTCTCTTCCATAATATGGAAAAACTTCTTGGAAACTAGAACTTGATCGTTTATGGTGTATGTGTATCCTTTTGGATCCACATAGGTTGCGGCTTTTAATCACTTTTGGTGGTAACGTTCATAAACGTGAACGAAGCTCGTTCACCCTCTTCCAAACCATGGACTACAAAAGCCCAGCGATCCTTGAAGATAACAAAAAGTGCATCTAGTAGTATATTTGTCAAGTGCTTGTACTTCAGGTAACGAGCCTTCGGACGTGGTCACGTGGGAGATAGATTTTGTCTTTGAATGTCTCTATGATCACATCGAAGAGGCACATATCATTGGAAAATCCGAAAGAAAGATCTTTTCCTTAATGTTTCCTCCTTCTCACTCATAACCTCATGAGTTAGTTTTGGTTGACATTTGGTGGTGATAAAAGTTTTTTTGTTTTGGAAACCCAATAGTTTTGAAAGAAACACTTTCAACCTTTGGGATACCTTTGGCACATCCCTTTCGCTCCCCCAAACCACTAAACCCCACCACCTTTTCAAATTATATTCAATTATATATTTCATAGTTTCTTTCAAATTCTAGTGTTATTCAATTTCTTAATTTTAGAATTTTATTAAATGTTAATGTTATTCATATGATGATGGTTTTGATAGCAATGTCATTTGATTGGAATTTAATAGAAAGTTAACTAAAAACATGAAAATCCAACAAATTCCACCTTTTATGTCGTTATTTTGATATAATCTTATTATATAAACCTTTGTTCCTCTCACCAAAGCTCTACGTGTCAAAATTATAATTGACAGGATCATGATACGTGTTGGTTGATTGATTAGATTCTTACACCTGAAAGAAGATTGTGTTGTTTTTGTTTTCATTAATCAAAAAAGAAAACCAACCCACAAAAAAATAAATGTATAATAAAATAAATAATTTTACTTTCTATTTTTCTAATATATGTTAAATTTTATTATTTCAATAAAATTTGAAATTTTCTTTTTAAATTTAGATTTTATATTATTTAGGCTCTAATAAAAGTTTTTTACATGTTTCTAATTATTTAAATAAAAAAATTGATTGAGTATTATTTAACCTAATTCACTATTCTAATTAGTTAAGTGTTAAGTACATTATAGAGTAAATTAATTGGATTAACCCATGAATATATCAAATTTAATTGATCATATTAACACATAAATCTATTTAAATTTATGCAAGTAAATATTTTAACATCTATTTAGCACATAGAATATATTTAAATCTATCAAAATTTTACAGGAAATAATAAAATTATATTTTTAGTGAGAAATATTTTTTCAGGATGCAAACACACCGAACATCAAACAAGTTATAAGTAGAAAACAACCCAAATAAATAGGCATGAAGAAATGATAATTTGAGATGATATATAGTATGAAAAACAAAGAAATAAAAGTTTGAAAATGATGATGCTTGCAAACTTGCAACTTATAGGAGAATATAAGTTATGGCTGGACATGGGGAGGAGCATCAACTTCAACTCAATAAACTAAATAGGCAAATCAGTGGCAATAAGAGTGTCAAGAGCTGATCTCATGTAAGAAATGGTAGGAGTATTGAAATGAGAAAAGGAGGAAGTCAAAATTGATCTCTCCCGAATAAAAAAAGTTGAAACAAGAGGTAAAAATCCACTCTATGAGAGTTGTTTCGTTGGAGCCAATTCTCATGGACAAATCAGGATCCAAAGGATGGAGGAAGACGGTGGAGTTTCTGCTGAAAATATTGAATATGATGGTTGATGGGAATCTGATGATTGAGAAAAAAAAACTGCAAAAACCAAATGTCTTCAGGTGTAGAACCTGAGATATGAATAAAAATCGAGAGCTGGTGATAGAAGGGATGCGCTAGAGAATGTTGTCAAAAAACGCAACGAAACAAAGAATGACAAAAGATTTCAGAGAGTGGAGGTGCAAGAAGAAAAATATATTTGATTGGGAACCGAGACAAGTTTAGAACCAGAGGAGAGCAGAGGAAAAACAGAGATTATACCAGAAGAAAGTCTCGCCCAGATCTGAGCGAAAGCATAGCCGCAAGCCATTAGATCTGTTTTTTTAAATCTCACATGATACTAAAAAAACAACAAGATGAAATCAAAAGCAAGTGGCTGTGATCTAGATTTTTATTATGTTAACAAATAAACTAATATGGAAACATAACTTAGTTTACTCATATAGAAAATCAAACTTATGTAAATAAATCTCTTCTCTAACGAAACACAATTTCTACTTCTTTCTCTAAAAACAATTTTAAGATATATAATTAATAACAAATTTTTAATTAAATATTTTTTTTAATTTATTTTATTAAAAATTAAAAAATTTGCCAATCGGCGGGTCCTAATCTAGTTTATTATAGTCTTTAAAATCTCTAAAATCTATCGCTTTTTGCTCATTTCAATTCTTTTAAATTCAATTATTAAATATTATCTCCTTATCATATTTGTTTTTTGAAAAACCAAGAAAATTCGGTGATAATAGTTATAGAAAAAACTATAAAAAGTACTGTTTCTTATAAATTTGAAGTCAGTCTTATCAAATACAAAGATATTGTTGGTATATCCAAACTCAATCCACAATAAATCTCTTTATAACTTTGTTTGGATGAAGTCAATATTGCTAGTGTTATATGCATATAATATTTATATAAGTTGTCATTTTGTTACAAGGCTGCATACTTTGCATGTTTAATATGATATTTGGTCATATGATGTATTATTATAATATGTGAAAATAGCTCATGAGCACTGTCCAAATATCAAAGTTGTATGGTTGTCGCCTATAGAAACATGATTTGAATTTATCGTACACACATAACAATTAATTTATGATATGGTAGTGATCAAGGATCTGACTTGACAAAAAAATGCAATAAAATTTTTATTTGATGTATTCGTTTTGCATAAACAAAAAAGTAATCAAGATTTTTCTAATATATTGACCACATATGTCATTTGGCCAAACAAATTTTGTTTTGTCTGGTCAAAGTATGTGCTTTGGATTTTCAAATTGGTTTATATTGGCTTTATTTTTGTTACTAGTGTGGATGGATAATAAATTAATTTAAGAATCCAAATGTATATATATGTGATTAATTAATTAATTAAATTCATTTTCTTACCAAATGTATAGATATGTGATTTTTGATTATTTTTCTTTGTTACACTATTATTTCACCTGGAGAATTGACAACCCTTCAATTCTAAGGCTACGAGAGTATCAAATCATATCGGTGTGTTCGTCCATCGAAGTAGTCAAAGAGTTTGAATCAAATCTGAAACTGTGGTTTATTGTGGTAACTCAATGGACTAACACCCTCCAATTATTACCGTCTGACTTCATATTTATTTAGGGTAAGTTGTCACTTGTTAAATAATAAAAGGGTTTCTTTAACTTATTGCCCTTAGATTTTCAATTTTATTACATTTATCCTTGATTAGGTTTCATAGTTTTATTTATTTAATATAAGATTTAACAAGATAGAGTAAGTGATTCGCTTTAAAATTAGGTTCACGTGGAATATGAACTAAAGAGAAGGAAGAAAAGAGATTTCTAAACTGAGATAATTCCTTGAGTTTTGCAGCAATCTTGGGTCATTTCTCTGATTTGTCGATACAATAAAAACGTCATTGCAATCCGAAGCAAAAATTATTTCTTTTGTTTGATGATGAAGACATGTTATAGCCTAAGGAAAACTTAGAGTGTGGAGCGAAGAGGAGAGAGGTACTGAACTTGGTTTTGGAATGCTCGAAGTTGAGTTGCTCCATCTACATATAGCCAAATTCATCTCATGCTACTATTTACATCAGAGATGTTCCATGAGCCATCAATATATTTGGCACTTGTGGTTTTTTTTTCCATGGAAACAATTATTATCATGTGCTAATAAACTAATAATGGATGGAGCCAAGCTTGTCTAAATTTATATGTCCCACACCACTAGGGAAAAGACCAAACATGTATTTCCTCAAATTTCTATCAAAGAGACAACAAAGTTCTCTATGTAGATTTAGATGTCTCTTCCTAAACCAGTTTCGATTTTAAGATAACGAACATGTTAAGAAATGAATGATCTTTGCCTGTTATCCTGATTAAGCATGTTGTAAATTTCATCAACGTGCAGCAATTAATTTTAATCTGGCTTCGGATGGTTTCATTAAAAAAAAAATATAGATGACCCTATTGGTTATTATGATGCATCTAGAAAATACAAAATACTTTGAATAACTGTTTTGATTTGTAGCCAAATTTCACCATATAAATATAATTTCATCTTTTGTTTTCCAAATCTGTAACCTATTATATCATAAATACCCTTTCAATTAAGGAATCGAAGCATCTACAAATCTTGTGATTAATGAAAGAAAATCTAAAAAAGATAGCAACGAAGAAGCAAGCCAATAAGACAATGACAAGAGCAGAATCTGGTTGCATCAATTAAATACTGTAAGAAGATTTTAGCACGTGGGCACGCGCGGGGAAGCGCGTGAGCACTGGGAAAGTGAAATGGCTCTTGAGAGAATGAAGGGTCGGAGGAGGCGGCGTGGGTAAATGTGAATCTCACGCTTCCTTCCAAAGATTCTTCTTTCTATTTTTTCTTTGTTTTCTCGTGATTCCTTTTTTTTCCCGAGAATATTCCTTTACCAAATTAGCTCATTTCCATTTATTTATTCTGTTACCGCACTAAATTGTAAATACATCACACCAAATATTGTAATTAACTGGAGAAATTACCATAGGAAATCTGAGAAAAATGTGTTTTAAGTGATTACATAAATGGTGAATTAGTCAGATGAAAAATATTTGGAAATGAAAAACAAAAAAAAATAGCAATGATATAAATTTTTGCATATACTGTATATAATTTTAGTTTCAGTGTGGGTTTTTCCCGAAAAATTCTTATTTTGTTAGGTGGATCTTTTTGTTTTTATCAAATTACGCATATCTAGACGAATAAATTCAAAATGTTTAATCATAAACTCTATTTAATAAAATAGCATCATATAAAAAAAATCTGTAAAAATAAAATAAAAGATAATCTTTTTTTGTTTTTTTTTTTTTTGACAAATTACGTAAAAAACTCCTGGATTTTGTTAAAAGAAAAACTTATTTATGGGACAACTTGTTAGGGAAGAAATTGTTGAGTCTTCGTTTTTTTTTTTTGTTGTTGTCAAGAATCTTCGTTCTTATCTAAAGAAAGCTAAAGAGATTGAGAATACTGACGTCAGCTCCAGCCCATACAGATACGAACGATAAAGCGAATCTGATCCCTCGAATATTCACACCAACACCTAAACCCCACACATCCTCTCTTAAATTACATTTCTACCCTTCTCTATCCTTTTTTTTTTCCCCAAAATCTCCCAAAATTTAAATTCGTTTAGGTACGCGACGCCCCGACTTCGATCCCTTGTTCCATAACCATAAACCAAAAGTCCAAAACCCTTCTCTCTCTCTCTATCTCTTCAAAGCATTGGAATCTTAATTTCTCCATTTTAAAAGATCCAATATTCTTTCTCCATTTCAGATTTTACCTCATAGATCTATCCATTTGGTTTCTGGACTTTTTAAAACCGCCATAGGAGAAAGAGCTTAATTAAAAAAAAAATGATGATTGAGAACGTGAAGATCGATTACGCTCAGAAAATGCAGAGATGTCATGAATACGTTGAAGCACTTGAAGAAGAACAGAAAAAAATCCAAGTCTTTCAACGTGAACTTCCTTTATGTTTAGAACTCGTTACTCAAGGTAAATCAAAAATCGAAAAATCTCAAATCTTACTCATGTTTTGATCTAATCAATTAATGGGTTTTTCGTTTTGTTTCTGTAGCAATCGAAGCGTGTCGGAAGGAGCTATCTGGTACAACGACATCGGAACAGTGTTCGGAACAGACAACAAGTGTTTGTGGTGGTCCTGTCTTTGAAGAGTTTATTCCAATTAAAAAGAGTTCGTTGTGTGAGGAAGAAGATGGTGAAGATGAATCTCCTGAACCTCAACAACAAATTGGGAATAAGAAATTAGATTGGCTTAGATCTGTTCAGTTATGGAATCCATCACCGGATCCGAAAGAGGTATCCAATTTAGTTTTGTTTTGTTTTGTTTTGTTTTGTTTTTAATCGAATGAAACGGAGAAACAATTCTAATTACGGTTTGTGAAAAATGAAAATAGGAGCGTGTAGCTAAGAAAGCTAAAGTGGTAGAGGTGAAACATAACAACGGCGGTGCGTTTCAGCCGTTTCTAAAGGAGAAAAAACGCGTTTTGGAAACTGATTTGCAACAACCGGCGGTGAAAGTAGTTAGTTCGGCGCGGGCGCCGGCGACGACAACTAGTTCTACTACGGAAACCGGCGGTGTTAAAAGTGAATCGGGTAAAGTACGAGAGGAGTTGATACGGCAGCAGCAATCGCAGTCGCAAACGCAAACGCAAAGGAAACAAAGACGATGTTGGTCGCCGGAGTTACACCGACGATTCCTTCACGCGCTTCAACAGCTTGGAGGATCACATGGTAATAACTAATAAATATTTTATTTCATTATCTGATTATCTCTTTTCTGATTGGTTCATTAATGATTAGTAATTACATTGACTGATTACGGGTCGTACCATTGTTTGATTATTATGTTTAGTTCAATTTAATTATACTCTAGTTGCGTAATTAAATGGATTTCTGATTTTTTGTTTGGGGCCAATTTTGCAGTTGCTACACCGAAGCAGATTAGAGATCATATGAAAGTTGATGGATTAACGAACGATGAAGTTAAAAGCCATTTACAGGTTACTAATCATTTTTACTTACATGTAATTAAATGAACTTGTTACTAAATTTTTTCTAAACTATTTTGTGAAATATTTCAGAAATATAGACTTCACACAAGAAGGCCAGCAACATCGGTGGCGGCACAGAGTAACGGAAACCCGCAACCACCGCAATTCGTGGTGGTTGGAGGCATTTGGGTGCCATCGTCACAAGATTTTCCTCCACCGGCCGATGTAACCAACGGTGGTGTATATGCTCCGGTTGCGGTGGCGCAATCTCCCAAACGTTCGGTGGAGAGAAGCTGTAATTCGCCGGCGGCATCTTCTTCCACAAATACAACCGCAACTCCGGTTTCATAGAAGTCAATGTCGTGTTGATTTGTAGGTTTAAATGTCAAGTGAATGTAAGAAAGTTGTTTGTAAGCGAGAAATGTTCTTTCATAGGTTGAAATTTTTTGAATAAAATAGATGAATGCTATGAGATAATATACACTGGATAAGGAAAGAGTGTTTTGAATATGTGTTTTTGGTGTTGAATTTAGATAGATCTTCGTGTTGATAAATAAATATTTCAGATTTTAGAATAATATACATAAATTATTAACAACTTGAAAATTTAATTGTTAGTTAACTATCATATGTTCTTCTCTCACATGTATATTTGCATAGAGTGTGTGTCATATTAGAAACCTGTAACACAACTTCTAAAAGTGTTTAGGTGCTCCTCTATGTAACGGTTCAGGATCAAAGATTGAGAATATATCGTACGGTTGCAATTGTATTTGTTAGCCCAAATGGCTTCATTATTACATTTTCTAAGTCGCCTTTTGCAAACAGTTAAATACAAAGTTGTAAGGGAATATAAGATTAATGAGAATCGTGTGATGTAGCAATTTGGTGTGACAATTTGATGTGATTTATTTATTGTAACGCTTGCTTAAAGAAAGGGCACCTAAAACGTGGCATGCCATGCATCGATTATCCATTGCCAACTAACCCATTGAACCATTCAGAGAATAGAATACCAAATGAATCTATCTTTTGCATGGCAACTTATGAAGTCTTCATTAAAATAAACCTAACCGGGCCTCTTCTGAATATTATACTCACACTATAATATCAAATCAATATTGATGTTAAAAACAATTAATATTATACTTCTACTATAATTTTTTTATTTTTCAGAATGTTATGCTAACAGATTCGAACCGTGATTTCTGTAGAAAATTCAAAACTGGCTACCTTTTTTTAATATTTACTCCAAAACATAATGATGTTTAGAATTTGATATAGTCTAGTATACAAACTAAATATAATACAATATGAATATTTTTTATAGTCTAGGTTGGTTTATTTTTGAGTTTTAATTAAATATATCAATGGTTTTAAAATAAACAAGTTTTAGATATTTTTTATTTTATGGTTAGGTTTAAATTTGATTTTCAGTTGTTTGGATATACTGTACAATAATAAATCTATTTAAACCATAGTAAATCAATCCTATATATTCCTTTCATGTATAGATCAACTTTAAATTATATACGCATTCATAAAAGCCAACCAAAAATTTTTGTGAACATTGATTTATCATCTCATGGCATGCTAAAGTATATTCTCTATCATACCAAAAAGTATATTCTCTTAACCATTTAAAAAAGAATCTTAACATCTTTTTAGATAAATAGGATTATTGTCTTTAAGAACCGCGATGTAAGAAAACAGACGTGGATGATTGGTAAAAACTTTAGTTTTAAACTTTTAGTTTAAAAAATTGATGTAGAGAATTTATGGGATGCGTCTTTTAAAAAGAACCAAAGTCATATTTCGTTGACTTTTAAAAATTACTAATGTTAGCATGAAAGAAAAAAAGAAGTTAGACCTTGAGAACTTCTAAGACGAATTTTAGGACTTTAAACCTTTTAAAGTATGATTGGATGAAACAAAAGTTTTAAAATTTAAAATTTAAATAAAAGTTTTTACAACCTTAACCGTCTTTTCTCCAATCGCCCGTAGTTGTTCTATGGTATCTTCTTTACAAGATTTTTAGCAAGACAAAGGAAGATGTGTTGCCAAAAAAAATGCTAATAATACTGGTTTGAAAAGAAAAATGTTGTAAAAGTCATCAAAATTCAAAACATACACTTTATGTTCGCACTTGCAGTGAAAACTTACAATATACTACATTTTATGTGATATTGAATTCACTTTAATTAATTTATTATAAAAATTTAATAAATCTTATCTTTTTATCTATGTATATGAAGTGAACGATAGATTACACATTGTATTTTTCACTTCCACATAACAAAAGTCATCATAATACGAAAATTTTGTTTCACTTTGAATTTATTCTCTCGGTATCCCATCCTTTTCAAAGATATTTAATTGCATATATTTTTAAAAACTGGTTAAGTTTTATATGTGTGAAAGGGAACCAACCATTTTGTGAGACACTGATTTATCATCTCGTCGCATTCTTGAGTATATTCCATATCATACCAAAAAGGTATATTCTCCAACTATTGTTTTTTGAACTTACATTTTTTAGAAAAAATAAAATTGTTGTCTTTCAAACCTACATGATGTAAGAAAAAACATAGTGTAGTTATTCCTTTTTTTCTCAATCTTAATAAGTTATTTCCTATTAGTTTTCTTACAAATATGTTTAAATAGGCAATAGAAGAGAAGATGTATCATGGATACTAAGAAACGCTTATAACTCTTCTTCAAGAAGTGCTATATATAAGAGTCATCAACTCATGCACTACTATGTTGTATAGATTGATTTTAGGAACAATTGTAAATTTTGTCATTTTTTAACTTTCGTAATTAGTTTTGATCTGATATATATCTAATGTCACTATGCGAATTTTTTATGTTTCTATTTCGATCCTTTGTACGTTGTATTCTTCACTTCGACATAACAAGAAATCATAATCCAAAACTTCTATTTACTTTTAAATTTATTCTCTTAGCATCGTGTTCATGCATACTCGTCATTTATTTTCACTTGGTAACATTTACAATGTTTTTTTTTTTTTGTACTACTACTACTACTACAAAAAACTAGTATGTGGGCTTACTCGTGAACCCATAGATTACCAAATCTATCAATTGTTAGTGGGCCATGGAGGTCCGTTTTGTAGTAACTCTCAAATTTAAAATCCCGTCTCCACTCTAATAACGTTTTGATTATTTTTATTTTCCAAAATAGCGTTTAATTAATTATGATATATCATTTGAATTACAAAAGTAAAAATAAAATAAAAAAAGCAAACCCTAAAATTGAATCGCAAATCAGAAATTTGAAGAAAAGCGATCGATCTCTACATCGATGGCGTCGTCAAGCGATCCTTGGAAAACAGTAATGGAGAGGAAGAAGAAAGGAGCTCAGATCAAATTCTTAGAGCACCTCCAATGGAGGTTCTTAATGGGGTTCTTAAGAGGGGTTCTTAACTTTTTAATTAATAAAAAAATAAAAAAATTAAGAACTCCACTACTTGAGTCTCTTAAATAAAAACTCTAAAACCCCTATTTAAGAACCCCATTTGCAACATTTCAGCTTTTAATTGGTTCACCTTTTTTCTTTAATTATTTAATATAATTAAATAATAAAAATATATTAAAAACAAAATAAGAACCCCATAGAGGTTTTTAAAGGTTGGAGATGGTCTTACTGCATCTGATTTACGCGCCTGCTCTTCCTCTAATTCGGTTATCTCTGAGGCATAAACCAGTTCTCAGAGATCGTCTCTTCGGTCTCGTCCTCGCCGGTGCTTTTGCTCATGGCTTCTACCTTGTGTATCCTCTTTATTGCTTCCTTTGATTGTCATTTGCTTCTCAATTAGTGAACTTTGTATGGTTGTTGAGGATTTGATTAGTGAACAATGCATGTTTGGGTTTAGGGTTTAGTGAACCTCAGATCATGTTACATTGGAGTAAAATGTTATAGTTTGGTATGTTTCGAGGATTTGATTCTTGATATTTAGTAGTGACTAGTGAGAGCAAATATTCCAACATTTCAATGATTGTGATGAAGTTGTTAAGAATTATTTTGAGCTAGTGTTGTTTCCTAATGTTAAGTTTTGATTGACATAAGCAGAGTTCTATAATGTGCTCTTTGGAGTGTTGTTCTTTTGGATTTGATTGTTCCTTACAGATAAATCAGAGAACGGATATATATGATGCAGAGAGCAAGTGAGAAAACTGGGAGTTTCCAGCCATTCAACAAAAGCAGAGCTCTCAATATCTCTCAGATAAATAAATTTTGCTTTGTGGGTTTAAACTTGTGACACATTAATCCATTAATCATCTTGTTTCCCTAAGAAAAAAGTGTATCAGCTTTTACATTTTTCATAATCCCATGTCTTGAATGTGAAACTAGCAAAAACTATTTTGACATAATATGCATCCAAAATCACATGAACACATGTCTATGATATGAACAAGGAATATATAACTAATGTATGATTAATTAAACATAGTCAATATAGCAACAGATGCTGCTGGAAATAATATCTAAGTGGAAACAGCAAAGACGTGGCGAGTGTTTATGAATTAACATGAATGAATGATGATGGATCAACAAGTGCGTTTCATCATATAATTATGTTTTTTTTTTCTCCTTCAAGATCCTCACTTAGCTCTCACTCCACATGTCCAAAGTAAAATGATTTTTTTATTTCTTCCTCTTTTAGGACTTGTTCACAAGTAATGATGAAGAAATGGCACGTGGTGAGATAGGCGTGAGAGTGTGTAAAGCAACAACACAAAAAAAGGAAAAAAGAAGAGTCTTTGGAATGTTTTGGGATCACGGAATAGTACTGAATGTTCTTTTGGGGTTTTAAAGGTTTTGACGGCGACACGTATTTCTTGTCCCTTGTTGTAATAGTATGATTTTTCTTGTGAAAATTTTGCATTTATGATGCATCTTCCTGACCGAAATCCACATTAGGTCAGTAGGTCTTATGCAATGTGACAATGATGTAAATAACAATATGGTTAGTATAATTCAGCTAGTAAATAGTATATCACTTATTTGAGTTTTTTTTTTTTGAAAACATGATTTCATTATTTATAATCAAATCTTCATGTTGTTGATATAATACAATTTAGTGGGGGTGCTCCGGTTATCTCCACTTCTGATCGATTTGTCTGAAATGATAAGATGATGGACAAAGTTCCTTTTCAAACTCAAATTTCCTTTGCTGATCAGTCACAAGATCTATCAAATCATTTTTAGGACAAGTCCCAACTTTTATCTGCCTGCCACATATTTCGTGATCGATTTTGGTGTGATAGGTGGTGGTGGTGGACACCGATCATTACTTTTTCTTTTATATTTTGACATCTCCTTGGTACTTCTTTCATTCCATATTTATGGCCACATCTTCACACATGTCTTCTAACTCCAAAATGACTTGAAAACATGCTAAACATACCATGCTTGATATTTAACCCCCCAAAAAATCTAAGACACATACAAGGAAGGCACACAAAAAACCTCAAACATGAATTAGTTTTTTTTTTTTTTTTTTAATCTATTCAAAATTTGGGCATGAATATTAGATAAACTAGATTTGAAAACCAACAATATTAGCCTTGCATGGTTTTGTAAGACACATACAAGGAAGACACATACAATGATTGAAGTCAGCCTTTTATCTATTTATTTCGAAAATTCTCTGCCTCTCAACTAGACAGATCAAACTTGTGAACTTCTTATCAGTTGCCTACTATCTTTCAAGCAAACCACTTTACTAATAGTCATTCCGTAACATTTAGAAAAACTTACAAAAACATATCAAAGACAAAAAATAAAATAAAAGAAAAACTAGATTTGAAAACCAACAATATTAGATAAATCGATTTTTTTTAATCATTAAATCCAGCAAAAACGATAGTTTTTAAGTGAACACCATTAATTATCAATTCAACCGTGTGGCGAATATTAAAAAAAAATCTAGTTTATAATTATGTGGTAAATACTTCGATTCAAATTTTATTATTTGTTGGTTAGCCACGTGTTTATTATTATTTAACACGCTATCCAACCTGAAATATTCCTCAACTTTTTACCCAAAATATTTGGACCATTTCAACCTTAAATTGGCCAATCTATTTAAGTTGTCCAAATTGATTTGTAGTGTTCGGTTTTGTAAGATTAGCGTGAAGATACACTATTACACATTGATGACATATCACATATGTGCACTCATCATAGTCTTTAAAATTCGAAGAATGAGATCTTACCCATATTTTCTAATTTATAAATATATATACTCCCTTTATTATTTCACTCAGTTTGTCCTTCAAATGTTGTCATGTGCTATGAAAATGAAAGAGCTAGCTACTAATATTTTGGATATATTATACGAAACTTTGTTCTTTTAAACGCAATATACGATGACAAAAGATAAAAAAAAAAATCTCAATATATATGCAACCAAGTATTTAAAACTAAAATTTCAAGCGGTCAAGTCAAACCACAACTTGAAAAATATAGAAAGTCAACTTGAGATAATAAAAAATGTTAAATAGTACTACTATGTAATATTAGAACCACATTTCGATATAAAATTAACCGCCATTATTATTGATCAGACACCAATACAGTACACTATTCAATTAAGAATCAGAAGTCTTCACGTCAACTTCAAAACTAAAAGGTCAGAAGTCGTCATGTGGAGATTGATATACTAAAAAAAGTTAAAATATAGCTCATTTCAACACCAACTAACTCTAATCATATATATACTAACGGAGTTTTCTCTCCACTAAAGGTATCTATATCATCACTAATCATATTTATTGTATACTCTACAAATAATCATTTTAAATAATTAATTTTAAAATTAAATTTATATAAACACTGATAATCAATTAATATATCATTTGAAATAAAAGTAAATTGAATAATAATAACACAAAATTTAACATACTTATAATATATGTAAAATATAATAAGTATTTGAAACAATAGAAGTAATGTAGGCTATTATATGACTAAAATAAAATAATAAATCAATAAAAAGATAATGATATGTAATTAATCTTGAATATAACTATAAGCAATTGAGATAACTAGAAACATAAAATTACTTATAAAAAATTACAAGTAAAAAAAAACTTGAACTCATTGAAATAATGATAATTTCTAAGAATTACAAGAGTATACAATTAAAATATAATAGTATATATGATAGAAAATATTGAATAGTTTATTTGTAATAGAAAATGCAAAGTTTTAAATAGTCTTATTGGAAATAAGAAAAAATATATATTTTGCAATAAATTAACAATTATATATATATATATAATGTTTTTAAAAACATTTATCACTATGCTGAGAAATTAAAATTAAAATTTAGGACAAACATAATAAATAAATAATAAATGCAAGGTTAGAAGAAGTTATGTTGATAATAAGAAGATTAGTCATGTTTCAAGGAACTAAATATACTAAATATTTTTAAAATATTTTTTCTAAGAGTGTTAAAATATTACTATGTTATTTTGAGACAATAATAATTAGTTTAAATTATTTAAATAATTCGATCATAAGAACGTTATTACTAAACCAAAAACAGGAAAAATGAAGAAAGAAAGATAATTAATGTGTATTGTAAAATATAATTATATATATTTTTACAGAATATTTTATTAAACTTTGATTTAACGGTGTTTTAAAATTGAAATGTGCGTGGTTACATTTCTTAGTATTGTAAAATTATATACTTTTTTGGGTCAAAATTGTAAAATTATATACATAACCTATTTTATTACGTTGAATACTACATAATTCACGAAAAATAAAAAACGAACTATATGAAACGACGCCGTTTAAATTAATGTAAGATTTTGTGTTGTATTTTTTTCGTGGACTTCTTCGTTTATGTCTTCATCGATCATCCCTGTTCTGGCCTTCCCATTAGATAAACAAAATAAATTGATATTTTCTTATTAGAGCCGATCTATTTGATGACAAAGCGAGTATAAGCTCCGGGAAAGAATTAAAAGAGACGCGTAAAAGTTTAAATAAAATAATAAAACAAAACAAATGATGTATAAAAAAACAAAAAAGCTTACGGTAAATTTGAAAAGTTATTTGAGTTGATTCGGTTATGGAAACAAAATTTATTGTTTGACAAAAAGAGAGGACACAATTAAAACTTTCAATTTCTTTGACCGTTGATTTAACGTAGCATTGAAGTATTCTCAGAAGAAGACGCTGAAAAAATATTTTTTCAAGAAATTGCTTTCAAGCTAGGAAGGAAGTGAAAGAATGAAAATCTAATTCATTACTACAGATTCAAGATTCGAAGTTTGAGACAAGGAGGGAAAAGACAAAGTTAGTTGCTTGTGTTTTGCCTTGATCTTCTTCAATGGTTGAAGATAGTTATGTCTTATGGTTGAAGTGAAGCTCTTACAGATCTGAGGTTATTACATTTTTCATCAACTTGGAGTAATCTCAGTGATTTGGTTTTGTCGTGAGTGATCTGGAATTTAGTAATTGGAAAGCAAATTATAGTGATCTGGGTTTGATCTATCTAATACATCATCGTGTGTTTTGAGTAATTTAGGGTTTAATCAAAGAATTAGCTGTGCTTGATCTTGAAAGTTGCTACTTCTTCACGTTTAGTGTTCTTGGTTGGTAAAGTTTGGTGCTTTCAGGATACTGTCATTCTCGAAGTCTGGAGATTTTAGGTTTTTGATTCTTAATTTAGTGATCGATCATCATCTCTCTATTCGTTTCTTGATGAAAGATTTCAAATTTTGATGAGAAATCAAGATTTGGTGGTTTGAATTGAGATGGCAACAACACCGGCTCAACCTCCGATTTCAAATTCTCCACCGCCTCCACCGGTGGCTTCACCGCCTCCACCGGTGGCTTCATCGCCTCCACCGGTGGCTTCATCGACTCCACCGGTGGCTTCACCGCCGCTGAATAATTCTACCCCAAGTAATAACGTCACGTCACCATCAACTCCGGCCACACCACCACCAATGATATCACCGCTTCCTCCATCAGCACCGCCACCAAATAGAGCTCCTCCTCCGGTTATAACCTCACCACCACAATCAAATGGAGCACCTCCTTCTCCTCCTCCTCTGCCAAAACCACCTGAGAGCTCTACTCCACCACCAAAACCAGTGATCCCATCACCTCCTCCTTCAACTTCACCGCCACCACCAACACCATCGGTGCAACCACCAAGTAATCCTTCTCCACCACCTGCATTAGTCCCACCATTACCTTCTTCTCCTCCTCCTCCTGTATCTGCTCCTCCTCCACGGCCGCCGCCTTCACCACCAATCTTAGAACGTTCTCCTCCTCCTCCTCCGCCTTCAGGGCGTCCCATTCAATCTCCTCCTCCTCCTCCGCCTTCAGGGCGTCCCACACAATCTCCTCCTCCTCCTTCACCGCCTTCAGATCGTCCCATTCAATCTCCTCCTCCACCTCCAAGGAGAATTCCAAATTCTCCACCACCAACATTCTCTTCTCCTCCTCCTCCTCCACCACCTTCACCTCCACAAATACTTGTCCCAGGTTCTGACAATCCTACTCTTAGCCCTCCGCCTGTTACTCCTAATTCTAGTAATAGTAGTGGAATTGGTACTGTAGCTGTTGTTGGCATCAGTGTTGCATTGGCACTTGTGGTGTTCAGTCTTATTGGACTTTTTGTCTGGTGCTTGAGGAGACGCGAAAAGCGGCTTTCAGCTGTTAGTGGTGGCGTTGGTACGCCATCAACTAGAAACTCTACCCCAAGATCAGGTATTAGTTTAAGAGTAATCCTAAAACTGTTGTTAGACCTTAGATACAAGGCTGTGTAAATCTTGTTTCTTGATTTTGATTACATTTTTGAATATTCTTATCTTCAGATTCAGCTTTTTTTAGGATGCAGTCATCTGCACCTATTGTAGCAAGCAAGCGTTCAGGCAGCCATACATATTTCTCACAATCACAATCCGGCGGTTTAGGCAATTCGAAAGCATTGTTTTCATACAAAGAACTTGTTAAGGCAACAAATGACTTTTCACAAGAAAATCTATTAGGTGAAGGTGGATTTGGTTGTGTATATAAAGGGATATTACCAGATGGGAGAGTAGTTGCAGTGAAACAACTTAAAATTGGTGGAGGACAAGGGGACCGAGAGTTTAAAGCCGAAGTTGAGACTCTTAGTAGAATTCATCATCGCCATTTAGTATCGATCGTTGGACATTGTATCTCTGGTGACCGCCGATTGCTCATTTATGATTTTGTCTCTAACAATGACCTTTACTTCCACCTTCATAGTAAGTAAAAACATTTCCAAGATTAAAATTTCTCTATATATACACACCATTGGGACTGACACTATCTATTATATCACTTAAACAGCAGCAAATTCTGTTCTTGACTGGCCAACGCGTGTTAAAATTGCTGCTGGCGCAGCTCGTGGACTAGCTTATCTCCATGAAGATTGTAAGTTGTTACTAAAATTTGCATCAAATTGTGTGGACTTCATTATTTGGCTACTCTTACTGAAATGTCTATTGTCAGGTCATCCGCGTATCATTCACAGGGATATTAAGTCGTCTAACATTCTTTTAGAAGACAACTTTGATGCTCGGGTAACAGCATTAGTCTACTATTATTGATTTTTCAAGGTTTCAGTAACATTGTTACTTGAAACAGTATTTGATCTCTGATTTCTTTTGTAGGTTTCTGACTTTGGTCTTGCAAGATTAGCTCTTGATTGTAACACTCATATCACCACAAGGGTTATTGGAACATTTGGGTAAGTTCTTGCCTGGTTTGATAGATAAGTTCACTTATTGTATCATCTAGTTAATATTTTACATTCATCTATGTTCAGCTACATGGCTCCTGAATATGCATCAAGTGGAAAATTAACCGAGAAATCAGATGTATACTCCTTTGGAGTCGTTCTTCTAGAGTTAATCACGGGACGTAAACCGGTTGATACATCTCAACCACTTGGAGAGGAGAGCCTTGTTGAATGGGTACACGCACTATTTGAACCTTTTCTTTCAAATCCTTTAAGCTGTTTGATTTGACCGCTCCATTACTTGTTTTTCAGGCCCGGCCTTTGATAAGTCATGCCATCGAAACCGAGGAATTTGATTCTTTAGCAGATCCCAAGCTTGGAGGAAAATATGTGGATTCTGAAATGTTTAGAATGATTGAAGCAGCGGGAGCTTGCGTGCGCCATTTAGCTGCCAAGAGACCTCGGATGGGACAAGTACAAACATTTTAATTTTCTTTTCCTTTTTTCTTGTACACGAGTTTATTATTTGCTTAAAACTTGAACGAATCTTCAAATGTTTTGCAGATTGTGAGAGCATTTGAGAGCTTAGCTGCGGAAGACCTCACCAATGGGATGAGACTAGGCGAAAGCGAGGTCTTTGACTCAGCTCAACAGTCAGCAGAGATCAGATTGTTTAGAAGAATGGCATTTGGTAGCCAAAATTATAGTACAGATTTTTTCACACATAGTAGTTACAATAGCAAAGACGATAACGTGTAAATATCACACACACATATTGTTTTTTACTCTCGCCATTTGAGGCAACAAACCCATCAAGAACGACCCATTTTGTTAGAAAATCACCATCTTTCGCTCCTCAAACCCGCACTTTCTGTTCATCTCAAAGCAGAACCTTCTCAGAGTGCTTGAAACAGTAAGAATCCATCTCTGGCTTTAGTATTTCCTTGATTTTAATTCATATTTTTGTTTCCATGTGGTGAAACTAAAGAGACTACTAATACATTATGCAGAAGCCAGAAACAGAGGATTACAGAGGAGAATGTAGTTGAACAGAAAGATGAGAAAATGAGATAAATGGGTAAATATTTATGTTCTGGCACAAGAGAGGGAGAGGCTTTGTCTCTTACATGAAATTGCTTTTGTACCTATTTTTTTATACTTTACCTTTCAAATTTGCACATTTTGTGACGTTACATCCTCATACTTATACTTATGATAAATCAACACAGATCTTTCTCTGTCTCTCATGGTGTCTTTGTGTGTTAATTTGGTTCAATTTTCAGATGTAAAAATACTGATTTACCCTAATGAATCACCATGGTGAAGAGTAGAATCAAAGAAAACGAAAAATTGTTAGTTTCTTTGACGTCCAAGATTCCTTAAAAATAATGCTTCAAAAAGCGTCTCAAATTCCCATGTGATTCTATAATATTTGCACAAAATTAAACACATGGATGTTGCTTTGCCTTTGCATTTGTTGATACCAATATTGGCAAGGAACATATTCCTTTGACACAATCCGATGTCACCTCTTAACTTATGTTATTTCTCCATCTCCTCTCCTCTATATCTTTGTTTTTTACCTTAACAGTTTTTGTTTTAATGCAACTTTGAGTAATAATGGAAGAAGATTGTGATGCTTTTGCAGCAGATTGTATAATCCTCTCTTGCTGTTGTGAGTGCTTTATACTACAAGTCTTGATCTTTGTCTTCTTCAAGATTCCTTGTAAACTTGCTCAGAAGATGAAGAGATTTGTGACCAAGAGACTTCGCGAAAAGAAGAGAAGAGATGCGAAAATCGTCTTACCCACAAAGGAAGATGATTGCACAGAGGACCATGGTTCGACATTTAGTTGCATGGAAGACATTGAGGAGATGTTGCAAGAACTTTCCATGAAAGGAGAGTTTGTGTTTGGGAGTTTCTGGAGACAAGGAGACTTCAAACGATTTGGATTTCAGATACTCACAATATGAAATAGTTAAAAGCAGTGATTATCATTCATTGTCATCATTGCTTATAGCACAAGAAGTCTTACAAGATTCAAGAATCCAAATAATGAAGCATTAAGAGGATTGAACCAAAAGGGGTGTTTAACTTTCCTATCTATATGCATTCTCTATTTTCTCTACAAGATTGAGAATGACAGTAAAAATTAAAGGACTAATCACAATCTTGAAAAATCAAATGAAGAGAACTCTGATGTATAATCTTCAGCTGTTCCGTAAACGCAGTTTCTGTAAGTTCTCGTTTCTTAATCAGGCGAGGCCGCAAGAATCAGAATGTACAACAATTAGTTGAACAGCCTTCTCCTATTCAGTCTGAAGCAAGAAAGCTTCTTGCTTTCCATATATTTATATGGTTCTATTTACGTCCTGTGAGTCAGTCGAAAATGAAAAAATCAACGAAGAGGAGACAGACAGGTTGATATTTTGGTTAATTTCTGTTGTCATGAGTCAGACTCAGATCTCCTCACTGATCTCCTTTTAGCTTCTAATCTTGCGGTGAACCCAACTGTTGTAGGCCTTATCGATCTTTGCCTCACCATATCGCAGTACTCGGGGTCATTACACTGACCCTCGTACCTTAGCCACTGTATCATCCCATGGTACATTGGGAAAAAACTCATCTGAACTGCAGAGTAGATGAAGTATGGCATCAACGTCGATACAACCACAAAGAGAGTAATGACCCAATAAGAAAGTGAAGGAGCTAGAGCTTCAACAAAGACTCTATATGCATCAGTTGATATTCTTGGTGGAAGTTCTCCATACACCGCGATGAAAAAGTACCAAACAACGATGGAGCCCCAAATCACAATGTGCTGGATCAGAGTGAAGTAACTGATAGCTAATGCCATCTGCAAGTTCACAACCCAGACAATGCATGTGTACATTGTCCCGCCTAGTATTTCTCTTCCCGGGGTTTTTCCATCGTGGTTGAAAGCTTGAGATTGGAGAGAGCTTTTGCAGAGGAAGAAAATGATTACAGCACTGTAGAATCCGTTGAACATCCAGCCAAGTATCCTGCGCCAGCTGAACAGAACATTCTGCACACCTTCTTGGTATAACAGCGGAAACTGCGAAACCAAGAAAAAAAGAAGAATTTGGTACAAAATGTTTGACAGGTGAGAAGATTAAGCTGTTGTAATGCAATGAAAAAAAGTGTTTACCTTTAGACAATACCGTGCAGATACATCTTGGTCGAATACACCAAGAGCAATAACCGGAAGGGACGAGAAGAAGACATTATAAAGAGATAGAAACCAGTCGTTGTAGGCAGGTGTCGATGAGAATGTTGTGTATGCTTCATATAAGAAGAGTGTGAAACCAAATGTAATGTTCTTGTAGAAGAAATAGCAAATCTGTGAATAAGAGAAAACTAGTCAAACCAAAAGTAATGATTATGTTAAAGACTCATGGCACAAAATCTTGGTCTTAATCTAAAGATGTAGAATGATATTTACCATAGTCGAGATCCGCCTGTAACACCAGTGTCCATGGACTAATAGCAAACGTTCTAGATATCTGAATTGAGCAATCGCAATGTCGCTAGACATTACAGCCTGTGAACAATGATCAGGATTAGCCCACCAAGAAACACACACACACAACGAGAAGTCAGCAAATGGTAGTTACTGAACCTGCATTCCTTCGACGCCGCTAATCCCAACACCTATATCTGCTTCTTGAAGCATTCCAACATCATTCGCGCCATCACCAATTGCCAATGTAGTTTTACCATTTCCAGATTTTACTAGTCTTGTCACCTAACATTGCGATTTAAATCTTGTGAAAATCTTGACAGCCGCAAAAAGTATACAGAAGAATAAGTAAGGAAACTAACCAGAGCTTTCTGTTTTGGTGATGAACGGCAACAAATGACAGACGCGCAACCAATGGCTAGCTCTAAGAAGATGTGCTTTACATCATCATCCAACGCATAAGCAAGTGATTTTCCATCAATGATTAAAGCAAAAGCATCAGACTTCCCACCAGAATACTTTAGCTGAGATTTTCCATTAATAATCTGAGACAATACATTTTCTTTTGATGCCTGCAAGATAATATTAGCCACATTGTATCATTCATCTATATAATATCTTACTATTCCGCGAAATATCAGTTTCTTGGTTACTTTTTAACCTTTGCAATGGCATCTTTTTCTCCAGTTTTTTCCAGTAAATGGATCTCAGGGGTCTCCAAGTTGATTATAATCTGCTTCATGCCTTGTCTGAGCAGACTACAAGAGAAGCTGTCAAAGAAAAAACATACAAAAGAGTTCATAGAGTGGAAATAATGTAGAAAAACTGTATACAGGAACTCAAGAGTAGATAATATTAAGGTGATACCCAGAAATTGATACCCAATATTGATAGCAGTCTCCATTTTGTCACCAGTCAAAACCCAAATCTTTATTCCTGCTTGAGCAAGCTTGTCAATGCAATCAGGAACCTACAAAGGTAGAAAATAAATTATTTCAGTTCACCAACTATAAATTAATTATTATGAATATCATCAGTGGCTTGCTTACTCCATTTTGGAGTTTATCTTCAACAGCAGTAGCTCCAAGGAGAATCAAGTCTTTCTCAACCTTCTCTGTGACTTCTTCTATCAGCGCTTCTCGATCAGCACTAACTGAACTCTTGGCTTCGCTGATTCTCTCATTGAAAACTTTGTATTCATTCTTGTCAAGTTCACGATATGCAAGTATCAAAGTTCTCAGCCCTGCATCAGCATACTCGTTCACATGGTCCCGTGTTTCCTCTTCAAACTCTCTACCATTCTTGGAAAGTCTCTCAAACATAACACTAGAAAATGATACAAAACCGAAAAGTAAGTTCAAAATCTATTTGAAAAAGGTTTTTAAAAGTCAAAGATCACTTACTTATCTGCTCCTTTACAAAGTAATAAGATTTTCCCATCTTCATTTTGCACTATAACTGACATTCTTTTCCTTGTGCTGTTGAACTCAAGAACGTTCAAGACTTTGTACAACCTGCAATACAAAACCATCTCACTCAAGTAAGTTAAGAAAGATGAAAAATTTGATAACATACATTAAAGATGAGGAGATGTACCAACCGTTCAACTCGTTTTCCAGTCACCAGATCAAGCTCTCTTACTGATATGGTAGTTTGAGTTCTATTAAAAAATTCAAACCCAAGCTCCCTTGCTGCAATAACAAATGCTGCTTCATCGGGCGACTCAGCCTCATAAGAGATCTTTTCTGTATCTACATCAACTTCAGGTATCACTGTATGGCATACCGCGAGTAATCTGAAAAACTTCTGAATGACATCAGCATGAATTTCAGTGACCCAGTTTCCATTCATTATCCTTTCATCTCTAAAGTTGAATCCTTTCACCGTCGATTCTTCAGCAGTTGCCTCCTTACTATATTCCATATCATCCTCATTGCTTTGAAATACTAAAGGAGAACCTTTTCTTCTTCCCATAGCCATCTCCACCTCTGTAACACCACGGCCATAAGCTGTCCCTGCAACAGAACACTTGATGAACTCCATGGAGTTACATGTCAATGTACCCGTCTTGTCTGAGAGAATTGTATCCACTTGCCCAAGTTCTTCATTCAGGTTAGAGGTTCGCGCACGAGCTGGCTTGTCAGCTTCTTCATAATACATGTGGATGTCCTGATTGATGAAGATGCTTTGAAGGACTTTAACAATCTCTATTGAGACATATAAGGATATAGGAATGAAATAACTGTATAGCATAACAGCCGTTAGAAAGTGATAGATCGCAGCCACGGGCGCTCTTTTGGGGTCAAAGAAGATACTTGAGCTATCTGGTCTCAAATACCATCTTTTCATCACCCCATTCTTGAAATCATCTCTTGTTGTAACTCCAAAGATAACAGAACCAATAAAAGCCATAGTAACCACCATGAAGAACATCAAGTAGATAATCTTATCCATCTTCTTTTCAATCATGCTTCTCTTAGATGGAGGACCTGTTGAATTCTGAATAACCTTTGTGTCATGACCCGTGAAGATAACCGCTCCAAAGATGAAATCTGTGTTCCTGAGTTTTGAATCTCTCAAAAGAAGCTGCTGAGGTGAAAGAGGGTATTTGGCTCCCTTAAGCTCCATAGTTCCAACAAAGGAATACAAGTTAGCATTTGGATCTTCACATTTGACAAAAGCCTCAAAGCCTTTAAAGTTATCATCACGCAAAGACGAAGTTACTTCAAGTCCTTGTTTAACTTTCAGATTAGTCTCCCCATCAAGATTCATTGTCTCAACATAGCAAATAGCATCTTCATAGCTAGAAGAAAGCAAAACCAGATCCGCGGGGAAAAACTCGTTCTTCTCTACCTTCACTATATCTCCAATACTCAAAGTCTTCCACTCCCTCGAATTGAAATTCCCATCGCCTCTATGCACTTTAACTTTCCTATTATTCACCTCAATATCCTAGGAAACCACATCACAAAGCTTCTATTTCAGTTTCAGACAAATTAAGCTTAACTGAACCTAAACTCTCAGATTCAGAACAAGATAACAACACACAGAGTCCAACTAAGACCAATCACAAGAAATCAACATAAAGAATCAAAAGTTACCTGTTTTTTGCGGCGCCAATCTTCAACACCTTCTTTAACCATAGTAGCACCAATAACAAAAAGAAGAGGAACAATGGCACTAGCAGCAGTATAAGGAGCAAGAGGAGTAAAAGACAAGATCCCAGTAACCAAGAAGTAGAAATTAGCAACTCTCCTGAATTGCTCAAACAGTGATTTTGGTAAGAAAGTAGCAAGAGTGTACTTAGTAGTCCTCACATAGTTATCACAATAGTTCATGGAATCAACTTCAGGTGAATCAGGTTCGTTGCAATACACAACCCTAGAGAAACCAGGTCCTCCGATTTGAGAATGGTCTTGCTTGAAACATGCTTTGGTACATGTTAGTGTATATAACTTACTTAGTTGTAATCTCCTTCTTCTTCTCTTTGTTACTCCTCCTGCCATTGAAAGATCTACTACAGCTTCTCTCTCACTGAAGCCAAAGATTGAATCTTTACTGAAACAAAGATTTCAGAAAAGCCAAAGTTTCAATCTTTACTGAAACAAAGATCTCACTGAAGCCAAAGTTTGAATCTTTACTGAAAACAAATTGCAGAGTGTTCAGATATTCAATGAATCCTGAGATTATAAAAAATTTCAGACACGCAAAACGAGTAAAGAAACGCCAATTTTTTTACTGATGAGATTTGAAGATTTGTTTTTTATGTTGTCTAACTGATTTTTTCAACACCCGCGAGAACATTTTAAAACGAAGATACCAAGAAAACACAATTTTCAATTTTGTTTTTATAAAGTGGAAAAAAGAAAAAAGAAAATGGAAAAAAAAAAAGACAATACCGTGAAACCAACTGGACAGAGAAAAAGCAGAGAAGACCGTGACTGGTTTATATAATCCGACCCTCCGTTTTTGCGACTCCGGTTACCTCAATTTTTTTTGTCGGGAAAAATTAGAATTTTCTCGGGAAAAGATCAGAGATCGAGTGAGTGAGAGCTGTAAGATTTTGTGAAATCTTTAAAGATCAAGAAGGGTATTTATAAAATGCTTATGATCTTTAAGAAAGTTGAGATTTTTTAAATTCATAAGATAAGAAATTGGAAACTACAGCTATGATTAGAGTTTGAGTGAGATCTCACAATTTTTTCTGTTTTTAATAGCCAAAATTTTCATCTCATCCAAACAATATGGGAAGACAAAGACGAAGAAGAAAAAAACGTAGAGATAGTGACAAGATTCGGACAAGTCATGGTTTCTCTGGAAAAAATTAATGTTAACGAAATAACAGCAAATCAAAATGCTGAAATATCTTTCCTTTTATCAAAAAAAAAATATGGAGAGAAAGAGAAGGAAAGAGTCTGTTTTTATTTCCTGATAAAATGGGAATCTGATGATCATCAAAGGTGAAACCTTTGATGCTCTTATGTGAAGAAACAAAAACTAGACTGCGAAAAAAGAAAAGAAAATAATATTATGTCTTAAAAAATAAAAAAATAAAAAAGAAGACAAGGATTAAAGATGATCTGCCAGTGTCAAATCTCGGAAGATTTTTACTGACAGATAATGAGAAAAAGAAGAAAGAAAGAAGAATCGATTGTTGGAACATTAGATGCGCCGCATGGCGGAGAACACAAAATGCGGGTCAAACACTTAAATCAGATGCATTAATTCATCATTTTCTCTATTTAATTCCTACTATCTTCTTTTAATTTAGACTTATTATGTATTTTATATTTATATTAACAAGTGCACCTTGTTATTGGATGGTTCTCTATAATTATAACTTTTAAGTTTTAGTTATTGTACTATGGTAGTATTATATTATACGACAAAAATTTTGAAATTATGAGATATTCATAGATATACTTTTATGATTCACGAGTTGAAACACTAAACATCTTTATTGAAACATTATTAAGTCTAAAGTTCACTACACTATAAATCTTTCCTTTTAACTTACAAATCTCACATAAACAGAACTATACAGCATCAAGATTCAAGACACACTTTGATTTGAATCTAGATCAATTTTTTTTTTTTTGGGGTGATATATCTAGATCCAGATTTAGATAGTGCTAAAATTTGGATACAGTGGATCCGGATCCAAATCCAAATACCCTAAAATTTTATGTTTTGCCTTATCAATTACATAAATTGAATGTTTGTTCACGTTCAAATTAAAATGTTTACAAATTAATATATGATATTTTAAAAAAGTTTAAGATGTATACAAATTAAATAATATATGCTATTACCCAAATATTTAATATTTTAAAAATTCTAAGATACAAATGATATGTTAAATATATAAACCTAAGCTTTTGACTAACATACACAAACGTAAATATTTTTTTTATTGTTGTTGTTGTTGCGCAACACGTAAATATTTTTGAGTAAGGATCATAATCTTAAACTTATTTAAAATATAATTTTGTTTAATGTTACCCACAAAAACTGAGATGTAGTATATACAAGATTTTTTCAACCAAACCAACTCAGATTACATTAAGAAGAAGAAAAACCTACTATAGAGACTATAGAGTGCTAGCTAAAGTTCAACGTTATTGCATGCATGTCCTAATAAGAATGCTAGTTTTTTAACAAAATAAATAAATAAATAAGAATGCTAGTAGATAATGATCATAAGAAAATTGTCATTTTACTGAAATAAAGAATAAATAGTTGAAGAGACTAGAAGTCCCAAAAATGTCGACGGCAAAAAGAAAAAAGGGTAAATAATGTCATTATTAAGTATGAAATATCATGAACACTCGATAACTAACTTAGTATCTTAGTCATTTTGAATAGTGCATTAGAGAGATGCTTACATAAAAAAAAAATGTGACTATAATTTCATATATATATATATATATATTCATATACATATCGTCTCTCCTAGATGTAATATCATATTAATTGACAAGAAAAAATGTAATATCAAAGCAAATTTTCTTTTTTCTTGGTTATAAATTTAAAATCATATAAAAACTTTATCAAAATAGTAACCAATTAAATTGATTGCGATTGAATTTCTACAATCAAACTTTCGGCAATTTATTGTTCACGATGGTAATGGACTAATAGGGTTGGGTGAATGACTTTATAATCTCTAGGATTTGGTATGGTTATTAGAGGAACTTTCACTTTAATACATAAAACATGCCACCGGCTTTGTATAGTTTCGTATACATAAATTAATGCATGAATATATATTGCTTTCAAGTTCCAATTAAATGTAATTACCTGTTCACAAATACTGCGTGGTTAACATAGGAGTACTTAAGACCTAGCTTGTCCCATTTCATTTGAGAGATCTATCTCTAAGAAAGAGAAAACTGAACTATCATATAATTAAGTTCTAGGCATTACGTATAAATTGAACGTTCGCTGATGTTAAAAAATATATATAGAATGTTTTTTATGTTTATAGTCTTGTAGGCTTGAAATTTTCGTAACGTGTTCATAAATACTAAAGATCAGTATAAAATGACACCAAGCAAATTTCACTTTGCATCCGATTTTTTTTCTTATACGACCATATGATATAAATACATTTTGCATTAATTTATTGCATGAGTTATCTAAATCTTTGGTGGTCGAGTTGTATTTATTTTAGTAAGACATAGATATATTATTAACAAAAAAAAAGACAGATATATTTAATAAAATTTTAATTGCACGGCTTATCCAGTATTTTGGAAGTCGGTTGAAAAGTTAAAACGATTAGATTTTAATTTTATATGATTCGTGTACCTACTTGAAAATTTGGGGTTTTCTCAAAATATCTGAATTTAGATTGTAAAAAAAAATCTGGATAGTCTATAACTAAATCTTATTCTTTTATTATAAATTTATAACCACCATGGCAACATAATACATTGCACTAGCATATGTCACTTTATCCAAACATGACAAAATTAGTTTTGGGGTATCTTAGTATTTATTTCCTTTTAATAAAAGTTTAAAACACTACTCTTTTCACAATGCGCCGGACCATTGGAACTGTATTTATGGTCGAGATATCAGCTTATAGCTTCTTTCGAACCCTTTTTTTTAAAGTAGCTTCTTTCGAACTTTATGTAATTACTTTATGACTTTATGTAAAGGCACGAAACAGTTTTCATCCATTCCTTGATTGGGTTCACTAGTCAAAGTCGGGAAATAGATCGTATCTGTTCGAGTTATTAGTCCGTTGATTGTGGTAATCCTTGACAAATTCAATCTAGAATAAAAATGTTTAAATTTTATAATAAAATTGTAATAAGGCACGGCCATATGATATAAAATATAAAGTGTTGGTTCTTAAAAAAAAAAGTTGTTTCTTCTTATACGTCACAATCTCAATAATGTAAGACATGGAAAAAGGGAAATTAGGAAAACAAGACTTTGGTGAAGAATTTAAAACTTAGTTGTTAGATTGTCAATCAAATTACACATCACATGCCTTAGAATATGACCATATATTCCCATGCAAAGCCAAAATAGCTTCACTAATTATACCATATATATATATATATATATATCATTCCCCTTTTAAAATCGTTGTGGATTTGGTGACTAATATGTTGTGAGAAATTTGTTGAAATGTTGTGAGAAATGCGTTATTTTTTTTCTTCTGCTTTAAACCTTCTCCAATAGTTGAAAATACTGTAATGGTTACTTATATTAATCAGCCTATATCTTCAGTGGTCGTCGCCTCGGTAATCGGTAATCGGTATCCGGCGTACAAAAACGTAAGAGAGAAGCTTCTAAAAATTCCCAAGTGTAAAATACGATTTTTTTTCCAATGCATATTCCTTTTATTTATTCATAAATTGATGTTGACGTGAAAAAAAAAATGAATTGATGTTGACGTGAATAAGGAGAGTTTGCCACGGAGATGGTAGAAGCCGACAGAAGCTAAAAGACCATAACCTTTTTTCGTTGGGTTAAAACTTAGAAGATAGTAGATACTAACGAAGTAGAGTTTAAATACCATAATTTGATTTCTGTAACCAAAAAAAAAACCATAATTTGTTATTCATCATTGATTATTTTTTACCTTATACAAACGTAGCTGTGATAATTTTATGCGATGATAAAAACAAATGAAACATAGAATGGATTGAAAATTTTCAGTTTGAAATGCAACATTGTTAATTTTTTTTTTTAAAGAAAAAGAAAAAGCAATTGATCCCAATTTTAAACTAACATATAATATGTGATGCAGAGAGATATTTAGATAATTTTCAAATATTTTATAAATATATTCATTTAGGTTTAAAGCTGTATTCAGTTGTTATTTATATTAATTTTGATTAATAAAGTTGAAAGGTTTCTCTTTTATAAACGAATTTTCGAACATAAGAAAATCTATTTCAACTTTAACAACTTTTTGTAGCACAGAGAAGATTATTCCCGATTGATATCTGATCTAATCAATTTTTCCGTTTAGATTACCTTCTGCCACTCCAACAATATGAGTTCAACCAAATTAATCGAGCTGATACGAAACTGAATTTATAGTTACTGTTAGTATATAGCTCCAATTTTCCGTTGGATGGAACACTTTTCTTTGGAGTTACAAAAAGGGATAATTTGCAATATTTGATGTTTTGTTTAACATAATTGGAGATAATGCTTTGATATTATTTGCAATTAGAGGATAGCACTAACAGCCATAGTGTGAGCAAAAGTGCATGTGAGATAGCCAACACACATTGACCGAACTGCGTTCGCCTCATCTTGTCTACCACTTGCCTCAAGTGGGAGAAAGACACAACACACCAATTATACTAGAAAACTCATGATCTTTTGGATATAAGTTTTATTTTTGGATAAGTTTTATTTTTATGGATATTTGTTTTGTTTTTCATGTTTGTTTAAGTACTGCCTCTATTTTATTATAAGTATTGTTTAAGAAAATCTTTTTAAGTTTCTATTTTACCCTTAATTTTTTTTCCTGTTAAAGTACCCTTAGGTAGTTGATACATTTATAATTTTGTTTCTCTGTATTTAGTATTTAATAAGTATTGAAAATACAAAACAATTTCTTATGAACAAAAATAAATTCCAATCTTTATATGTACTCATGCAATATTTGTGAATCATTACTGAACTCGGATCTTTATGGTAAGATTTAGATTATACGGTCTATAGACATTTTTTTCCGTGTGGTGCTTGAAGAATTTAATAAAGTATTTTTATAAAGAATTAAATAAAGTTGGTAGCCATAAAGTTGTGATGAATATTTTAGTATTTATTAGGTTTTTTTTCCTAAAGAAATTAATGACTTTAAAAAATTTCAACACGGTTCAAGGAATCTTTAGTTAATTGAGGCAAATATTCCTCTAAAATGTGATTTGAGAAAATCCTGTCATTGACATTTTCTTCAGCTTGATTTGTTTGCTTCTGTACTAATTAAAATAAGGTGTTTTGCGCTGTAAGATCAAATATCTTATTTAATGAGACCTATTATGTGATAAGAATGAAATGCATAATACTGTATCATTTTTTGTACTCAAGGATTTTGTAACATAGTTATAATAATTTATTTGAAAATTTTAATAGAATATTTGCGATGATTTTTTTTAATGCAAAAGAAGTTTTAAAATAAATTTGTAGCAAAGTAATGACCAAACTTCATAATGCGTGATAAATTCCTTGGACATAAAAACCCTTGGATAATCTGCAGCAAAGTGGATACAAAATATTTGTAGATTAATGGTTTTAGTTTATGAATTATGGTCCTCTTTTTTTTTGAGAAGAAAATAAAATAAAATAAAATAACTGGTCCTCTTTCTTTGCTTGTATTGTTTTTCATGGATTTACTACTGATAAATGTTTTTTGTAACTAACTAATTTTGTGACAAAAAAATTAGTAGCAATATGTTCAATATTCATCTAATTAATGAAAAATACTTGTAAATCAGTTTGCTGTTGTTTACTACTACAAATCCGTAGCAACTTATTCCCTTCATTTGTTCCATTATGAAGTTTCAAAAAATATTTGCGCAAGTATATATATCTTGATTACAAAAAAATGATGATTGATGAGACAATTTACTGTGTAAGCTGTTTGCTTCTAGTCTTCTAGACCTAATTGCGACCACCATCGCCGAACCTCACCAAAAACTGTTTTGCCGAATTTAATGCCTCTAGACCCAACCATTGTCATTGCCTCCTCCTGACCCGAGATCCCCGATATTGAACAATTTTTTTTTTTTTTAGAATTTTAATTAATTTTGTTTTGTACAGATTTATAGTTTCAAATCTATTGCAAATGCAATAACAATTGTGATCACAATTCTACCTCAAATTTGCTAATGATTTGTCTCAAACTTTTATTTGAAAATAATTTAAAGAACAAATACATACGATTTGCTTACCGAGCTAAGTATGTTGTACCTTGTAAACTTAAACTTGCTATTGACCATATCAAAAAAAAAAAAAAAAAAACACTTGCTATTGATATTTTGCCATAAAAGATTAAATGCTAGCTATATATATATATATATATATATTTCTTTTACAACAACAACCTTTTATGAAAAAAGAAAGAAATCCCTCAGATCTCATAGCTATAAATATAATATTTGCTATCAATGGATTTACCTAATATGCTGTATATTATATTTTTATTTTGCATGTATCTACTTATTTATCTTTCTGAAATACATATTTTATTCATCTTTCTTCCTTCTTTTAGAGGGACAATGTTTTGACATTACAAGATAATTAAGTATAAGATGATGAAAAAGACATATGATTCCAGCATTGGATTTTATAGGTAGATTACGAAATGAAGATGAAGAAATTAGAGTAGAAGGTGAAGCAAACCGATTAGGAGGATAGATGATTTATTGTTGAAATTGCATAAACCATATGGTGAGAAAAGTTACATCATCTCTGGCCCGAGAAGAAGACATTTTGCTTGGAGGAACCAAACAATCAAAGGCCAACCAGCTTGCTTCTGATGATTAGTCGATTTTTTTTTCACCAATACTGCGGCAGATTTAAAGACCATAGAATGAAATATTCTACTTCTTTCTTTCCACAGATGGTTGATGACAGCTTGTATGAAGAATTTTCAAATAATGTGGAGCTTTGAGATTGGAAATCTTATCCAGCCAAGGAGAGAAGTCTTGATGGTATATAAGAAAGAGGACCATAATTCATGTAAACTAAAATTTGCAACTGTTTTTTAGCCTATAAATCTATGATTACTGAATTATTTATTGTTGACCTAGTTTTAAATACCAGTAATTGTACTACTTTTAAATTATCAAACTTTATTCTACCATATGAAATTTAGTGGAAGATTGTCTACATAAATATGAAATATCATATCAGGAGACTTTCGATATTTCCAAATGATCTTTTTACACATCGCATTCGAATCCCTAAAGGACACCATTTTGGCTAGGACAACATCTTCGAGTTTCTTTTTCTTCTTCCTTTTTACATAATTATATATCTTTAGTCTTGTCTCATTTTCTTTGGGCTCTTCTATCTCTTTCTTTTTTCTTTCCATTTTATTACAACTTTTTTTTTTGTTAATAATCATAATCAACCATTTTTCTTTCTTTATGAGTTTGAACGTTTTTAACTTGATTTTGAATGAATATATATTCTTCTTCAACATAATTTCTTGTAACTAGAATTATCTTTCAATAATAAAAGGAAACACTTATACAAAACCCAAATTTTGTGGCAGCGCCAAATTAAGAAATGGCCTTTGAACAGTGTAGGTTCAATTCCGATTGATGTTCACATATGCACAATTTGAAACACGAATCAAATGTCTTTAAGAAAACGAGAACATATTAGCAATAATGATTCAACGACATCGAATCCACACGTATGCTAATTTTTTCGTAGGACTAAAAAGTTTCCACACCCTTATAGGGACTATAGTTTTCTCAATGAAATTTTAAAAGCTCTCACGATTGGTAATTTTTTTTATGGTGATTGCATTTGCTTTTATATTTCCTGTGGCTCTTTTCAAATCTAAACCATAACATTTATAATTTTGAACCAAGCAATGGTATCATGGTGGTAGGTATTGATTTGAGAGAAGGTGTAAACCTATCCGTCCTGAGTTCGATTTCCGTCGGAAACTAAGTTGTTATTATTTGGCCAGACAGAGATGGATCATGTCTTAAGCCTCATTAGAAAATTCGGGGGCAGACTAGTTGTTGGTACTGTCCTCCTGAAGGGATTAGTTGGGCTTTGGTCCATGCATCTCAATTATCAAAAAAAAAAAAAAACATTTACAATTTTGAAAAAAATGTGTTTTTTTTTTGTTTTCTTTTTGTCAATTTTAAATGCAAACCAGTGCAAACAAATGAAAAATATTCCTTTTGCGTATGCCAATTTGGTTTATATATATTTTTATATAACAAATGAAGATATTTGATAATTTTTCAAATATTATATATATACCATTTTTTTCAAATTCACATAAATTTTAACTTGAAAAAATGGAGACCCTAACATCTAATAAATTTTAACTTGAAAAATGGAGACCCTAAGACCATCTTTAGTGGTCATCTTTTTATAGAAATCTTTAATAAAATAAATTAATATTAAATTTTTAAAATATCATGTCTAGAGTGTTTGTGGCAAGACACCAATATACACTATTCAAAATTACTTTCCTCTTTTTATTCAAATTCTATTAATTTTTAAATTAAAGACACCCTCATCATTTTAACGGACGAAGGTGCTCTAACATCTAAACCAAATCACATTCTTTTCATGAGAACTTTGTGCCGTGTTCTAGTCGAGTATTTCCTATGTTTGGTTAAACTACCAAATATTGATGGTGCTCTATATTTTTCCAACAGTACTCAATTGTAGATGATATCCACATCAATATTTGTCCATTATCTGGTTAATAATAGATATTAGTGTACACACCGACAAATGTGTTGACGTTTGGTGCATTCTTCTTTGATTTCACTTTTTTTTTTTGAATTTCCAAATTGTGTTAGCTTTTTTTTCCGGTCAAATTAACTCTTTTTTTTTTTTACACAAATCAACCGTATATACTTAATCCAATAATTTCAAAAGAAACAAAATGAAAAACAGAAGCAAAGGCAATGGACCACACACACACATATAAAAAGGACAAATAAAGACAAGGTAATAAAAAAAGAGTGAGTAAGACAAGACCAAAAATGGAGAAAGAAAAAAAGAAAAGAAAAGAAAAAGAAAGATAAGAAAAAAGTTTGGCCGAGCATAGAAATGGGAGAGGAGAGCAAACAGAGGAGCCCGATTGGCTAGTATCCAACACATACACATTACCTATAAACCTTACCTGTCCTTAGCTTCTACCTCTAACCAACTTCTCTATACATAATACATACATACACATAAGTCACGTAACAACACTATTATACATATCATCGACATCACCATATATTACATCATCATTGCCTTTATGGCATTAACAAACATTATTGTAGTAGTCACAATATACAAGTTTGTAACAGCTATTGGCTCAATAAACAGCGTTAAAAGATACGAGGTATTTTACCTACCAATTATCGTTCTTTATTTTTGGTATCCGGAGAGTTCTATAATGAAATGCAGATTAATCTATCCGCTATGTAAATTAATTTTTTATTTGGTTCATACTTCAAATAGATGAAAGTGATTTCTACTTTGCCTTTGCTAAACTTAGTTCTGCAGCTGTAACTTTTAGACATTATTCTATTTTAACATAATGAAAGTGATTTATAGCCTATCAAAATAAAGAGATCTGTTGTCAGTTTTGTTATTGATTGTTTGTTCTTTCGTCACATATTTCATCGTTTTTGTTCCGTGGGCAATCATATTTTTATGAGGAAATTGTAGAAAGAAATACTATTTGACATCCTATTTGCGAAATGGGAGGTCTTAAAAGTTATGCAATTTTTTTTGTTGTTGTTGTCTTAACTGTGAACATTAAAATCTTAAAAAATGTACTATGATATATAACCAATAAATTTTGTAGTTCTTATATTTTTGAAATTTTGTATGTTACAAAGTTTCGGACAATAAATAATACTTCAGAAATAAGATTTTTTTTTTTGGCAACAGAATCTATGCTATCAAATTTATAGTTTGGATGTCATTTTCTAAATAATGTTTTTGTTGGTCCATTTAAACGTATGAAAAAGAAACGTGTGTTTCCATTTTCCAACTTGCCGTAGCAGTCCTTGAGGAAAAAATAAATTATGGGACCTTGAGTTGTTGAACGTAAATTACTATTATTGCTGTTCAGGATTAGGCGTTCGAGTTTTTAGTCGGTTTTTCGGTTTATAGGTTAAAAAAAAAAATACTTAAAAACATATCAAAATCATGTTTAGTTTGTTTTAGTTTGATTTAAATTCTTTAATTTGTTTTTCTTTTTCTTTTAAACACTATTAATAATCATTGTCAATATGACAAACTACAGACGGCACTAAAAAAACGAATTACAAAATCAATATACATAACTTACAGATAACAAATTATTATATAAATATCTATATATATATATACACGTCATATAGTGAGAAGTATACATTAAAAAGTAAATTTAGTGATGTTTTTTCGTAGACAAGCTTTACTCGCTAATAAATCACTAAATTCATTATTTTTTTTCTTCATATTTGATCTTTCTCTGATGTAACTTGTGTGCGGGAGTAACATTTTTTGGTTGAATCTCCACATTACCTACCAAAATTACAAAACCCGATGCTTCCGACGATAGTTATGAAATATTGATATTCTGATACCAAAGCTTATGTATCAAAATCATTTTGAAATAGTTTAACTTTATTTTTCCCCAAATTCGATCCAAAAAATCTGTATTCTCTCTAACAGATTAATAAATATATTATTTTATTTCTTCATAAATGAGAATTCCACGAACTTGAATTCTTTGTCTCAATGTCATATCTGTTTATCTCCAAATCTCCTTGTCTTCAGGTTTTTGCAACATAACAATAAAAAACGGATAAATGCCTCTTCAGCCCATCATTGCTTTCTTCTTAACAGTCTTGTCAAGTGTAGTCTCCTTATTGAAACTCCAAATCTCGCTTCGGAATACTGATTGCATTCCTTCCGATCATGTCGCCGGACGCGTTTTTGCAATCTTCGTCTAGATATGCAAACACCAACTCTACAATGTGTTTCTCTAAATCATGCCTCAAGGCTTATTGCTTTAATGTAAGTGAAGATAACCACGAAGAATAGAGTTACATAGCGCCATTTGAGTTAACATTTTATTCTCCATCAAAATCTATTAAAAGTAAACAAAAGATAAAAGTTTGGATTCTTAATTGGTTCAGATTTTGTCGGAGTGCAAAGTTAAGGATTCAGAGGGAGAGACACAATGAAAACAAGATAAATTGTCCATGAATGCATAATCTCATCACTTGGATAATCAAATTCTTTTTTTTTTCGATTAATTCTTACAGTAATAATCTGAAACTATATAAAATCATATATAGTTCAATTTAGGTTTTTTTGCTTGTAGTAAATTATCTAAACTATTCATCTGGATTTCGCTACATAACATAGTTATAGACATCTGTTATAGTTAGTTAATGAACATGAACATATATTACCTTTCTACTTGCTTTTTCGACATTATTTTAGGTTGACAATCTATAGCCCAATCTCTATTACAGAGATAACACGATTTACTCAAGTCAAATCCAACAAAAAAAAAACAACATAAATAAGTCGTTAACTACTTAACTAAATATATTTTTCTTCCTTTCCATTTACTTATTTTACTTTTTGTTTTTTTTTTTGTATGGAAGTATCTTGCCCCATTGGTGAATGGTTTAAACATTTCTACACCAGGTTTGGGATTTAATCTCCAAAATACTGCAGATAAGAGACGTCCATTCATCGTAGATCTGAGTATTGTGAAAATAACTTGTTTATTATAAGAATGTCATATATGCAAAACCCAATGTTAAAATTCTAAATAAATTATCTCACAGGAAAAAAAAATTTAACTTTCTCAGCCCTAAACTTCCTAGTTTACTCCCATTACTACACTTGCCCGAAGCCCAACAAACTAAACAGGCCCAACACGAAACCGAGAGAGTTCCGAATTTATCCTCAATCTCGACTCGGTCAATTCCAATTTGCCAACTCAGTCGAACCGGACTTGGTTTATTCATGACTCGCTCAGTCGCTCTTGTCGTCTTCCTCTGCAAATCCCATATTCAATTTTATGTAAATCTCATCGAAGATCACAACAATGGTTTCCCTTATTCAATTCCCATGTAAATCTTATCGAAGATCACAACAATGGTTTCCCTTATTTCAAAATTAAAATCCAGTAGCTGCAGCTTCTATGCTTAAATCTCGGTAAACCTCTTCTTCCAACAAATATGTTCACTTCATACTCAAACTCACTTCAATGGCAGATTAGAACTAGGAATTACCAAGATTACTGCTCTTTACTCCCTGAGAGATCTGAAAGGTACCAACTTTCGCAACCATTGAGATGTTACTGTGCCAATTCTCGCTCAAGCTGTTGTTATTGTTGTTGTTGTTCAACATCATCTTCTTCTTCATTTGTTAAGCCTAAGGTATCAATAAACCTTGGATTTGTGCTTTATGGGCTTAGACAATCTACGCTTATTCAGTGGCCTTCGTTTCAAAGGAGGTTGCTTGTGGGTGGAGGGGGACTTATGGGTTGTGATGTTTATTCTTCTTGTGATGGTACACGAAGGAAAAATCGGAGCTTTAGGGTTAGTGCTTTGGAAGAATTGGATGAATGTTGTGGTGGTAGAAGTTGTTCAGATGATGTAGAAGCTATGATTTCGTTTTTAAGTGAGGAATTGATAGATGAGGAAAGGAATTGGAAGTTACTTAGTAGAGTTGAAGAGAAGAAGAAAGTGAGGTATGGTGGTGAGTTTCATGGTGGAAATGTGAGGAAGGTTAGAGTTGAAGGAAGAAATAAGAATAGTAATGAGAGAGTTTCTAAAAAAAACGAGCGAAAGCGATTAGAGAGACCTGAGGGGTTTGGTAGGCGAAATGGGATTGCAGAAGATGTGAAGTCACAGGAAAGAAATGATTGTGAACATTGTGGGAGGAGAAAGAAGAATTCTCAGCTGGAGAGTGGAGATTACACTGGGAAAACTTATAGGGAGAAGGAAGAAAAGGAAGTTCGACCAAGAAGGACAAAGAGTTCGAGTTGTTCATCGTATTATTCACTTGGTTCTTCAGGGGAGTTTGAGAGTGAAACTGAAGATCAGGATGAGGATGTGGGATTTCATCGTGAAAACCTAAGAAGTTCAGAGAAGAAGGTTGTTGAACAGTCATTGAAATCTAGAAAGGAAGGCTCTCAGATGCATTTGAGGAGAAAGAGAGACAAGAGCTCCAATGGAGTGGGTTCAAGCTATCGCAAGCAGGTTTTTGAGGAAGGGGAGAATTCAAATCAGGCAGTGACTTTGAACCGGAGAAAAGGAAAGAAGTTTAGTCAAACTGGTAATAGAGTGTCTGAATCAACGGGAAATTATGAAGAAGATTTGGAAATTCATGAGATCCATGTCAACGATGCGGAGACCAGTTCCCAAAATCAAAATCTCTTTGGTGAAAGGGAGGACTATAGAATCCACTCAATTCGTAATGATTCTGGAAGTGAGAACATTGAGAGTTCTCAGCAGCAACTGAAGGAAAGATCGGAGGCTCGTTATAGCAGTGAGGAAAGAGTGTCTGAAATGCACAGAAGAACCAAATATAGCAGTAACCAGGAGGCAGCTATAAATGTGCTACAAAATTTTCCAGAGGCGCAACCTCCAGTGGAAGAAAAGATATCTAAGCAAGCTGGTGTGAGAATGACTACTGAACGCTTCTCTGAAAATTCAGAAATTCATGACATAGACGTCAGAAATACATATATCTCGCAAAGGGAAGACCAGATTAGAAACCAAGAAGTACATGCAGGTTTGGTTACTGGTTTGCAATCAGAAAGGAAGCAGCAAGAGTATCATATTGAACAAAATCCTTTGCAAAAGACGCAATCTGACAGAACTTCTGTATCTGTATCTCATATTAGTGATGCAGTAAGGTATACAGAAGTTAAGAGAAAATCTGAGAAGAGGCTAATTGATCAAGGAAGTACTACGATTGTGCAATCAGACAAAGCAGAAAAAAGTGGTGCTTGGAAAGACTCTAGGCTAGATCATGCTAACTCGGCAAAAGAAGGTCAAAAGGCCTTACAGTTGCAAAGTTCTCAGGTAAAGCTATCTGAAGAAGCCTCAAGTTCACAATCATCTTTGAATTTGGTCTCGCGAAATAAAACGCAGCTGGTAGATCTGGTTTCAGAGGAGATGCAAGGATCTGAGACAACACTGATTCCTCCTTCTTCTCAGCTGGTAAGCAGAGGCTCAGGGCAAACCTATGGATCTGGTGGAGTTTCCGTTCAAGAAATTTTCCAAGGAACTTCAGAAAGTGGTTATCCCACAGCCATTGAACATCCAGTAGCAGGAGCTTCTGTTAATAGTCAGTCTACTGGAGAACCGATGAGATTTACAACACAAGAAGATGCTCTGGGTTCTGCCCATCGTTTGGAAGAGTCATCAGAGAGATTTGTTGGGGAGTTTTTGAAAAAGGCCAAGCATGAAGTATCAAATCCGGAGACTGAGGAGCGAAGAGCTGAAAGCAATCAGTTGACGAGACGGGACTCAAGGCGATCATCTGGTGGTTCAGGAGCAAAGGGACCTTCAGATGAAATGTGGGTCACAAATTCTGCTCAGGGAACTCCTCATCCAGGGGCCACAGAAGGCAATGCAGCAGTGGGATATGCTATTGTCAAAAGAACTGGTAGGTCATTGTGGAGTGTTATTGCGGATATTGCTCGGCTTAGGTGGGGCTCACGAGCTGGAAGCCCTGACTCGAGTGCAAAGCCCGCTGGAAAGAGTTCACCCAATGAGTCAGTTAGTAGTGCAACATGGTTTTCTGGACGTGAGCATGACGGAAGCAGTGATGATAACACAAAAGGGGATAGAGTTTTGCCACAAGAATCTCCTTCCCTACATCAGTTGGAGGTTGGTCAAGCTTCTCCTAGAAGCCAATTTGAATCTGCAGGCGCTTCAAAACTGAAGCAGCGATCTGGAGGGCATGAAGTTGAAGTATCATTGCCAGCTTCCTCAATATTAGAAGGTGGATCTGCATCCAATCGCATGGCTTCCACATCTGGTGATCAAATTGTTGGCGTGGATGAAGAAGAAGGCGGAAGCTTCGAGTTTCGTCGTTCTGAAACAGCTTTGACAGGGGTGCCAATGAAACTGCCTAGTCGAAACCTGATAAGATCTCCTGCTATCAAGGAACCATCGGAATCTAGTCTCACCGAGGTATCTAGCAAGCAAAATGTTACTGTGGGAGAAGGAAAACATTACCAGGCTCGTGTCCCTGAAATGGGTGCAGGTCAAAAGCCGTTACCATTTCCAGGTCGAAACCTAAGGTCTCCTTTTGTAAAGGAACCTTCAGAATCTCGTCCCGGCATGGTATCTGGCAGTAGCAGCTTAAGTGAGCAGGGGGAACAACAACAACCTCTAAGTGCGAAGTCCCAGGAAGAAACAGGTTCCATATCGACAGAATCTGCGTTGACACAAAGGAAATTTCAGAGGAACAAACAGGTTGTTAGGGATAGTTTTGAGGAGTGGGAAGAAGCATACAAAGTAGAAGCTGAAAGGCGAACAGTTGATGAAATATTCATGAGGGAAGCGTTAGTAGAAGCTAAGAAGGCTGCTGATACATGGGAGGTACCTGTAGGGGCCGTGCTTGTTCATGATGGGAAGATAATAGCCCGGGGTTTTAACCTGTAAGTTTAATTTACTTTGAACCCTTTTTCACTCTATATTCTCCTGCTGGATTCATCTGACCATAGTTTTGTGTTTTAGAGTAGAGGAGCTTCGGGATTCAACCGCTCATGCAGAAATGATTTGCATTCGAGAGGGTTCCAAAGTACTTCGTTCATGGAGGCTCGCGGTAATCTTCTCTCAATCTCTGAAACAACTTCCTCATGGTCAAATAATTTGTTTGTTACATTGCAATAGCTATGAGCATAAACAGATTTAAGTTTTGGCATGCTAATGTTTTATTTTTTGGTCAAGTTAAAATGAAATGATCTCAACGAGCAAGATTCAGAGTTTGATAATATGGATCGAGAGATGCAATGGTAAAACTATTTTCAATAACTTATTCTCTCAACAGGATACGACCCTCTATGTAACACTAGAACCATGTCCAATGTGTGCGGGAGCAATACTTCAAGCAAGGGTCAACACTCTTGTATGGGGTGCTCCTAATAAGCTTCTCGGAGCAGATGGCAGCTGGATCAGGTACCAATACAACTTCCGAAACTCAAAATATTCTCCTGGAACATTGTAGAGTCAAAATGACTGAAACAAGATTATGTTGTCAGGCTGTTCCCTGGAGGCGAAGGAAGTGGATCAGAGGTTTCAGAAAAGCCACCGCCTCCAGTTCATCCATTCCATCCTAAGATGATAGTCAGGCGCGGAGTTCTCGAATCAGAATGCGCTCAGACAATGCAGCAATTTTTCCAGCTGAGGAGAAAGAAGAGAGACAAGAACTTAGATCCACCTGCTCCTACCGATCATCATGATTATCATCATCATCATCTTCCTTCCAAACTCCTCAACAAGATGCATCAAGTCTTACCCTTTTTCTGTCTGTAGAACAAGTTTTGCATCTGATCTATTAAAAATTGTATATTTCTTTCACTGATCAAAATCTGAAGAGCAGGTTGGTTCTCATTGTATTGCCATTGATTGTAACGTTATGCATAATTTCTATATGAACACATGTTTTGCTTTAATTATGTTATAACCAACCTCTCTTGATAGTGATCTAGACTTCTTACCAGTTTTAGGTCCGAGAGAAGCATCGGTCCCATTTAGTTGATGATTAACACGTTATAATTACAAAAAGCAGATTACAGTTATTTGATAAAAGCGTATTAATGGCCGGGAATTAGAAGCAACGTAGCATTCTGATGAAGACTTGATCTCTTAAACCACCTAACTCATCGTTGCACCAAACTTAATCATTCATACTTGAAGAAATCTCATAGCTTTTTATATCCACAATACTTCAACAATCGTTTCCTGCAGCTTCCAATCTCAAACAATGTATTCAAATTCAATAATCTGGTCTCTTCTCTTATGTTCTTATCTCATCTCTCCCTTTAGTGTCAATGCACAAGGACCTGCCGCTTCACCGGCAACCTCCACCACCTCTGCTCCACCTCCAACCACCATTGCTCCTCCTCCAACCACTACTGTTCCACCCGTTTCAGCTACTCCTCCACCAGCATCTCCGGTTACGCCTCCACCAGCAGTAACTCCAACTTCATCACCAGCTCCAAAAGTTGCACCAGTAATCAGCCCCATGACTCCACCTCCACAACCACCACAAAGCCCGCCTGTTTCAGCTCCATCTGTCTCGCCCCCACCTGTATCACCACCGCCAGCGCCGGCTTCTCCCCTACCCACACCAGCCTCACCACCACCTGCACCAGCTTCTCCACCACCAGCACTAGCTTCACCGCCACCAGTACAAGCGCCTACACCAATAAGTCTACCACCAGCTCCAGCACCAGCTCCTGCCAAGCACAAGAGAAAGCACAAACACAAAAGGCATCACCATGCCCCAGCTCCAGCGCCAACTCCCCCGAGCCCTCCATCTCCTCCAGTTCTAACAGATTCCCAGGACACAGCTCCAGCACCATCGCCAAACACGGTAACAATTTCATACCGAACAACAATCTTGAAAGAAATACAGGAAAATAAAAAGATTTGACTATCACTGTCATGCTTATATGTAAGCTTGGATTATAACGACGTTTCTTTCATTTCTGGTTTACAGAATGAAGGAAATGCCTTGATTCAGCTAGAAGGAAGAGCAGGAATGTTACTCAATACCGCATTCGGAATTCTCTTTCTCGTGGCTATGACGGCTTAAAATTTCTAGCTCTCTTGAGTATGGAGTCAAACATCTACATTTTCCCATGTATACCGACACATTGATTCAAAAATAATACATTATTTTTTGTATTCTTTGCTAAAAACATATTACTTCTTATGATGATGAATAAAAGAACATATCTCAGCAAAATAACAAAAACTGATTCAACAATCGATGTAGTATATCAAACTTGATCAGTACCCAAATCCTTGGAGGTTTCTCGGAAGTCGTACTCAACAATGAGACCAAGATTGTCGACTAGTTTATGATGTTGAAGGCATCCTGCACACTGCCAAAGGAAAAACAAATCAATCAACCAACCAAAGATTTTTTGTATCTAGATTCATAAAACCACTAAGCATCTCTCTTGGGAAAAGAACACAAAATCAAAGACTTACTTGAACAAAGACAAGGCCACGGTCATAGGCATGTCGATTGATAAGCCGCTTTGTTCTTTCTCCACATGAATTGCAACCGAACTCCACTAGCAAACTTCTTCTTGGTAGTTTGATATCTATAGAAGCAACCTGTTCCTGCATAGCAACAACAAAAGAACAAAATTTCAGTGAGAAAATCAGAGACACAAACAATATTAGGACTCAATTTCATTGATACCTCTGCGGAATCTTTTGATTCTTCTTCTGGGTTTAACTTAGAATCATCAGTGAGAGAACAAAAAACAGAAAATGATCGATTCCTTTTCTTAGGTGCTGCTACTTCAATCACACGAGCAGTTCCTGACCTGAAGAAACATCAAAAAGGATTCGTTTTTATGAAATTTTCGAGATGGGAAAGTAAATGAGATGAGAACCACGAAAGGAAACATGATTGAGAAGAGAATTAGAGCTTGAGGACCTGTGTAGAGCCGATAAAGGGTTTTGCTTGTACGACGGAGGAAGAGGCGGATTGTAGAAAGAAGCTGAAAACCGTAAATTAATTGGCTTTTTACGAACACTAATCGGAGAATAGATTGGTGCCCAAACCGGAGATAAACCGGCCGTCGTATTCGCCATGTTTTGCGTCCTTCGCACTCTGTACTGACTCTGTTGAAGCTAATTCAAAGCTAGGTTAAATAGTAGCAATAAGACGGAAGAATCTCCACCGTTGATTTCCATGTTTCAATATCTAAGATTCGGCCACGTGTACTAAAGAAAAACAAATATTTGTACCGGTGTTGCTTGCTACATCATCATTTCTATTGAATGATAAAAAATGTGTTTGATGTAAAAAAAAAGATTATAACTCGCAATTGTCAAGAAAATAAGATACAGTTCTTTATTTTTTTTTTCTTTTCCTTCAAATTTTTTGGTGATGAAGAAACAAAGAGGGAGTAAGATTCTTTAGTTACATCAATTTTTTCGGACAAGAATAATAATAATAATTTTGAAGATTCTTGATCACTGATCATAAAATATGGTTGATCAAGAAAAAACCAATTCTTCTCCCTTCTTTTGCTCGTTCAAATATGACAAAGCTTAATAATGATGATTGATCTGATCAGATTAGTCTTCTTCATCAACTTCTCTAAAAGGAAGTGGCACTGTCTTTACAGCTCGAAACTTCCCTGCATTATTTAGATGCTCATTCTCCAATCTGAAAATGTTTTTTGTATTTTGTCCACACAAGAATGATCAGTATATATCCTGAATCTGATTCCAAAAAATGGTCTTTAAAGGAAAAGATTTTTTTTTACCTGTAAAAGTTCCATTGTCCTCTCCTAATAACTTCAAGAGCAGCCAAGAACAATCCTGTGACTCTGTAATCCACATGCTCAAAACTTGAGTGCAAAACTGTTTGTAGCCATGCCAACCTCAGAACAAGATTTAGAACCTACAAAAGAAATTAGAATTAGTTTCATGTCTTGTGTTGAGGACTATCTAGATTCATGTGTGTATTTGGGTAATTAAAGATTTGGATTTGTACCATTGAGAAGTAGTAAATTGATTTTTGACGAAGCATGAGTTGGTTCCTAAGCCATGGGTTGTTGGAATTGTGCTGAAGTAAACCCCAATCTTTTACAAAGTCCCAATACAATTGGTAAACTGTAGCTACACTTGACATAGCTACCACAAGGCAGAGCCAACCAATGGTTTTCTCCTTCTCGTAAGCAACTTTGGTTCCCGCGGCTAACATCGCTGACACGTACTTTCCTAGGTTCACTAAGTGGCTCGTTTCACCTTCATCAAACCACCTCCTTGCACACTGTAACAGAATCTATTTTCAGTATTTTCTTAAGTGGGAACCCAACTTAGGAGAAAAGTAAAAGAAACTTGGGGATGAAGGAATGATGTTTAGTTTTTTAATTTACCTGCATTGCTCTCCAGTAGTATGGAAGGAAGGAAACTGCATAGGCAAGATCTCTGTAGTACTTGACTCTCATACAGTATCCATAGTCCTGCGTTGCGTAGCTACCAGTTATATAGTAGCAGGCAATGTATTCTAGGTTCCTTAACATTGGCACCTGAGATAAGAGTTTAAACCCATTGTCAAAGATCAGATTTTGATTCAGTTTTAACTTGTATATATGGAAATGTGATCTTACCTGGCTACAAAGTTGATCCGCCATGAAGAAATCGAGCATCACGACTTTGTAAAGAGGTGAAAAAACTATGTTTCTAATGACTGATATAAGCCGGTAACGGCTTGATTTGTAGAAAATGTTTAAGGGACAAATGAGTAGTAACAAGAAGACCTGCCAAAACCGCGAAAACAACAAACAGATTTAGATTACAAATATACATATAAAACACATGATGAAGAGTCACTAGTATCTGTTAATTACCAGTAATAGAAGTCCAGGGATCACTTGAACTTGTCGAAACGAGTGACCTTTTGCGAGAAGAGATAGATGAACAAACATAACACCGGCTATCGCAGACATTGAAGCGGTGCATATCAAGAAAACATCTCTATACTTGAGCTCATTTTCAGATCCAAGTTCGAAGATGAAACTATAGTTTATCCTTGCTTTTCTCCACATAAATATGTTGCATCCGTATAAGAATAAGTGCAAAAACAAGAGCCCAAACATGCTGCAGAACACATGAAAATTTGATATTAGCTTCCATTGGATAAATTTCTCCTATTTATTGATAACCATTAATCATAAAGTTATATAAGCGTTTCAATTAGATCACTCGCCTAAGTACAGGGTACGCAGTTTCCATGTAGAAAGTGTTCTCAGAATGTTGTCTATACATTCCAGTGAGATGAGCCACAATGATGTATCCAGCAAGAAGCGCAACAAAGCAACCAGTGAAAAGACCTGAATGGAGAATTTAATATTTAGGACAGATTAATCTCAAACAAGATAGATTTTACTGCAATCTACAAAGATTCTTTAGCAGACAAGATCAAATTATGCAACAGAGAGTATAAAAGAAACGTGACGCTCTTAGTTGTCCACTCACAAAACCAAAACATTAAAAGTGTTACATTGTGGAATCCTAATGTGTATGTATGTGATGGGGTCCAAAGATTTTTTATGTGGTCTGAAAAAGATTGTGTAGGCAAGTGCATATAAAAAATGTCACAACATGAACAGGTAAATATCAAAAGTATAAAGCAAAAATGTCTCACCAATGAAGAAGGTGACAGAGTGAGACTCTTTACGGTGGTGCGGTTTCAGATATTTCATCGCTTTTCTACGATTTTCTCCAGCGAAGTGCTTGATGAACCATTCCTCGACTTCGTCTGATAGATTTATCACCTGGTCATGTCACAAGACTATAATGAAAAAAACTATATGGTATCTTTTTATATGCCAAACGCATAAAGTGACAAGACATGAGTGTAGTTATCGATTTTCCGCTTGCACAATCTTGAAAAAAAAACATATATCTAAAGTTGATTTTTTCAAGTTACCTTGTCTGAACTGTTGAAATAAGAACTTTCCACCACTTTGAGATAAATTGGAAGGATTTGTTTTCCAGTTACCTGAAACATAAAAGAGTTGGTTTTATAATCGAATCGAAAATAACTTCTATAAACTCTTGTAGAAAATTTTTCTATGAGTTAACGGTTACCTTATCAAACTTTTTGAGAATGTTCATGAAGGCTAACATGTTCAAGTTTCTATAAGTTTTGAGATAATTTAACCCTTTGAATAGTTCTGTCAAAGCTCCTTTTATCATCTTCTCGGCATGACTTAGTTTTTTCTTGCTGATTTGTAGCTTACTTCCTCCATCTGGACCATATTTCTTTGAAGAAGATTGGTTCATCAAATCTTCTTTGATCAAGTAACTGATAGCTGAGAATGTACGAGAAGGATTGGTCAATGGAATCTTTATCTTGAGATTCTTCCCTTGACAGCTGAAAACCCGAGCAGAAATCGTCGTCAGCTTCGAGTCCTCGTTATTGGTTTTGATCGGTTCTTCTGATGTTGGAGACTCCAATGCTTCTTCTCCATTATCCCCCAAATCCTCTAAGCAAGATTCTTGAAGTTGCATTTGTTCTGTTCTGCTCCTAATAGAGTCTTCCTCTGTATCCAGAAACAGAGCAATCTAGTTAAACCAATTCTTGAAATCCATACAACTAACCAATTAATTTTGAGGTTAAAAATACATAAAAAGAAGTCTTTCTTTTTGTGTGTTTAGAGGGCTACTTAATTTAAAATGAAAGCTTTATATGTTTTTTTTGATAAAAAGCTTTATATGTTTTTTTATAATATCTTCTTATTACCGCATGAGATGGTGCATGATATTGAATCGTCTTCTTTTGATTCTTGAGTAGACTCTCCATTGGCTTGCTTTTGTTTGAAAGCATCTTTGAGCTCAACCAGTATCTCCATTTGCTTCTTCAAACAATCTCCTCTCTCCAAGAACTCTTTCTCCTTTGTCTTGTAGAACTGATTCACTTTGTTAAGCTGTGTGTCCAGACACACGAAGAACTCTTTTGCAGCATCAGCATCATCAGCAACCTTCTCCAGAAGTTCCGTTTCATACACGTCATTTTTACTTCCGGAAGAAGCAAGCTTTCTATGAACCTGTTCAAAATGCATCAAAATCCATTAACACAACAATTCCATGAATAGTTTGAATAAAAATAACAAAGGCTCAAGGTCAAACTTAGTACTTGGATGGCACGAGATCGTTCACGCTCCTTGTTACCGAAAAAGGAAAGCTTTCCTAAAGAGGACTTAATGGTATTGATGAGAGAAGTTTCTGAATGTTTCTTCTCAGCTTCATTGGTGAACAAATGGATCTTCTTGAGGTCTTTCTTGAGCTGAGAGTAATCGACAAAGGCATCTTTCCATTCGGGCACGAGCTGCCCTTCGAATTGCTTTGTGAACTTGACCATAGCTTCTCTCTTAAAGTCTTTATAAACTCAAAAGAAGAAATGATCAAGAAGAGAGTGTGTTTATTTTGTGAGTGTAGGGCAAGAGAGGAAGATGAGGTTTGTTTTATAGTGAACAAAAGAAAAGGCAGAGAAAAAGAGAAGAATATATTTGACTGGCTTGCTTGCTATCCTACTGATGATGCCTCACAAAGCACATTCTCAAATATCCTTCTTAAAACCTAATTTCATGTACTAATTTTTATCCTATGCTTCATCCACTTGTGCTTTTTAGGGAGGTAAATCTTGTCTCGTGTGGGACCCTCTGATTCTCGCCGGAATCCTCCTTCAGCCGCCGGAGCTTCATATACCTCTCAGCACTCAACATGTTTCATATTTAGAGCGAAGTTTGTTATGAACTATATAAGCAATAGGGGTAATTTCAGTTTTGTAAATGGGAGAACCATAAATAGTAAGTAATTTGCGATTTTGTAATATTTTTGTGGGGAAAAAAAAATGGAAATAGCTGAAATGGACCAAAAGACATTAGGTGCCGAGAGACGCAAAAGGTGAACTTGGATTGGACCAGCTCAATTTCCACTACATATTTTCTTGGAGGATAACATAGTTTTTGAAAACATATAAATCTTAAAGAATCAAAAAGGAGGAGAAGAAGAAGAAGAAACACTACCAATCAAATTCTGATTTCATAGTTTTCAAATTACAATTGCAGATACTGCCAAACCATGTTATAGCAGTCAATTAATAGTGTAAGTTTTCACCAATCAGAACATGGGTTAATGTTCTTTAAAATCCACTTTTGTGAATACAAAATCACAATGCAATTGAAAAAGTTCATATAATAATCATTTGCGCTCCAAATTATTTTTGTCTATTGCAAATTTTTTTAAGTGGCGACGATATATATGTTCCAACATTAATTTAAATAGTAATTCCAGAAATCAAATTGTATCAATAAATTTAAATAGACGTAAAAATCGGAGGAGGCTGCATGTAAAACAGTAGAAGTATTATTTAACAGGCGGCCTATGACATTTTTTTGTTGTTGTTTTATATGCATTTTAAATTTTTTTTGTCAAACCATTTCATTTCATTTCACGAAATATCCTGTCTGATATTTTAGGGAAACACAAAATACAAAGCACAGGATGCTCTATGAAGCTTTTATGCACGCGGTTTCTAAGTACGTTTTGAACAAAACCATTCGAATGGATGGCATTGAAAGTGGTTCGTAATGTTTACAATATAGATTCTATTCGCTGTACTACAGATAAGTAATAATAATAGTGAATATTTTGCAGAAAATAAATATATAAATTCAAAGTAGTGTCAGCTAGAGGATTTTCGGATAATGAATTAGTATATTTCACTACTAATGCCTCTTACTTTTTGCCTAATTTTTTATTTATTTTATAAGGAAAAAAAAAACAAAGGGTCAATAAAAGGAAAATACAACGAAGGCAACATAAGGCGGCCTTCCAATTACAGAAAGTCCATATTTCATGGAACTTTATTTTTTTTCTGATGAAAAAATAACATCTAATTTAATATTGACAAAACATATACAATATTTAAAGTTTGTTTAAAAAATATCGGTTAAATGTTGTCTTGCCTGAGTTCGAATAGTCCGACAAATATTTAGTTTGATTGTTCTATTGTTATTTCATGCATTGCTGAATTTTAGTTTAGTACCCTAACATGAAACAGTTTAGAACTTGTTTGAAACTAAAACCAGTGTTGTAATATCTAGACAGGACCGAATGTTTGCTAGGACAACCCCTAACATTAATCAGTAGTCAGATTAACTTGGTTGATTAAAGGATCTTTAGACCCAGAAATCGAAAGTTCAAAATGCGTTTGAAAATAAATCATAGTACAAGAGGTTTATATAAATCCCACCAAAGACCCAAGAAAAACTCATATACCTTAGTTTTTTTTATTAAGTTTCCTAAAACTTTAACTTATTATAGATTGGGGTTTTAAAGTTGAAGTAATTAATTTTCTTTGTGTCAACATATTTTGACAAAATTAACATAATTGGAGAAAGTTATTAATTAAAATAAATCTATTAGTTATGTATATTATCCTCAATTATATTTATAATGTCTGAAAGTTTGTCAGATTTTAATGTTAGTTTTAGTTTCAAAATATCATGTATTTAGAATATTTTATGATTAGTGTAAAATATTGCTTTTAACGTGGCAAAACTATCATCATTTTACAATTTTAATAAAATTTTAAAAAATTACAATGAATTTGGAGTAGTATTCCCAATTCATCATTATTTTTTTTGCTTAAATATATTAAAGATAGATGGAATTACAAACAAAAGAAATAACCATAGAAACTAAGCCGAAAGATATTGAAATCTCCGATGATAACATCCCTAAAAAAGGAGATAATTTTAAAAACTGCAAACCAAAACCGCTAAAACTAATTTTTATCAATTAAATCTTAATCTATTCATTGGTTCTTCTCCGAGATTAAAATTATCTTGATGTCGATGGAAACCACAAACTTCACTGAAAACTTCCGGTCTTCGCATCTCGATTGATGTTTGGTAAACTTCTGAAGTTGAAACATATGCTTATTTACTCCACCTTGATAGACTTCTGTCTTGAGGTTTTAGAACCATCTGTTAATTGCCGTCATCAGTAATATCAAGATATATTCAACTAATGTCTGATTGAGAGAAAGCAATAACTTATCATATCTCGACCAGATCTGGTCTTGAACTCGAATGGAGGAAACTGTAAAAGTTACCCAACCGCTTCACCTGCCACCGTTGATGTGGAAGGTTGTAGATCGACCGATTGAAAGCCAAAAAAATAAATAAACAAAAGAAGAAGAAAAAATTACGATAAAAACTTTGTCCAAAATAACGAAACACCAAAACATAATACAAAAAGGTAATCTCGATTTCATCAGACAAGCCTAAATGCGAAGGATTAGCCGGAGGACATTCTCTCATTCGCTATTCCAAAAAATTAACATAAACAAACATATCAATCGTAATTCAACCGACGGTGAAATTGTGAAAACCTTTGACCATCGGTTGAAAAAAATTATTTTTCTCCTCTTTGCCTCTGCCCAATTCATCATCTAATCCTGGTATTAAAATATTGCCTAGTGCCTATGATAACTAGTATTCTTTCCGAACATGACGGGTTGAAACCTAAATAGTTAAATGACTTAAATCTAACTGATACAAGAAAACAAATGTTTCCATGAGAAAATAAGGAATTAAAAAAAAAAACAAAAAGGAAAATATCGTGGGCTAATTAACTAAATTTGTGTCTAGATGTTTTAATATTATAACTAAATTTTAAAACCAATTAGACAAGAGGAAGATGATGGTCTGAGTCGGACCGCATTTATTTGTGTCTACGTGCTGATCATAGCAACCCACCACCTAGGAGACAACGGTTCCACAATATTTTCTGCAGCTTCACATATATATATATATATATATATATGTATTTTTTTTTTTTGGTAACAAGCAGCTTCACATATTTAATTGTAACTCTCCATTTTTTTGTTCACCAAATACTTATGAAAAACAATTGTTAGACCCCATCGAACAACATAAACTCTTTGTTTCCAATTCTCTTCACGGGCCAATGTCAATTACTGCATCCATTCCTTAATATGTAAATGAACTTCTTAATTTATTTATTTTGTTGCCTATATGGATTAAAAAAAAGTAAGATGACATAGAAAGTACAATTTCACAAACCACCAAAATATGTAAAAAAAAAAAATGACAAATTTCTTTTATCATATATGCATATCCAACTTCAAATTTATGTGAAGGTTGGTCCATTGTTTCTTCTTCAAATATTTTCTATACCTTTAAAAAAAACAATCGACTTGCAGGAGAAATATTTCATCTGTGACAAAATTCATTTCTTTTTGCAATTATGTCGCAAATTTGCGAGGAACTAAGACCTTGCAAATCCGTCACTAATTTGCTAGGAATTCTTCTTTAGAAAATTGACTTTTTTTGTAGTGTTATACATTTTTTTTTCATCTTGCATTTGTACTAGAAACCACTATCAAGAAATTCACATGTTTTCTAAAATTATTTAGAGGCGTTTCCATTGGGTAAATGTCCAACCTCACTAAAAAATTGCTAGGATAAATGTATTATCTCTTGGGATACTAGTTTAATTTATTTTTTCTAAGAATTTAATCCAAGGATAATTTAAACCGACTCCAAAGGAATTCAGCGTCTAAAGTTTTTGTACCGGTTAGATTAGATTACCATGGTCTATAATTCTAGTAGTATTGAGTTAGAGTAGTCTATGGTACATCTGGAGATCCTGAGAAGTCTAGCCATGATCTAAACCTATAAAGCTAGGGGTTCATGACTGGTTTAATCGAGATTATATATCAACATGATACGAAATTTGTAGTTCGATCTCAGAAAAGAATCCAACCAAACTCTAGGTATCGCTAAAAGAGATCAAAGGTATTTTTAGTGGTGACATGTAACTTAAATTAGTGAATCTAGGATGTACATAGAATAGTAGGGTTAAAAATTAATAAAACTCTAAATCATGAGAGACACTTTGCTATCAAAAATAAAAAATAAAAAAATTTACTTTAACCAAAAAAAAAACATTTTCTATGAACAAGATACCAAACTTCAATAGTACAATCTCTAATTTCTCTTTGATGTCGTAAAAAAATTAATATAGGCCCCAACTCTAGACTTTATATGGAGGATATCCGTAAGTTGTGTCTTTTATATCTAATATAGTACTTAGACTACCTAGTGCAGTTGAATAAATTATTCAAATTTATTCAACTGTTAAATAAACCATTGTTGAATAAATTATTCAAATTTTTCATTCAACTGTTAAATGAATATAATGGATTGTTGAATAAAGTATTGAAAATGAGGTGGATAAAATGGTGTTGAAAAAATTTAACACCTTTAATTTTGATGGGTAGGGTCCTCAGCTGCCACGTGTGGTGAACACTGATTTATAAAATAAAATTATTAGATAATAATATATAGATTGTTACATGTGTTTGTGTTTTTATTGGCTGCAGAAATTTTTGATATTATTTTTTCATCAGATTCATTTGAAATTAATTATTTTATAGTAAATTATATTTTATTTAATTTATTTTATACCAAAATTTATCATTTTCATTATCTATAAATAGATATTTGTTTTATTTAATTTGGACACCGAACAAAAAATATATTTTTAACCTACTTTTTATATTAGCCTCCAAAAAAACTCTTGTTTATATTTTTACCCATTTTTTGTGAATAGATCATAACAATAATTTTTTCTACCCCCAAAATTCATCTAATTACATTTTTAACTACCCAAATTTTAACACTTAATCAATTTTAAAATCAAATTTTCAACCAACCAATGTGGTTAAAGAGATTTTTAATTTTGTTATTAATATGTAACTAGAAAAAAAACATAAAAGAAAATAAAAATATGAGATAAAAATGGTGGAGTAGAGTGTTAAATTTTTTTAAACAAATCATTGTAGAGTGTAAATATGGAATGAGTGTTGAATTATTAGGTAGAAGAGAAAGAAGATGATGTAGAATATTAAAAATGAAAAAAAGGGTGTTGAAAAAAAAAACACCCTTTTTTTTATTGATGAGATGTAAATTAAATAAGAGAGCAAGATAAAATTTAGCATAATTAAGCATGTAAATATTTTGTTAACAATATATACGATAAATATTTCATATAGAAAAGAAAAAAAAACTGATTCAAACAATTTAGGATTTTGGCGCAAACTTTAAATCAAAAGCTAATATTGTAAGAAAAACATAGAGCCAAATCATAACCACATCTGAAAGTTTCTTTTAAAATCATTTTAAAATAGCGTTTGTCGTCTTGTTTGTTAAATTATTAATTGATCAACCAACTATAAGATTTTGAAGTACTAGATTGGTTTTAGTCACTGAAAAAACGTAATATATGGAAGATAGTATTAGATCCCAGAATTAAGTAACTAAACTCATACTTTGATATTAATGATGTATTTTAACCAAAAAGGTGTAGGCATAACATAAGGCATATGCCCTTTGCACAGTACTCTATTGAAGTCTGAAGAATATATACTATTTAGCTAGCCCACTTCACCAAAGTACGTGTATGTCGCACAGTCTTTACTTTTTTTTTATTTAACTTTTTATCGACGTAAAACAAAACAAACAAAACAAGAAAAAAAAAAAAATTTATCAACGTGGATGTGTACACTATTAGATTGAATTATTTATTTATTTACAGTTCAAAGGAGTAACAACGATGGCTAACTTAATTAGTATATGTGGAAGCATATGCTTTCAATTTAGGCAACGATGATTATTGAAGTCTCCCTTGCCTGTGTCTTGATTTGGATTCTTACAAGCCAATGTGTTTAGAATCAATTATCTTCGAATCATAGAGAAGAGAACATATATATATGCACGATCCTCCGCAAAAAAGGTTGGTTTGGAGGTATATTGCGATTGTGATGTATTTCTACTTGAACAAATTCCATGTGTTTGGACATTGTTCAAGATACTATTCATTATGTAATGCATTTATTCTATACAAAGTCTTCATAGGTTTTACCTGCATTTATAATAGTTTTAATCATATGTAATAAAGTAAATTTAAATTATATATATATATATAGCTAAAGAAAAAGGTTGTCAAATTATATTGCAAAAAGTTGTAGATCAATAATTTTAAGGAAGTTTCTATAATCTCTCTTATATTCCTAGAACATCTAATATTGAGAATAATGTCTCACATAAGACGTTGGAAAATGATCATGAGTAATATATAAAGAATATGGTTCAATTAGTTTTGAGTTGGAAACCCATAATCTAGTATAGTATCAAAACTTCCCTATTTTTTCTCTTCTTCCTCACGCCGCCTTTCTCCTTTTTCTCTAAATCTTGCCTCTGTTTTTTCTTTTCAAGTCTTCCTCATGTCGAAAGAGTCTTCATCAAGTGTGGCTGAATTAGCCCCAATCTTTAATCTCTCTAATCCTAAAGCTTCTTTCATCTCTCTCAATATGTCTAACATCATGAAACTCATGCCCTCAAACTTCATCACGTGGCGGATGCAAGTTCATGCTCTCCTTGAGGCCTATGAACTTCATTGGTGATGAAGATCGCACACCATCTGAGATGATCACAATACCGGAAGGCTCGAATCAGTCCAACCCTGATTTTGCAGCCTAGAAAAAACAAGAGAAGATGTTGTACAACTCTCTGCTCGAATCTCTTTTTCTTACGGTTCAACTAATTGTCGCTAGAGCCAAAACTTTCTATGAAGTCTGGCAAGTCCAATTGATAATGAGTGGATTGACAATATCTTTTATATATTACTTTTTATCCCTATCCAATTTCTGATGTGGGACATTATTCCCAATATCTAATACTCACACTATTTTTCTTGTTTTTTGTGCAAGAACCCATGGTTTTTCTTTTTGTTTGTAAACTCTATTGTGCTAATATAGTTATCTAGCGTAACCTTCCCTTTTGTACATGGTTGTTGAATAAATGGTTGGTTTGACATTAAAAAAAAAACATTTAAAGAAGTTTCAAATTATTTTCTTGATGAAGCATTCCTCCTAATTTACCATTCTTAGTGTTACGGTTTATGAGCCTCTAACTCAAAATCAATTGGCAATAATTGGATTGGTCTTTATCCCTTATATATTATTCAATATTCCTTTACATCTTTCAATGTGGGATATTATTCATATGCCTCTTCGAGATAATGACTCTTCTAGCAATTAATCTCGACAGAGTTCATTATATCCTCTCGAGATAATGCTCTTCTAGCTATCTCGATAGAATTGAATCTTCTTTTGGTCCATCAATTAGTGGGGTGATCATGCCACTTTCTGAGCTGGATTTAACGAAACAATGTATATTCGGGTTGTGATACCGTGTCAAGGTTATGAGCTTTCAGTTCAAAACCGATTGATCGTAAGTAGTGGATTGATATATATCATTTATATACTATTCACGGTCCTTTCATATTTTCTAATGTGGATATTCTTTTCACACTCAGAGATTTCATAACTAAGAATTTTCTATCAATCCGGGTTGGATTGTATATATTTTAATGTGGAATCTTAATTAGTTTTACGTCTGTTTCAAATAACTCTGACAAGAGGTATATCCATATGATTTTATTTTTTTTGGTAATGTTAAACTTTATTGCAATAACAAAAAAATTTACAATCAGACGTAACTATTCTTATAAGTTCTTAATACTGTAATAAAAAGAAAGAACGAACAAATATCGGGAAGAAATGGAATCATATGAATCTTTTGTTATTTTATCAAAACGTCGACATGTTTCATTGTATTACCTAGTTTTTTTTCTTGACCATGGCTTGAAATGTATTATTTAGTGAACAAATTTAATTAATTCCATGAAACAAATATGTTTTGCCAATTTAGGAGGAAAGAAAAACGGATCATATATGTCTTTCTCCGAATGTTCCTGATTACAAAGACATGTGAATCTAAATTGCAACAGGACAAAAAGAATCAGTTAATGTTTTTTTTAAAATTTCTTAAAACATTTTATGACGAACGTATCACGAATCTGAATATATACGTTTTCATCTTATCTTGTATAATTTATTTAGTTTAGAATACTATAAGAAGATTATTCCTTATCTTCTTAGTATAATTCCGAGGATAATTCTATTGTAAACCTTTTTGCACATCTAATGTCGTTCTTATATGTTTGTCATAAAAAATTATATTGTCCACACACATACATACATACATATATACATACTTACATACATACATACATACATACATACATATATGCATACATACATTTGCCTCCAATCACATGCATAATATAATACATGGAAGAAAACTCCCTTTACTATTGCGTCGCAAAAGAAATAACTAAGATATCGTCGTAAATCAAGTGTCCAATAAACCTTTTATCAAAACAAAAAAAAAAATCAAGTGTCCAATGCATAGAAACATATTGTTGCAGATCCTTTGTCGCAACCAAAATTCGGCTCCAAGTTTTAGAGGTTACGAACGAAGAAAAAAAGGGGGCATTTTGCATATTCATATAATAATTTTTATTTTGAGAAAAGAGGAGAAGAAAAATCTTTTAACATTCTACCAAATGACACTTAATTAGGCCATAATTATAACACACCTATAAACCAAAAAAATACTTTTACTTATTTTTAGCTATAAAATTTTCAAATTTCATTCAGAATATATATTTTCTTGTTGCATGGCAATCTGTCGAAAAGAGGTAAGGATTGTGGTTGCACAACAACCAAAAACTGCGATTTGACAGAAAGAGATAAAAAGACAAAGTGAATTCAATTATTTGGGGGCAACACCAACATTTTTTTAAACACCATAATATTTCGTGTATGTTTTATAAATAGGATCCATGCATGATTCGCTCACTATTATCTAGTATTCTAAAATACGTTAGGCGTCGCGCCTAACCATATATACCAACGTTTGGGTAAGACTCTAAGAGCTTACACGAATATAATAAACAATAGGCGTACTTGGAGACAGAGCGGTGAGGGGGTAGGAGTGGTGGCTCTGCCGAGCATAATACCAGTTTGTTGCAAACTCAGTGACTGAGGTCTGAGGAGATAAGCATGCCGAACTTGACATATATCTCCAAAAACTTTGCTGTCCCACACTCCCACTCTATAGCCATCTTCATAAGAAATAAACTTTTGTAAGTTATATATAAGATGTACCAAAATTGACAAAAAAATGTACCTCGCAATGAAATAATATTCTAAAGGAATATACTCTTGGGTCATGCCTTGTATTAGCTTTTTTGTAAAAGGATACCATACAGTGTTTTGAGAAAGAAATAGTAAAAAGCAATTGAAACTAGAGGTAGCATCATAGAAGACTAAAGTTACTTTAAACCCAAATTTTGATTCATCAACCTTCGACCACAAGTTCGTAGTGGGTTTTAGACATGAAAAGGTGTTTCCAAACCTTATGATTAGTGTATTGTTTCGTGACCCACATTTTTCTGAATCTACGAGTAAGTGTTATGTGGACGATAGTTGAGAGAGAGAAAAGAAATTGGCCATGTTTGTTTAGCAATCGCAAGCGACATTGACCAAAACCAGCGATTTTTTCAGTTGTTCGTTTGGCAGTCGCGGCGACTAATAGTTATGTTGTTCGTTTGTCAGTCGCTGCGACTAATTTTATAAAATTTTATTTTTAATTAATGAGATTTTTGCTATATAAAAATACTTTAAAATTTAAAGATAAAACATGTAAATTTTTTTTTTTTATATATTGACAAAAACTTAATGTAATTTGATTTGATTTAATTCAATTCAGTTTGATTTATTTTAGTTTTATTTTATATAATTTAATTAGTAGAACTTTATTTTATTTAATTTTACATAATTTATTGTATTTATATAATTTTTATTATATATAGTTATATTTTATTATATATTATTTTATTTTATTTTACATAATATATTTTCTTTTAAATATATATTTTATATAATTTCAGTTTATGTCACATAATTTTATTTTATATAGTTTTATTTTATTTTATGTATTTTTATAATTTTATTTTACATATATATTTTAATCCTTTTTTATTTTTGGTCTATGGTCGCCGGTCGCTGCTTGTTTTGCAGTCGTATAACTGGTTCCAATGACTGATCACTGGAAGCAGCAAATAGTCGCACGAATTTTCAGCGATTCAAAATTACAGTCGGTGATCGCTATGACCAGTTATTGCGACTGCTAAACGAACAATCGCTAGTTGCTGTCGCCAGCGACTGCCAAACAAACAGCCCTATTGTGTAATGACGGACAAAACTCACGTTGTGCCTTATTTTGTTATGTCCCGTTCATGAATTCCATTTTTGTGTAAGAGTGCATTTTTAATTTGATGGACAAAACTTCAGAAATCATAAAACTAAAAAATTTAGTTATTAATGTCTTATTCCAGTTAATAAAGACTGCACTAGATGCATAAAATCGTGGTTAAACAAAAAAAAAGTGCATAAAACAGTGAAAATCCTTTTGGTCTAGTGGTTATCAAGGATTCATTAATGCTTCTACACCAGAAGGTTTGGGGTCCGAATCCAAAAATCCAGAGAGTGTAATTTATTATCATTTATGCAGACTAATTCAAGCAAGCTTACATGATGCATAAAACCTTTGTTATTTACTTATTTTCAATTAATTATTATTTTCTCTATTGCATCTACTGCAGTTTTTCATATTCATTATTTGGAACATATCTAAAACATGGTTCTAATTATTAAAAAAAAAATATGGAGTTGAGGTATATGGAAATTAATTTCAGTTGAAAATATTTCAAGTGTTTAGCCGGGCCTGCTTGGAAGTATTTGGGTTATCTTTGTAATGTGAAGGAGAAATAAATGCTAGACATACATCTTATCGTTTCTACTTTCAATCTTGATTAAAAAAAAAAAAATTGAAGTTAAGAATGCTAATTTGATTGGGCTGTAAGATTAGGGATCTAGTAGTTACTAGACACATTGACATCAAATACATTGTCCAACGATTTAGGATACAGAACAAGAAAAAAAATTATAAAGGAAAATAAATAATCTCTTGTAAATGACAGGACATAAAGAGTGTTTTAACCGGTGTTTCTCATTCCAGCAGCGATACCATTGATTGTGATAAGCAAAGCATCCCTAACCTTATTATTATCTTCATCACGTCTTAGCCTCTTAAGAACTTCAACTTGCAACATGTTCATTGCGTTGAGATACGGAAGTCTACTATCAATGAGTCTCTTCAAGCTCTTATTGTTCTCCAAGAGTTTCTCATGGCCACTTATCACAAGAACGTATTTCTCAGTAGTCATAAGTTCCTTTCTTAGCTCATTGCCAAGTCCTCTTCTTTCCTCAGACACAAGTTTTTCATCGTAATGTTTGGTTATGTGAATGTCTGCTTTAGCTAACACCATCTCTATAAGATCAATGGTGGACTGAAAAAATGGCCATTCTTTATACATTGATTGAAGATCATCCGCCTGACCCTTCTCTGAGACTCCTTTTAAGCCAGCCCCTACGCCAAGCCAAGCTGGAAGAACAAATCTTGTTTGTGTCCAAGCAAAGACCCAAGGGATAGCTCTAAGATGTCCAATGCCACTAGAGCTTTTTCTTCGCGTTGGTCGGCTTCCTATATTGAGGAAACCGAGCTCCGCTTGTGGTGTTGCCTCATGAAAATAAGATAGAAACTCTGGATTTTCATAGACTGTGCTTCTATAGTGTTGGCAACTAATTTTGGAGATTTCTTCCATTAGGTTTCGCCATTTTTCCTCTCGAGGAGGTTGAGGAGGCTTTAAGGTTGCGAGTAGAACCGCGGTTGTGTATATCTCTAGTTGCCTAACAGCCGTTTGTGGTATCCCAAACTTAGCTTGAACCATCTCACCTTGCTCAGTTGAACGCAAAGAGCCCTGCTCGAAAACCAATACAATCATTTTATTTTATTTTTTGTCGTCGTATTTGACATAATGATAACACTAGAACAAACCAATACTTATACAATCATTCATATTTTAAAATTTTTATGTAACAAAAAATAGTTGGAAACTGACCATTACAGAGCCTGGTGGTTGGGATTGTATAGCGAGATAGGTTGGACCACCACCACGACCAATGCTTCCTCCTCTTCCATGGAACAATGTGACTTTGATTCCAAATTCATTACAAGCAGACACGACATTTTCTTGTGCTTTGTAGAGTTCCCATGCTGCAGTAAAACGTCCAGCATCTTTTCCAGAATCAGAGCATCCAACCATCACCTACAAGTAAGTTTTTAGAAGCTTCCTTTGAGGTTACAAAAATGTTTGAATTTAGTTGTAAAGTACCTCTTGGTGACCGTTATGGTTCTTTTGGATGTGTTCTCTATACCAATCAATTGAGAGCAATTGCTTTATCACAGGTCCAGCAGCTCTTAAATCTTTCACCGTTTCAAATAGAGGAACCACTCGCAAACTATTTAAACAAATAGATAGTACTAAGAGATTTAATGGGACTCAAAATGTTACTCATGCAATGTCATTATAAAGTAATTGATATAAATAGTATGAAAAAAATGTAATATTTTGAATGGAGATTTGAACTCACGTTCCACCAGGACATGGTTTCCCATGTGCACTAGTGATAGCTAGTCGAGCATCTTTCTGTAGAAGCTCCACAGCTAGGACATCACTTGCCTGCAAGTAGCAAACAAATCAATGTCATTGTTTTATTTTTTCCCATGAAAATGTGCAAAATCGTCACGCATAACTTATATATAGCTACATTTTACTTTAGAGAAATCATACATTTGAAGCCATAGAAATAACATAAGCTCCAAGTGATTCACTTCCAAGCTCAGCAGCGACTCGGAATGTGTCCAATACTTCTTTGACGTCAGGACCAACCTGCATAAACAGAAACAAATATATTCATTCTCAAGACATTGTTCTTCCTTGTAGTATACGCAATAGATATTGCATCCTGACCTCAATACTCTGAGGAACAAGAGGACGTTTCCCTTTAAGTTCTCTTGTCAAAAAATCTAGTTTTTTCTCTTCATCCCATTCACTATAAGTACCCATATCCAAGTATGTTGTAATTGCATCCAATGCTTCAGAATGCCTTGCAGATTCCTAGTAAATAAATAACACATAAAAATTAGAGAAATTTATCACCGAGTAAGAGAACCAAAACATGTGGATATAAGAAATATTCACCTGGCGTAAATCAAGTTTCACCAAAACCATTCCGAAGGTAGAAACTCTACGGATCAGATCAGCAAGTCGTCCATCAGCTAGTACTCTAGCTCCAGATGATTGCTGAGAAAGTGAATGATGTTAAATTAAATATCATGGAACATTTTCACATTGAGTTAAGATTATTACCAGAGATTCGTAGCAGAGCAGCAATGGTTCGAGAAGTTGATCTGATGTTTCATATGAGTTTAAAGGGTCATACTCACAAGGAAGACCCTCAATTAGAAGTTCAAGAAGTCTTCGTGTCTTCACAAGCTATGATCACAAATCATTCATTTTGTAAATCAGTTAGTTGTGATGATGCTAAATCTGAATCTTTTTATCACCTTGTTTAAAATGCTTAGGAAATTTACCTTTTCTTTAACTTCACCAAGAACTATACGATAAGGAGCACTACTAGCTCGTTTAAGTGGAGGTGGTTCTAATAGCTTTTGGAAACTGGTCTTCCCAACCTGAGATTCCGCAAATAGTTTCCTCTGGAAAAGAAGTTGAGATGTAGACGAGAATGAACCTCGAGAAGTAAGACCTTGCTTCGAACCATCGGTGGGTTGCTCCGAGTCATTTTTCGTAAAGCCTTGTCCATTTTGCTTCTATATAACAATGGAATAATCATCAAAAGACTTGTCAAGAATGGAGAAACTCAACAAATTAAACTAGGTTTCATGTATACATGTTTAAAGGCTTTGCTTTACCTGAAGATTGGGTGGCATGTAATCTGAAGTCGTAGTAATTTCAAATTCTGCAATAGGAGATGCGATAGAAAAACATGCGTGGATGAAATATATTGGATGTAAAGTTTAACATTACAACCAGAATGTATATATTCGATGTTGGAATGTTTATTTTTATAATGATGAAAAATATTTTCGTTTAACATTGCGGAAAGACTCTTTATTCTAAAAAATATAGGGTATTACACATTTTTTAGAATAAAGAGCTTTTTTCCGCAAATCCACCACGGGTAAAACTATCGGGCAGAAGTTTAAGTGACCAAGTGATCCATGCGCAATGTTTGGACAGAGTAGAGTCGAAATTTGGATTGTAATGAGTTAAGTTTACATCGTTGGCCTTAGACTCAATGCAGCTACAAGCACGAGTTTTGTTGAAATATTTACCATGAAAAAGTATAAGAAATCTTTTTACCAATGCAAGAAGGAAGGTGAGCTCTAGCTGGAAGCTGTGTTGGCAGGGACGAGCTTTGTTGGTTTGAGAAATTTGATTGGCCTCTGTCAGAATCTTGTTCACAACTTTCTGAGGGGAGAAATATCATCTCTTAGGATTTTAGAAAAAAAATATGATTGGAAAATGTAAAGATTTATAGAAATTGAAGCATATATATATATACCCTTTTCAAGAATTTCATCTGCTAATCTTGAAAATCTGTCACTGCATCGATCCGTAGACAATTCAAATCTTAAGCTATCTACCTCTCTGATGTACAAATCGATAGCCATCCACCTAGACAAGAGAGATACTTCTTTCGTCACCTGAAATAAAATGATATGACAACATTCAAATGTGTGTTATACAGAAAATATGTGTTAAGTAAGTTATAAGATAGGTATTGTTGTTCTTAATGGAAAGGTAAATGTTAAGAATCTCATATATGAAATGAGATGTGACGACCTCGAATAAAATATAAGGAATTGAAATGTGAACTTATTTGTTTATTTATTTATGATAAATATCAAGAAGACTAACCTTTGCTGTGACATTTGGGTTTCCATCTCTATCACCTCCCATCCAAGAACCAAATTTTATAGGAGTACATGTTAATGGAAGTGGCTTCCCCGTGTACTAAACAAAAAAAATACAAAATATCAATATTGTCTTAAGGTAAAGTGACTTAACAACTATTCTAATATATTATAGAAATCTAAATAAAATAACACCTTCTTCAATGAATTGCTGACACGACGCAAGTAATGTGGTACAGCTTTCCAAAGGGATTGCTCAACAATGTTTAGACCTGATGAATTAAAAAGTAAAAAAATTGTATGTTAACTGGAATTTTTTCTAAAATTTACAAATTGGATTTAACATACCAGCTCTAGCTTCATCAACTGGAGTAGGTTTCTGACGTCTAAGCTCATCCGTTTGCCATACTGAAGTTATTTCTCTAACCTTTAAATTAGAATTTAACTCTAAATTAGTTTATTAGCCGTTGCTACGTCAGCTGACAAAAATATACATAATTAAGGTGGAGAGTACCAAATCTTCAATGAGCGTTTCTCGATCTTCATGGCTAAGATCTGATCTGCTGTTATATTCTAGTAGATGCTGCAAGAAGCGTATAATTTCAACTCTCAAGTAAAATTAAAAATAGAGATATATAATCATATATATATGTCAACATCATTAGAAACTTACCGCAATTCTAATATGCTTGTACTGCAAGGTTCGTCGATTAATTTGAGTAGGATGAGCAGTAAGAACAATTTCTACCTCCTAAATAAAAAATAGTCACAAATCAAATATCAAACTGTGAAAATGACAATCATATACGGTTGAATTGTTATCTAAAGTTATATGATATGAAGTAAGTAGCTAGACCTGTTTGCAAACAGTTTTGTAAAGCTCGTCTGGAGAAATTCCACTTTGCAATAACTGACTGAATATATCATCGCAAGATCTTGAAAGTTGTGTAACGTTTAGAACTTTATGCATTCTGTTAAAAAGAACAAAAATAATCCTCAAATAATTTTTGAGCTCTATTTACTTGTAAATTTTTAATGTGTTTACAAATATCATGACCTGTGATGAGTATCTGCAATGCCCATTAAGTTAAGAGAATGAGTGAATGTACGAGCCAATGTTAAGGCTTCCTCTAGTGGCATTTTGGATATTTCACTAGTCAATTGCTCCTCCAAAAGATTTGCGGTATCCTCAATACCAGCCAAACGCAAATTTAACGCACTCTGAAACGTTTAAAATCACGAAATAAAATAAAATAAAGTAGTACCATTCCTCTATATTGTCGATATAAGTGGATTAATCCAGTCGTAAGACTCCTCTAACAATGATCTACACATAATAAAAAAGGGACAAACAAAACGACGAAGCAAATAGAGAGAAAATGAAACCTGAGCAAGAATCCGAATGCGTTCGATTTTTTCCATGAACGGATTGCCAACTTCCTTTTGTAACACATCATGGAAGAGACTACCGAGCAACTTGCAATCATCTTCAAAGCTCTGGAACGAGATTTCCTCAGCTATATCATCTGTTGTGTCTGTCATTGTATGATTGTATCGATGAATAGAAATGAAAGAATGAAGAATAGGAGTGTCATGTAAGTGATCATCAAAGTTAAATATTTCGAGTGATTGATGGTTTGTTAACTATGGGACTTACTAAATATGGTGGTCAATGCAGTAAATTATGGCCTAGTTAAATTTGTGGTGCTTAGTTTTTCTCTTTCCCATAAAAATCTGTGGCCTATTCTTCTTCCTTTCCAAACTTCAATTTTTGTACTCTTTTTTTTTTTTTTTAACAGCTTCAAATTTCATTAATTATGATCATAACATACAAAATCTTTATGTAAAACATTAGACAATTGAAAAGGTGCAAATAAATAGAACCTTGATCATAGCTTTAATTTTTGTACTCTTTCTCGTCTAAACAACGAGTAAAAACCTTGATCTCATAAAAGAAAAACAGAAAAAAAAGAAAGAAATTCTACGAAAATTTACAAAAGGAGTAACCGATTTTCAGTTACATGATTCATCATCATTTTGCCTAAGTTTTACTAGCTAACAAATGACTATTATTTTTTTACATAATCATTCTCATTATAGTAACATCGTAAAGTATATCATCTTAATATTTCATAAAACTTCTTCATCAAAAAAAAAATGTCATAAAACTGTATATATTAAGAAGATTAAACTTATAACCAAAAAAAATAAATAACAAAAAGGACTTAGGGGCAATTTAGACTTTTAAGAAAAAAAGAAATAACTCTTAAGTTACCCAACTTTAATTTTTTAGATTCTCCATTTTGCTAATTCTGTATTCTTTAATTCCATTTTTATTGAACAATTTAACAAATGACGTGAGGACAAAGTCAGAAAACAGACTCGTTTGAAAGTTCCAAGAAAAGAAAATTTTGAAAAGTACAATGGAAAAGCAATGAGACTTGTGTAAGCCAATCATAACAACACATTTGGGCCATAAACAAAAGTAATAATGCTGAAGCAATACGACACCGTCTTAACCCAAATAAGTCAATAAAGTAAACGTGAGGACAGGGTTTTACACTGTTGACTCAAACTCAATCTTGAAAAAAACAAAAAATGGAAACCGGAGAGGCGATACCAAGAGTCGCCGTCGTAGTTTTCATTCTCAAAGGAAACTCAATCTTGTTAGGTCAACGCCGCTCCTCAATCGGCAACTCCACTTTCGCTCTTCCCGGCGGCCACCTCGAATTCGGTCTCCCTCTCTCTCCCTCTCTCGATTTCTCCCAAATCTTGTTCTTCTACTAATCTTTGTCTCTGAGCAGGAGAGAGCTTTGAAGAATGTGCAGCGAGAGAAGTGATGGAGGAAACAGGACTAGAGATAAAGAAGATGAAGCTTTTGACTGTCACAAACAACGTCTTCAAGGAAGCACCAAAACCGTCACACTACGTCACTGTGTTCATTAAGGCGGTGTTGGTGGATCCGAGTCAGGAACCGAAGAATATGGAACCGGAGAAGTGTGAAGGTTGGGATTGGTATGATTGGCTTAATCTCCCAACTCCTTTGTTCTGGCCACTTGAGAAAATGGTGAGAAGTGGTTTCAATCCTTTTTCCGATGAATCGATTTGAATCGATTTGTCCATTAAGGGCATTTGGTCTAGTGGTATGATTCTCGCTTAGGGTGCGAGAGGTCCCGAGTTCAATTCTCGGAATGCCCCTCTCTCTTCTGTTTTTTTTTTTCCTATTTTCCTAATTACGAATAATCCAGACTTTGTTGTATGACATTTTATGTTCTATGTTCTGTGGATTTTTATTTCTTTATGTTTGATTATTATCTTCTTAAGACTTAACTCAAACATTTGACCTCTCTGAGAAAGACAACATACAGCTTGCATAAAAAAAACAAAAGTAGTAACTAAGGCGACTAATGGAAGATAAAGTTGTCCTTGTTACGTTATGATATAGTTAAAGAACATGATGACAAGATTCACTAGTGTATGATTGTGTGAGGCGGCCAATGGAATATTCTTAATTATAAGTATATATAAACTCGAAAGAAGGCTAAGAAGTTTAGTCCATTTCTTGATCTTGATATGGTCATTATGACCTTAAATATATATTAGTTCATAAAGATTTTAATTAAAAAGTATTATATAAATCGTAAGCATATACAAAGAGTATACCCTATATTGATCTAATCTACAAAACTAAACACCAAAAAAATACAACGAATAAATAGAAATGAAATCAATGAGGGAGAGAGTCAACAAGAGAGTTGTGTCTCTTCGAAGGAGCAGAAGGAGGAATAGAAACGCCTTTAGGTAAGTAACCAAAAATATGGTTGTAGTTAAACCCTAAGCTCTTTCTACTATTCTTCATCTCCGTCGTGGCTCCGATTCTTGCGGCCGCCGCAAAAGGATTACTCGCCGCCAGAAACAGAACAAGACAGAGAAGAACCATCATCGTACGACACGGAGCCATTTGGTAATAATTGTTTTTTCTCTCTTTCTCTTTTTCTAACTTTTCACTACTTCTTCTTTAAGTAATGAATGAAGTGAATAATAATGTGTATATTTATAATATATTATGTGTGTGGATTTGATTGGAAATACGTGTGGCGGAAATGAGGGGGAAGTCGGGGGAATGGTGGGAGAGGAGTGAAGCCTACGCTAATGAGACTTTGAATTTTCTGTATTATTCTATAAATTATAAGTTTTGAAAGTCTTGAGTTTTTAGTCGCCGCCTTCGACTTTTATTGTATTTTCTTTCTTTTGTATTTTTCATAGAAGTCCATTTTTCACTTGGGAAATGGGAATCTGGTTTCATGGGACTGTCTTTTTTTTCAAGATTTCGTATATATATACATGTGTATGTACAACTTCGTTGACGGGATGAATATTTAATGGGTTTTATGGACATCGTCACGTTAGCTATCTTTGGTTGTTTTTTTGTATATTTCAACGTTCAACAGTAATTTTACAAGAAATATGAATAGTAAGGCAAGATAAGCTTTCGATTTCAAATATCAGACATGAGCTTTTCTTGAACACAAAATATCTTTCGTACAGAAAGAAGATTATTATATCATCTATTACTTCCTTAGACCATATACTATATACAGCTAAATAAAACTAAAATCTTTGCAATATTTTTAATTAAATAGCCGAAATCTTAAGCCAGTCTAAAAAAAACGTTAAGTATATAAGATTCCATCTTAGACACTAGAAGACCAAATAGAAGGACGAAAGTGGTATACAATACACGTACGTTTAGTAAAAGGATTATAACTAATTAAATAATAGCATGATACGGATTTGTTATATTATTATTAAACGAATATACACATGAAAGACACTGAAAATTCATGCATAAAACACGTAAAAACAATGTATACCAACTATATCTTTTGCGTGAGAAGGTATTTTAAGAAATTAAGAGGAAAAAAAAAAGTAGCTTGGGGGGTTGACTCAGTTATACATTATTTGACAACTTGACAAGTGGCTTGTTATGATTCACAATATTTCTTTCATTTATTCCAATTTTTGATTTGGATATCCACCTGAATTCTGCATCTAATATCGGACTTCTTCACGGATTACTTTTTTTCTTCTTCTAAATAGACTTTTTTCTGTATTCAAAAAAAAAACAAAAAGAAGTTCCAACATTATACCTTACCTCCCACGTTTAGACATGTCGCAAAAAGTCATACACTTCTACTAAAAATGAATTTTATTTATAGAATAAAAAATTTTCATATTATTTAACTTTTTGTTATATGTTTGTTAGTATGTACATACTTTTTTAGTATGTGGAAAAGTATAATTTAATATTCCTCGTTTTATACACACACTATGTTTGATCGATCCTTGAAGGCACAACTACGTAGTAACAAAAAGAAAGAAATAATCAAACAATAGTACATAATTTGGTTTGTGTAAAGTTAAATAAATGCATAATTGAAATGACCACAGCTTTGTAGCTTTCCAAGTTCCATTCAATTGTTATCACCAACCCTTTGATTCAAAACGAGGGTTCTAATATTTATCTGCCTTAATTCTTTTACATTGGTTCACTCCAAAAGGAACATGATCAAGAAGGTTCTTGATTTCATCTCGGTTGTAACACAGATTAGGGTTTCCCCAAACACCAAGTCTCCTTCCCATTCTCTCATAGAACCTCCTAGAGAACTCAAGCTCTCCACTGATGTTATTGCCATTTACGTAGAGTGCGCTGAGACAAGGCATTTCAGTTTCCATTTGTGGAATGAGTTTGCCTCCGAGACTGTTGTTGCTCAGACCTAAAAACCTCAGTTTCTTGAGCTCCAAGATTGAACTAGGAATCTCCCCTTTTAAGCCTGTGTTGGAAAGATCCAAAACCACCAAATTCTTCAGATTTCTCCACTCTATTCCTGTCAAGTCCCCAGCGAGATAGTTACTGGACAAAACCAGTTCAACCAAAGAACTCATCTCTTGGATCTCTTTACTCAATCCACCTGAGAATCTATTGTTTCTAAGATCCAAAAGTGTCAGATTCTTCAAAGACTGAAGCTCTCTAGGTAACTTTCCTTCCAAGTTATTGTTACTGAGATCAAGTTTCAGCAGTGAACCCAATCCTCCAACGCTTAAAGGCAATGACCCAGATAAGAAGTTCCGGCTCAGATCCAATATCAGCAATCCGGTTAACCCATAAACCTCTGGTATTCTCCCTGTGAACCGGTTTCCAGACAGTACTAAGCGTCTCAGTCTGGTTAACTTAGCCAAATTCTCTGGCAATGAACCTGTTAACTGGTTTTCTAGCACCACCAGAGATTGAAGGTTGGTGAGGTTAGTGATGACTGAAGGTAGTTCACCTATGAGTCCCGGATTTGATCTGATCTCAAGTCTCTCCAAGCTTTTAGAGAGATCCAACCACTTCTCATTCGAGATTGAAGCTAAGTACTGGTTTGGTGATGTGAAGCAGTTGTAAAGAGAGAGGGACTTGAGGTGCTTGAGCTCAAAGAGTTGTTGTCTGATCACTGGAATCTCAGCACAAGCAAGGGAGTGGTCTTGTGCAGTCCCAAAGCTTAAACCAGTTACATACCAAAGATCGTTATACATATCACAAGTCACACCCTGCAGAGTTAAACAACAAAGAATATGAAATTTCTTGAGAAAAAGTAACATAAAAATATAAATATATAGAAATGTTATGTTACGACTTGGTTCTCTGGGGTTGAAACTAATCATTAACAATGATCCCACTAGTGAAGTTTCAAGAAGTTGAGATATTACAGTACAAAATGGAACAGAACTTTTATTAATTAGTTGCTAATAAAAGTGAGTAAAGGAATCTCATTTTCCATCTTCTGGCTCGAGATTATATTATATGCACAAACAGAAAAGTTACTTACTTCAGATTATCAACCATTTTGACTGGTTCTCAAAATCAAGAATCAGAATCTTTTTTTTTTTTAAGAATCAGAATCTTGATAGGCTTAAACATCTTTTTTTTATCATTGGTTGCACTTGCCTAGATAGTTTTTTCCCCATAATTTGTAATTTTTTTATGTTTTTCAAAGGACCCAAATGAGATCAAAGAAGAATGATGAGAGAAAGGACCTGGATCGGAGTCCATCCACAAGGATCAGGATAAAGATCAGAGCCATTCCAAGAATCACCAACAAAGCCTTGAATCGTAGAGTAGAGAGCAGCTTGCTCTGTTTTCTCCATAGGACTTCCTTCACTTTCCACTGTTTCTGCCTTGCTTCTATCCACCACAAAACACCACACACATAGTAAAAACAACAAATGTTGCTTCTTTCTCAGTGTAAGCATCTTCATTGATGCTATAATGAGAAGATACAAGAAAAGAGAATGAAAAAAAAGTGTTGTGTGGATCTTATCAGTATTGGAATTATTCCACTTGTTTGCATAAAAAAAAAAAAAAGAAAAAAAAAGGAAACAACAAAGATAATCAAAGAATTTGGGTGGGTGTTAATGTTGGAAAATGAAAAACAAAGCTATCACCACAATGTGTTATGGGACCCTTTTGAGAACCATGAATGTTGGTTGATTTGTATACAAGATTTGTTCAAGAAAACAACCCTTTAAGTCTTTTTTTTTTCCTATTAGAGAGTTTGGTTTGAGACAAGAAAATGTCATGAGAAGAAGTGAAAAAAGCTTTAGAGGTTTCTCTGTTTTGTTTCTCTTTAGGGTTTAGTATTGAGGCAATGCCAAGAAGAAGACACAACAGAGAGGAGCAAGAGAGCAAAAGCCAAATCTGTTCTGATTCTCTAACTTATGATTACATAAAGCACAGCTGTATGTGTATATATACACACACATATATATGTCTTTTATCAGTCCACAATATGACAAAACTGAAATATGGGTTTGAATCCAAAAAACCGAATATTTGGCTAAAACAAAAGAAAATGTTAAGGATCTTATAAAGTTACAATTTTTTAACATATTCGTAACTGGTTAAGTCCATAACAAATCGGATTGAGCTGTGAAGTTATAGGGTACATAGCCAGAGATTTAGATAACGACTTAAGCATTAGCAATTAAAAAAAGAAAACAAAAATCTTTAAAAGCAAGACAGTTTACAAAGCAGAAAAAAGTAAGAAACAATAATGGTAATGAAAATGATAAGAAGAGAGAAGTTTGAAACAGCTTGTATTGATAATGAAAGTGAAAGCGAAAGACAGAGAAGATCAAGTCTGTTAATTCTACAGCCTTGAGAACTTTTTTTAATAGTTTAATTAAAAGTTTCTTTATAGGTTTCTGAAAATTTCATCAATTGTCTTTTTTCTTTAAAAACAGTTATTACTTGTTCTAAAAAAAGAACAAAAGTAAGAAGCTTAATTGGTGGTTGGAACCGGTGAGTAATGTTTAGTTTTTTTTATATTTCTTTTTTTGTCGACTAGTTAATTTAGATTTATTTACCTAAGAGCATTGATATATAACCAAAAGATGGATTCTTTACTGATTCAGTGTCATAGAACTAACTTTTGCCATTGAGATATTAATGTGTAATGAAGAGCGACTCTGATGCTCTTGCATGGCCTTCTTTGTATTGGACCACTCTTTTTGTCTTAACATTGAAAGGTGTGGCGTATCTACCATCTACTCACTATAAATCTATCCAATTATAATTAAAATCTTTGGTAAAGATCCTACATAGAAGCCATTGAGTAGTCCTTTTCTGCTTTTTACCATTTTTGTGTTTTGGACTTTATTATGGTTTGGCGATTTTTAGGCAAACATAACCAAAAAAGGTGTCAGGTCCATGACGATTACTTATGTAACTTTGTTACTTACCTCTGAAACTGGTTTGGTTTCCTTGAACACCAGCATTATCTTTAAAGAATCAAATGCTGCATTTTCTACTATGCCCATAACTTCCAAGATTTACTTCTTTTTGTTTCAGTTGCTTAGAAAAGAAAGTGAAGTTAAAAAAAGGAAAGAAACAACACATAACAAGATGTTTTTATTTTTTATCTCTTGCAAATCCTACTTGTGGAATAGTTTTGTCTTTTAGGGATAGAGAGGGAGAAAGTGATCAGGTTGTGAAAAAGACCCAAATCTTCTTTCCTATGGAAGCATCACCTTGATGCTCTGTTTCTTCTTCTTCTTCGTTCTCTTCTTCAATCATGGTGAAATTCTCATCATCATCTTCAACATGTTCTCTTATTTCACCACAGCCTCCTGCTTCCAACTGTGGATCTTCGACTGGCCCCTTTCCTGTATTGTTATCCTTGAACTCAGTCTCTGCTTCAATCTGTATCAAAACTATGGTTCAGAATATGCACATGCTAGAAAATTAAGTAATGGAGATGATCTAATTCGATGTTTCAGAAAATCATACCGTCTCATGTGTTACTGCCTCCACTAATACTTCAGCTTTGCCATTTTCCCTATTCTCCCCTTGCGGTGGAGTAGAATTATTCGTTTGACTTGGCAGTGTTCTGATACCAGCATTGACACTTTCTTGTTTTTCCGTGGCAGCAGTTGATGCTTGTGCTTTATCTTCTTCTGTTCCTACACTGAAAAGGAATTTACATATAAATATAAGCTTCACAAGTAATGAATTCCAGATTCCTTATACAAGACCCTGCAACTCATTTTTCCAATTATCAAGAAGTAGGGAACTTACTTTCTATGTCTCCTGAGATGATATCGGGTTTGCCCAGGCGTTTGAGAGACTGGAAAAGCTGTCTGTCTCTTCTTCTTACGTCCCTCAGTTGTGATACTGTCTACACCCTCATCGCTATCACCAGCTGCGTGTTCACTTACTGTGATTCTAGAAGCCTGTTCGCGTTGTCGCTTCCTTGGAATTTCCCCTTCAGATGGTTTTGAATCTCTAGACGCAGCTTTTCTTGCTCGCGACCTTCCTCTAACAGACTTACCCCTACCTCTACCACGTCTAGGTTTATTACTCTCTATCTCTGATTGCAGGGAAACTTCAGGACCTTCTTGCATTCTACTATCTGTGAAACTCTGTTCAGTAGCAGATGGTTCATGATCATCACCTGCAACGATATCCAGAATATCATCAGGTTGTGGAGATTCTGGAAGCTTAATCATTATACCCAGATCAGTGACTTTATCTGTCTTTTTAATCGGTGATATGCTCAATAGCTTCGAAGCAATTTTCCCAAGCAAAGATGTTCTCCTGCTATTTTCTGCACTGGGAGAAATGTTAACAGCTTCCTCTGCTTTTAATATCTGTTTTCCGGAACGTTTGTTCCTATCTTCAATATCAGGTAGTGGAAGATCAGACAGAACAAACTTTTCGGCTATTTCTCCACAGGAATTGCAGCTCTTAAGTTTTTCCAGAAATACTAGGAAACGCTCTCTTGCACAGATAAATTCTTCTCGTTGCTCCTTCAAAGAGCTTCTAAGTACATCTAGCTCAGTGATGTCCTTATGCATCTCAACTTCTTGTTCTTTCAACAACTTCTTTTGGAGAGAAATTTCTTCTCTTTCCCTCTCCAGAGCAAGCTTCTCGTGTTGCACTTCTTCCATCTCTCTCTGAGCCAGCTTCTTTGCGTAATGAATGTTTTCAAGCTCTTCTTGGCTTCTCTTCTCATATGTTATCGCCCTTTCATTAAAATCCTTCTCATCCTCTTCTTCTTGCCTCTGCAACTCCATGTCAAGACTCCTTTTTTGCTTCTCAAGATCTTCAACCAACTGACTGGTCTTATTTTTGGCATTTTCATGCAAAGCTAGTTTCTTAATCTCCATGTCGGCTTCAAATGATTCTTTCTGCATCTTCACACCATCCAACTCCCTCTTCAGATTATCCCTCGAGGCCATCTCTTCTCTCTTAAGCCTATGTTTTTCTGATATTTGCAAAGTTCTTAGATTCTCCTTTTCTTTAGCAACTTCCTTTTCCTCTCTATCTATGTCAGCCTTCTTCTCATCCAAGGCTTCCCACTCTTTCTCAAATCTTTCCTTATCTTGTTTCAATTCTTCATGTTCCTTCAAGAGCAACTCCTTCTCTTCCTTAGTTCTATCTATCTGCTGCTTCAGTTCAGACTGCAGCCTCAGAAACTCGAGTCTCTCTTCTTTTGTCACCCTGAGACTTTCATGTTCTTCGTGAATCCTTGACTCCTGCTTTGTTGTCTCAGCCCCGATCTCTTCAATCTCATCTTTTAGTTTACGCAGACATTCCTTATCTTCAAGCAAGCGCTCGTTTTCCATATGCAGCTTTTTCTCTTCGGCTTTTAGATCTTTTTCTTTTTCCTTCACAGCTTTCAGCCTTGCTTCAAGATCCTTCTCTTTCTCGTCCACTCTTTCCTCCATTTTATCCAAAGCTGCTTCTCTCTTTGCCAACTTCTCTCCCTTGTGGCTGATCTCAACTTGCAGCTGCTCAACTCCAGCTTTCTTTCTCTCAAGTTCTTCGTCAACGGATATCCTCATCTGTTCAAGCTCCATTGCAAAGTCCTGCCTTTTGGAATCTAGAACAGCCTTCTGATCATCAAGGAGCTTCCCAATCTCCATCTGTTAAATTTTAATCACCGTGTCACTTCTCTACAAAGTGTATGTATTATATATTGGCACTTAGCAAATAGAAAAAAAAAAAAAAAAACATTAACCTGGAAAGTTGACTTTAAACATGTAAGTAGTTTCCAGTCAGTTAAATCATATCAGTATCCCCATGAAATTTCACCATAATTTAAAATATTTCTCTTGGTTATATTAATTCAACCTCCGAATACAAACTCAGATTTGGTTGATTAGCTGAAGGTAACATTTCACAACAAAAAGACATGATACCCCAAACAACTAGGAGACTCGTGATCGTGAAGATGTAATTTATGGGGCTTCTAGAGTAAGTATGTAATAACATTTCAAACTCAAAAGCACAGATCCCTTTTCCATTATATCCCTTTACTGAAGATTGACCTTAAACCAAAAATAACCAGTACAATGACCAAGAAAGAAAAGGCGATATATACATAGCAAATAGAAAAAAGCTGCAGAAAAGTTGAGGCTGACCTGCTCCCTCAAAATAAGCTTCTCCTCAAGCTCATGGAGCTCCTTTTCCTTCATATCAATCTTAGTCTTCATGGCCTCGAAATCCTAAAACAGCAACCAATTAATATATAAACCAAAAGGCACAGGGAGCCTAAACGAAAAAATTGCAACTAGAAACTAACTTTTTCCTTCATAGAAATGTCATTCAGCCTGATGTCTATAGATTCTTCTCTCTTTTTTAATTCTGACTTAGCAATATCAATCTTTTGCTGCATCTCTTCAAGGAGCTTCTCTTTCTTCGTGATACTTCTTTCACGTTCAATAATTCTTTCCTCACGATGATTAATGCTTCTTTTAACTTCAGACAACCTATCTTCTTCTACTTTTAACTTCTTCTCCCATTCCTGTAGGTCTTCCCTCTGCTTGTACAACACTGCCTCGTGTGCTTCTCGTCTAAGAAACATAAACAAAGGTAGAAAGTGTAAGGTCATAACCACCATACCATCAAACAAGGAACAGAACCAACAAGCAAAAATGATCCATCGTACTCTGTAACTAGAGAAAGATGCTCCCTCTGGAGCACCTTTTCACGAGTCTCCACCTCCTTTAGCTTCCGTTCCAACTCAGAACTCTTTCTATTAATCACTGAAAGCTTCTCTTCAGAAACGGCCCTCTTTCTATCCACCTCTAAAGCTTTTTCCTTAATACCCATAACCAAAGCATTTGCTTCAGCTAACTTTGCCTCAGAAGTAGACTTCACCTCAGAATGTTCTTGTTGCCAATACTTCAAATCCTTTTCAAGCTAAAAAAAACAAGAACAGCAGAAACATCTCATAAACATCAAATACAAATCAAGCCACAACAGAAGAGCGTGAATTGAAAAAAATGTGATACCTCAGCTACAAATTGCTTCTCAGCGATCAAAGCTTTCCTCAGATTCTCTTCTCTTTCGTCAGCTTCGTTTAAAGCAATTAAATTTGAAGTCCTTTCACGTTTAAGAATCTCTCCAGCTTCATCAAATGCTTGCTGAAGCTCTTCATTTGTCGAAGTCCACTTCTTCTTCTCAATGAGCAAAAGCCCCATATTATGTTGGTAATCAAACAACTGCACAAAAATGGAATAATTTCTCAATCTAAACCCAAATTATCTTAACTCAAAAACACTCACACAGATAGATTCAGTATCACAATACTGAAAAATCCGACCTTTTTTTTTGTTTTACCTCTTTTTCAAGCTTCAAGATCTTCTCAATAAGAGAATCACGATCTTTCCTTTCTAAAGACGCTTCATCGAGCAAACCAACCTCTTTGAACTTCCGCCAATCATCATCAACTCGGTGGAGACTCGTTCGCGGAGGAGGCGTTGTAATTTCGTCGGAAAAAGCTATTGCCTTTCCTTTCCGATCAGTCTCCGACCATGGATTCCTCTGCGGAGTGAACATTTCCGTCCGAACCCTAGAGACCCAGATGCATAAAAAGAAGAGAGGAAGAGCAAACAACACCAAATTTGACAACTTTGCGTCTCGGAATCAAAGAAGCAAACCGGAAAATTCAACTAATTTGAACGATTTCTTGGTGGATTGTAACACGCGCCGTCGTGAAAGCAGTTAGTGGACAGTTAGAGACAACACTTTTCTCCTCTGCTACAAATGACTCTGTAAACTCTTTCGGTGCTTCTTCTTCCACTTGCAAATTTGCAAACAACGATAGCTAATGAAAATTCTCTATTGGGCCACTATGGGCTTTTCTTCAACTGGCCCAATTTGTAATTCCATGCACTTATATTTTGACATATTATTTAGCTCTTTCTGCTAGTAGGAATTTTTTTTTTTTTTTTTTTTTTGATAAAGTCTCTGCCAGTAGGAATGTTGATTCGTTTTTTGATAAATCTATTTTCCTGAGTTATGAAGAGTAATTTATTGATTAGTATGATTTTGTAAAATAATTAGTTGGTATTCCCTGCTGATTTTTATTCTATTTGTAATTTTATTCAAAACATTTTTAGTATATTAAAATGCCACACAAACCTAATAATATCTGAAGAGGCCAAAAGGGTTCATTGAGAAATGGAAACACAACTACTACTAGAACTAGAGTCTAGACTACTGTTATAAGGGAGACTTTTCTTATTTGTTTACTAACAACTTTTACGAAATATATCATGAATTTTTGGGGCAACTAGTTAAATAGTATATTTTGGTGTTATAATTTGCCCACAGGTCTTTTTTATTTTTGATATATAATTTCCCCACATATTATGCATTATTCTAATATTATTTTTGGTCAAATCATGCATTCATTTTACAGTTTTGCAGGCATAAATAACTTTCAAGAAATCTAAACAACATTAGCCCTAAATTTAAAAATGTTCCGAAACTTTCACCTCACTTTTTGGTTGGGAGGAGTTTGAGACTTTGTTTCCAGGTCCAGTTGAGATAAATGATTTATGTTTTAAAAAGGTATCATCAAAAGCTAGTCTCAAATCAAGAAACATAAGGGACCAAAGGTTCACAAAAAATAGATCAAAAACATTTTCATTGGGAATTTCTTCCTTGAGTATCTACAAAAACAAATTAAAAAAATTGGATGAATCTCTTAAATGGCGGCCTAAAAGATTTTACATATAAAACCTTTTTGATGAACTTTCTATTATTTGAGAGATTCACCCAATTTCATATTATTATTATTTTAGGTATTCATTGAGAAAACCCTCCTAATGAAGATGTTCTTATGTAGTTTATTAATTCAAAATGATTTCTTTAGTCAATTAAAAAAAATTTGTGTAAAAGTCAATTTACAATTTGCACTGGAGTTTTGTCCCTTTTTGCATTTATGAAATGTCAATTTCGAAAAGAAAAATTACTATGGAGAAATCCAAATAGAAAAAAAAGTCGGCACATCCTGAGATTGAGAGACAGTGAAGCTTATGCATAAAGACAATTTTCCTTATTTCTATCAAAAATACAAACATTAGACGTACCAAACAAATTTCCTTTGAACCTTTTATCTTATCCTCTTTATAGATGTAGCTTACAAATTTACAAAAAAAAATTATAACTCCTTTTTTTATAAAATTCGGCTGAGTTTATGATAACTCAATAATTTTTGTTAAAATGAGAATTGACGATGTAGAAAAATTGTTTGCGTACTATATAAGCGTGAAAAGGAAATTACAAACTTGTTGTCCAAAATTTCGGTCATGTGAAACACAAATTATCATTCTTCATTATTTTTCCTTACCATTTGCTTCTTTTTTTAATATAGCTTACACTATTTACTTTCAAGTTATTATTATTCTACCTTTAGTGTAATAATGCATCTAGAATACCTCTGAGTTGTGACGTGCCGTCGCAGCTACTGGTTGGCTAATCCCAAAGTCAAAGCAATTATTTAAACATTCATCATTGTAATCAACGACCAATTTTTTTCTATTGAATTTAAACTTATAATACTCCTAGTACTACTAATCAATATACAGAACAGTCAACACAACTAAATACGGTAACAAAACAATAATCGACATGTCAATATCTTCAGTAAATTAACATATGAGTCACGAATACAATCGTCAAAAATACTAGGAAAACAAAACAAAAATGTATTAACACCCAAATAATTATAGAAATGTATATTTTTCAAAAAGCTCTAAGCCTCTAACCTTTAATTTTCCATTTTTCAGACCTGAATTATATTATTAAAAATAAAAAACTAGGCAAAAGTCTGATCTCTTGTCTTAAATGTTACCACACAGATCATACACGTGGCATCATCAATGGTGCAACGGATTAGGTCCGGAGGGAACACGGCGTTTCTCCACTCCGTAACGAGGGTCGATCTCATCACCGTCGTATTGCTCACCGGAACGATGGTGATCATGGTGGTTGTTATCTCGGCGATGGAAAGGCGTGAAGTCAAATCTGTGGGAGAGAGTTTTTCTGCGGACTAATCTAATAGTGTCTTGGCGGTGATCGTGCAGCTTCAACATTGACGGTTCCGTCGAGTAGAGACGACGGAGGTTGAGAGAATACAAGTGGTGGAGGAGGAGGAAGAAGAGGGAGAGCCATAGAACTATGAAGATAATTTGAGAGAACTTCAAGGCCATGGAAGATGAGAAAAAGTAAAAATGATGAAAGAAATTTAAGCATATGGGTGTAATAAATAAGAATAGGCCAAAAATGATATTGTTTGTATTTTATTTTTGTGTATGAATTTGGAAAAAGAACTTAAAAAAACTTTTGTTGGACGGTTTGGAAGACAGACAATATGGTAATTAAGAGCTCATCTATATTTATATATATTATGTAGTTGAAAAAATGTAAAGCTTAAGTGATGTGAGGGAGTGGGATTTTGCCTTTTCAAAGCAGGATGATTTATCATGTGCTCTTTTTATATAAAAGTATTCGCTAATTTTTGGTTTTTATTTAGATTTTTGATAGATTTGACCGTAGCCAAACCTGTCATAGATTTTAATTTTGTGATCTATATTATATTTCTCATCGAAAGAAAGTTTTTATAAAATATGTACCAAATACAAATTTATTTTTCTATATTTTATATTTTTGATAATGTATATATTTATAGCTTTATAATATCATTAGAATAATATTGACAAAAACTAATAATTGAGAACCAATTATGTACGAAAAAACTTGGGCATTATTACATTACGTCTTGACCTTTTAGAGATACTGTAGTAGTTTTGAAAATTTTATAGGCAACTTGTATTAGTGAATTTATATGTTTAAAATATTATATTCACATTCATTAAAAATAAACACTCTTTGAAGACGTACAAACCAACAAAAATAGCAAGTCAATAAACATTAAAAGACTTAAATAAAGTTCTTATTATATCTTAACGATAATGATATATACCTACAGAAACAAAATCTGTAGTACTCAATTATTAATATACAAAAGAAAAACCATAATTATGACCATGGAGTATTAAACCGTGTGAAGAAAACAAAACTAATGCATCGGGGTTTCTTAGAATCCAAGGAATGAAAAAAGAGGCATGATTGTAACTTAGCAATTATGAAAAAATCTTTAGAATAGTGAAAATACAATTAAAAAATCTTTGGAATAATGAAAACTTTGATTATAAAGTTGTGTAATCGATGGTATTATTTTTGCTGGAGACGATTGTAATAATTTATATCGTATTTTTGGGTCTAATTATAGTCGACGTGTGAACAGAGTAATTAAAGAACCATTGATCCATTGCCTTTACCTATGCTCTGGAAAATTAGATATTGCGTCGTGGACTTTGATGACTTTTTTTTCTTTTTTTGTTAAAGAAATTGAAGACTTTAATGAAACTTACGTTCCACATATATATAACTTCTTTGCTTTAATATTAATCTTTCCGATGTTAATTTTGTCCTCTCATCAACGGTTGACTTTCATATATTCAATGTCTTTGAAATTTTGTCTTGTCGCACATTATATATCATAGTACTAATTTTCATATATTAAATTACTAATTGTAAAAAAGAAAGGAAAAAAAAGAAATATGCTATGAATCGTTTATATGGAATTCTTATAGTTATATTGATGTTTTACGTTATTACGTACCTAATATCAAATGATTTTTTTTATCTAGAACTTTAGCCTCTTTTAAGAAAAACTACAAATTCTCAATAGATTTTTTGCTAATAATTAAATATATTGCAAATAACTTAAACTTTACAGAGTAACTTTTTTTGATAAAGGATGAGGATGAGATAATACTAGTTGTAAAGCAAGATAGAGCAAAGGTGAAATCAGTTGAGGCTTATTTAGTTGAAAGTTGAAATTTTATCTTGTCGCATATTTTAATAAAAAAGTTTACCAAGAATATTTTCATTTGAGTATTTAAAAAATATAATTTAAAATATTAGAGAATATATTGTCCTTTCCAATAGACAATATATTGTTTTAAATTACGGAAATATATGTTTTAAGAAAGTTGTTTGATTTCTTTTTAACTTGGATTGTCAATCTCTCGTAGTGAAGAAAAAAAGATGATGAGATTGTAAATTTGATGAAAGGTCTACCAATGCACGAAAGAGGTTTCCTGAGTGGGTATTGTGCAATTCCAAACCAGCCCTTTTTAACTGTTTATATTTTCTCTATGCACTAATGTTGAGTGCTCGAAATATGATTGCACTAGTAAAAAAAAAACACGTCAACATCTTTTCTTATATTCCAGAAGTGTTGTATTATTTTTGATGTTTTTTTAATTGCACTAATGCACTTCTCATGTTTTTTATATGAAATTTTTTTAATTTTGGAATAGTAACAGAATTTAAGAAAAAAATCTTTTCAATCCTAAAACTAATTATTTTGAATTCATTGTTAGTTATTCGTCACAATGACTTGCTTGAACTCACCATAGTTTCTCGTCTATATTTTTTATTATCTGTTCAAAATTTGCTTTACACAAAGATGCCCAATAAATTTGAAGGTCATGTAATAAAAATTTGGCCAGTTTTCTATACAAATTTTTTTTTAAAAGTTGGACCCTAAAATTTTATAATTTAAGTCATAAAAATGACCTAAAAACTTTGGACTATAAACAATTGCTCTCCTTAAAAATCGCCCCTGGTTTTAAACACAAAAATAAACAAACCTAAACTAATAGTCAAACTAAATAATCTTGACTTAAGAGTATTTTTTCCTTAAATCTATATATATAAAAGAGAATGTTCTCTCTTCTCATTCTCATGATGCCACATCATCCTCTCAAGCTCCAATATTGTGAATATAAATAATTATTTCTTTATTATTTACACTTTAATTCTTATAATAACTACCATTCTTTAATAGAATAATTTTGAAAAGTTATTTCTGTAGAAAAATGATCTAAAACACTCTAATTTAATAATATAACTCTTATTAGATTTATTCATATAGTTTAAAAAATTATTTAAAATAAATCAGACTATTAATAATTGTTATTATAATTTATGAATTTAAATTTCATGTTTATATATAATAGATTAAATTTTGCATTTATATAGTTTATAAAATCATTTAAATAAAAATCAAAGTATTAATAATTGTTATTATAAGTTATGAACTTAAATTAAAGAGTTTCATGTTTATAAAGAATAGATTAAATTTTGTATACATTAATTCAAAAAAATATGATCTATAATTTAAAATAATTAATAAGGATTAGTTCAAAGAAGTGTACATAAGTTTAAAAATAGGTTTCTTAATTTGATGTTTTTAATTTTATAATTAGGAAAATATTTAATTTAAAATAGGTTATATGAAAAAAAAATTCATTTTGATTATCAGAAATCGGTGTTCGAGCGAATGAGGATTCGTTCAATACTAGAATACTCACAGAAGCTTTTAGAAGCATGAATGACAAATTTCAAACTTTTAAAAGGCATATGAGAATACATATTATGAGAGATATGTTGTGTTGTCCCTAAACGTTAACATATTCAAGCCAATCTTTGAAAACAAAATTAAGTAAGTCAATATAAATTTTTACAGCGCTTAAATTATTGATCATACATCAAGAATTGATGGATAAAAGGAAAACATGATGAAGATGATAAAAATTATGTTTAAAATGGGCGAACGTTATATATGGTTTAATATTTTGCATCGACGAGAAAAATAGAGATAGTATGAGTGAAATTTAAAAACATATAAGACGTTTATGGAAAGAGTTCAATGTTGTTGGTAATCTATGTAATGCATTCCAAAGTTCAAATTTATCGTGTTGATGAGGAAAAAATAGAGAACGAGAGAGAAAGAGAATGTATGTATTTTGAAAACATATCAGATGTTTATGAATATAGATTAATACCTAAAACATCCAATTCAATTTTTGAAAAAAAAATGAAGTATAAGCATTTGTTGTCTTCTAACATAAGTTTTGAATCCTTTTGAGAGTTTCGTCATTTTATATTTTACGATATTCAAGACCTAGAGACTAGATTTATGGATAGTTGGATTGGCTGAGTCGTGCATAAGTGTGAACATCTGATATTAGCCAGTTGTATGGTGTTTTTGAATGAAATGATTTAAACACTAAAAATTTAAAAATTCAAAATATATTTTAAGATTTAAATTTTGATAAATATAATTAAATATTATATATGTGTTGTTGATAAATTTTATTTTATTAAATACATATTAAACTATTAAAGACGAGATATATTTATACTTTTCATTCGTGAATTTTTTTATAATTATATTAATTAATTATAATATAAATTTCGCGCGAAGTGCGGCTCACCTACTAGTTATTAAATAAACATAGATAATATTCGAATACAAGTTAAAATAGTAAGTGATTACGGGTTGAAAACTCAAAAAAAGCTAAATAAAGATTAAAAATGTATATTATTGTGAAACCGTAAGAGACTCAAAATGTTAACATTGATTTATATATGTTTTACGTGGAGATTCATCATATTTGCTACAATATGTTTGTGATGTAAGATTTTCGGGCCATTACGCTTATTGTATTAGGTGGTAATGTCCGAAGTCTTCTTGGATTTGAGTGCCGTACGAGCACAGTGCAAGTCTATGTGTCTATGTAATCTAGAAGCAGCTACATTTTGCCAAAAGATCTATCTCTCGACATCCATATCCCATTCATTATTCCATTCTTTCCATAGAAACAAATAAATAAATAAATATTCTGTTCTCTACTTCCTTAGTTACCTTATTGCCAATTATTGAGAAAACGCATACAAAACCAAATTTTGTTCTCCAACACTTCAACAATTGCTATCAAATATCTATCCTGCAAATATATGTGATAAGCCACTTTTATCTTAGCTTTGATATTTTTGGAAATATTAGAGTAATCGTGAAAAATCCATTATGTTTACCATATCTCTCTTTTTGCCATTCTAAAAAAAACCTATTCTTAGAGCTTCTAAATTTATATATTTTGGAGACTTCTTTTCCCAAGAGATGCAACTCTAGATTAGGCTTTGAATAGGAAATAGAATTTATTATAGTTTTTGGGTTTTGTTTCTTAAAACCTCATTTTTATCCATTCAAGATTTTCTTAAAATTAGATTCCCTACAAAATAGGGAAACTAGTTTTTGGATCATTTCACCATTTTTCACTGAAAATCAAAAAAAAAATTTTGGTTTCTCACTTTTTAAATGAGACTTATTTTCTATTTCATTTACAAATTTATTTATTTTTGGCAAAAACCAAAATCCAAAATTCAAAATCTAAAAATCAAAAACCATAATCCAAAAACCATTTTAAAACCTACAAACATTCATGGGCTAAATCCCTTCTTCGAGACCCAAATCTAACTTACCTGATAATATATGTAATTTTCAACAATAGATTTTTGACAAATATTAAAGGATCATTTTTGGGTGCATATTGTAAATGATTTTCATTTGTGATTTTAGAAAATAAGATGTTATGTTCTCCAATAGAGCACTCTATAATAATAAAAACACGTTATCGGAAAGTGATTTTAGTCAAATGGTTAATGGTTTATTTATACGGTTTTCTCACCGGAATTCAACTACAGTATATTGCAATTTTTCGCGAAATAAAAATTTGGATATGGATCATACCTTGTAGATTCAAATAATAATTAAAAAAACACGCTACCATAGATCACTATTTCGTTAAAATGATATACTGTTACCACATAATCACTATTTCGTTAAAATGACATACTGTTACCATCTATTTAATAAAATCGCTCATAATACATGATCATTATTTCATCAAATCATACGCTAATATACTTTTTGATATAAAATCACACAATTTCGCAAGAATGTAGGGAAATACTAGTCAATCCGCATGAAAGTCACTTTTCCCCTTATTCACTATTTTGCAACCATAACCATTTACTTTGTATTCAAAATTAGGCTACCTACCTAATTCACCTTTTTTTCATGGTTTGGATCGACTCTTTAAATCTCATAGTCTGCTCAGACTGCTCTGGTCCCAATCTCCCAAAGACAATAATTATTTGGTTGTTAAAAATAGTTTGCAATTTAGAACCCATTTGTGGTAGTTATTCCTAAAACCTGACAATACGTTATTTTGGTCCGACAAGTCCCGATCGAACTAAGTCATTAAAAGAAAAGAATAGAAGTTGTGTGAATAAAAAAATGTCCTACGACTGATCCAAAACCTAATTGGACATAGCTCACAAAACCCATGTTTCGTGCTGCAAAGCCGATCGAATATATATATATATATATATTTTTATATTTAACACAGTGATATGGTCAAATCTTAGGACAAAATATTTTATCAAAAAAAAAATCTTAGGACAAAATTTCTAAATTAATTCTCTGATATGCAGTAAACTCCTAGACTCCTACTTTTATATCTTTCTTTATTTCCTCTATTCTGCTCCATATTTTAAAGGCTTTTAAAGCAGAGAGTGAAGTTTACGCCTTTAACGTACCTTTAGGTTTCTTCATCTTCTTCACTCTTGTCAGATTTTAATAAAGCTCCTCCGTATATCAATCAGATTCCTCCCTCTTACTTTGCCTATATACAACAATCTAAATAATATATTGTTTGGGTATTTATAGATACACACATGCAAGGTTAAGTGGTCCTAAGAGAAAGGAAAAGTAACAAGGAGATTACATTTACAGGTTAGTATCCACTTCTGTTTCTTGTAGCTAGATCTGAGAAAATTTCCTCTTCTATTTTTCTCCTTGAATATTTGAACGTCTAAAGTTTAAAATAAGTAAACGCCCTGAAATATATGGTTTTTTTTTATTATTTACGGTAGAAAAGAGAGAAGGTGTATACACAATTTTCAAATATGCGTGTACAAACTTTAAATTTCATGTTTCTTTAGTTTTTTTTTATGTGGAAAAATAAACGAATTGAGTTTTTGACATATTGGCTTTTAAGAATTTGAAATAGGCAAAATATAATTAGAGCAAGAGCAATGTCATAATAAGAAGAATAAGAGTTTTAAGTGATGGCCTAAAGAGAAGAATGGCCAAATGTCATATAAGAAATTTATCTTACTACTTTATCTTCTTTTGGTATCTTAAATTCTTATATAGAATCAGCTTCTTACTGGATATAGTGCTACAGAAATTTGGAGTTGTTCACTTTTTCTAGTTTGTGGTTTTATTACTTCTTACAGAAATTGAAATCATTTGCGCTTTTCTATTTCGATTTGGTTTTTACTCGGTTTGAAGCAATTTGGTTAGGTTTGGTTTTAATTAAAGTAATATATATTAATTTAATTAGTATTTTATTTATGTAAAATGATTATCTATATACGGGTTTTTAACATCCATGTATTCATACTTTTAGGCCTTGAATGGCAATGATTTTTAGAGTAGTTTTTAGATTTTCAAAAATCTAATTTATTGTCATTGATGATTTTAGAAAAAGTGGATTTCTTAACAAATAGGAAATCTGGATTTTGATGGTTTTTTCACATTTGTAAAAAAAATCCAAAATCTCACTTATAGAAATTTTTAAGAGATTTTGAAAAACTAAAATCTACATAAAATCAAAAACCAAAAACTAAAAGCCAAAAACCACTAAAAACTATCAAACATTCATGTCTTTAATATCAGGTTTTTCGGTTTTTGGTTTTTACTAAAATCAATCGGTTTTAGCTTTTGGATAAAATAAAATTCTAACCGGTTGACAGATAGATTATAAACTTCGGGTTCATTTTTTGTTATACAAATTTTGGTTTGGTTCCGGTCGATTTCCGGTTATGACTTTTTATCCATTAGATTGACGCTATTGAAGTTTTGGTTTGGATAAGTCGTTGGACATTTTTTTTGTTCACAATTATCCAATTATCCTTCATTAGTGTCGATGTTCTTAAATAAAAGCGTTTGTTTAGTGAATAATGTCTTTCCTTATTAAAAGAAAACTTGAAATGATTTGGACCTAAAAGGCCCATATTGTATATCATTGGGTTCACTAGCGTTAGGGCTTGCATGTAGCTTTGCGTAGCAGCGGATGATCCATTGTTTTTGTACATATTTTTTGGTTAAACTGAGATATGCTTCGATTAGTTTTTTCATGGTTAGAAATTTAGAGACATACGTTGTTTTGTTGGATCACTTATCGAACTTGATCTCACATTGGAATTCGGAAGGAGAAACATTGTGAATTTGCGTTCGTTAATTATATATATATATATTGGCCAAATTTTGTAGGATTCCATTATTTTATAAGAAAATTGTATTAAACCATTAGATGCACCTGCACGGATGTTTTGCCACGCAAGAAAGTAGAATAAAAACAGTGTTTGAGAATTTGGGAGAAAAATCTACATGAAGTTGGAGTTTCTGCAATTTTTTCTTTAACTTTTTTGAGTTTATAGAAGTAGGATATTTAAGAACGATTAATCGGTATCTAGTAGTATTTCTTGAACAATTAACTAACTTCTAACTCGATTAAAAAAATTATCTGTTTTGCCCGCCTAGTCCATCTCAAATCCCTTATATTACAATCAAATTTCATAACAAGAAAACATAATTAATTTCTCAAAAATACATACATGTTTAAGTTAATTAAATTTCTATTTTAAATATGTTTTTTCCCGTGCAATGCGGGGTACTTACCTAGTGATTTGATTAATCGGTGTCTACTTTGCAAACGTTTTCCAGTACCTAGACATAACGTGTATTACCAAATCATCACACATGTATAGATGTCACCTAAGTGGTTTTGAAAACACTGGTTAATATATTTTCATACATTTATAGATATGCTTCATTAATAATTGACAAAATCACAAAGTAAATCATATATAATTAACGTCTAAAGGTTCTCAACTTAGACTAACGATTGTGCCCATCAAGAAAAAAGTATATAAGTTACCATATCTAATTAGTCATCACAATCTTATAAGTTTGCTATGTGTTTGTGTACTTGTGGTATAGCTTTGAAATTTCCTAACACTAGCATATTGTGAAAAACTCTTATTTCAACTAATAACAAACAACAAAATCAATGCCAGAGAATTAAAAACTTGCAAGAAAATACATCAAATGAAACCACAAAATATATCCATTTATCAAATACTCCAAAGCCCCAAACAAATTAGACCAAACCCTCTCGTTCATTCACACACAAACCTCTATATTTATATATGCGAAAGATTTGGCTCATGAGGCGCTAATGTTGATGCATAGAGAAACTCTAAATACCTCACAATGATGAAGCCTCATCATAATCATCAGTAGCATAGATAATCGTATAGAGAAAAAGATGAACTAGGGTTTTTCTCCTCATCTACTGATGCTATTGAAGTTGTGTTGGTTTCTTTGGTGTCACCATTCCTGGAAATAGAAAAGAGCCAACATTAATCAGGACTGTATTAATTAGGGTTTATAATTAATTAACACATTGGTGTTACCGGTTGTTGAAGTACCTCTTATATATTGAGCTAAGGCTTGTGTAAGATTCCTCAGAGTCTCCGAAGATGTAAGAGGAGCTAGAGTCACTGGTTAGTCCAAGAAACTTCTCTATGATGCTCACAGAATCCATTTGATACCCGACCATGTTCACATTATTATTAGTACTCCATTCTTGTTCTTGATTTTCCCCTTCTACTTCTACACCACTGGTTATCTTGATCTTTCTTGTTTCTTGATGAGGATCTGAAATTGTTTCCGAGGTGTCAATTAGTCCTGCTAACCTCATCTTCATCTTTGTCATTGTTCTCTCTCTTGCTCGTCTTCTAGCTCTCTCTCTCGACTCTTTTGTCTTACAAGAGCTCTCCATAGTCTTTGTTCTTCTCTCTGAGACAGTCACTTTCAAAGTCTTATCCTTTTCTTTTTCATCAACTTGGATATGTTCATAGTCTCCTCCTCCACCCGATGCAGCCACACTTTCTTTAAGTTGTTTAATGGAAGCCTTTGATTTAGAGAAAAGCCATTCTATAGTCTTGCTCGCCTTGTCGAAACCCAACATGTCTTGAAGATCGAAGAACTTGCGAGCAATCTGAAGAGACAGCCTCATCCTCCGGTCTCTAGGACCTTGAGCAGTGCAGATCTTACTATGTCTGTCCCTTTTTTTACCCGTTCGTCTCCGTGGGAGCTTTTCTGAGGTGGTTTCATCAACGCACTTCTCATTCTTCTTCCTTTGCTCAAGCTTCTTGTAAACTTTTCTCGGAGATTCAACAACATTTGCTGGTGCTGCATCTTGGTGCTGAAACAAGAATTGGTTTATCAAGAAGGAATCATCAACTTTGTCAAGAAAATCTGCAGAGAAAGGAAAAGAAAACGAAGGGTGAGAACTAGGGCTTTGGATGTGAGTAGTGAAAGAAGGAAGCATGGTTGTTTGGCGGGGACTGAAGGTATCAAAGAGGTCATAGCCATTGGTGTCTAGAGAAGGAAACATTAGATTGAAGAGAGAAATAGGTAATTAAAACAGAATCTTCTTTTTCCTTTCTTCGCTCAATCCCTCTGGCTCATTAGTGGGTGTGTGCTTGTGCTATAAAGGTTGATAGCTAGAGGAAGATGGACAAAAGATATAGATTGTAGAAAGTAAAATAAAAATAGAAATTAAGCATCGATCGTAGGTTTTTCTTTTATTTATCAATACATTAAATATAACCTTCTTTCTTTTTTCTTTTTGGTCAAACATTATATATAACCAAAACCATATATATAATCTTTGATTCTTTTTGTATAGAATCTTTTTTGTAATCTCCATCCTAATAAATTTTATGGAACATAATACACACATTCACTTTGAATAACATTTAACATATATAATATCATACACAAATTTATAGAGGTCAGAAGACTTAGTTTATATAGTTGAACCGCCGGTTGGCTGCTCTTTGCATAAAAGCTATGTGAATTTAGACCATGGAGAGCTCACAATAGGGAGTTCAACTTAGTCTACAAGGTTCGTACGAGTAGTCTCCAGGCGAATTTCATGGCTCGTTGGCTTGTATAGTTGAAATTCTATATATTTTCTATCTGCTGGAGTTGTCCCATTTGTTCAAACAATAAAGAATTGATTTTGTTGACAATGAAAAAAGCTTAATGAATTAATGTGGTGCGTATGGGACAAAGTTAAGGAGAAGGTTGTGGGAGTGATAGTGATTAACGGTAATGAAAAAAGTGGTGATAGCTAAGAGAAGAAAAGTGGGAGAGGAGAAAACGAAAGGGACCAAGTCTAAAGCCTATTTGGTTACCCCTTCACGTGGGCGTTGCTTTGTTGTTTGATAGCAACCCCATCTCCTTCATTTTCTCGGTTGTGCTTTATTGGAAAATAATATTGGCATCTACATCTTTTATAAAGATGGGGACAATTGCATTATGCATATATATATATATATATATATGTATGTTTTTATTAGTTTTTTTAATTTATTTCTTAGATGTTTGGAGACATACAATGTTTAGTAGGATTTCAAATCGAACTTAATTCATCTCATGCTGGATTTCGAAGGAAAATTATTTTGATGCATGCATGCTTGTGTTTATAACATAAACTTTTATTTTTCTACATAGTTGGACGCATTATGTAGATGTGATTTGAAAAGATTTGATGCGTATTAACCTTAAATTTAGCATAGAAGAATGAGACAATTTTGTTCCAAAAGTTTTAGAAATGATCATTATGGAAAATGTTGTGTTAAATATTAATTGGTTGTAGTTTTTTTTTTTAATATGATTAATTCATTTTTTCAATTGAATATGTTTTCTTATGTATAGAAAGTAGCCCTTTAGTAGATATCCAGATCCGGATCCAAAAAATCGGATATTCGGCTAGGGCGGATCCGGATAATGAAATGTATGAGGTCTGGATATTTGGATCTGACAAATAAAATTCTAATTTTTTTTTCTGGTATCTGGCAAAAAAATAGTTTTTAGTATCGGATATCCGGAACCGGCCAAAAAAATCAAAATAATAATTAAATATTTTTAATTATTAAAAAATGGATCTAGATATTTAGGATCCAGGTAATAAAATAACAGATCTGCCGGTTCCAGATCCGGATATCCTAAAAACATCCGGATATCCGGATCCACCCACCCCTAATAGAAAGATACCATCAAATCTTAATCAACTTTTTTTTTGGATAAAATGTGAATTACATTACCAAAAAAAAATTAGAGTTTTAAATCAACAATATATATAATGTATTCGTATATAGCTGCTAAAAATCAATAAATAAAAAGTTAGGGTATAGTTTTATACAATGGAATAAATATAATCAGTTTGAATCTTGAAAATAAGTTATTAGCAGGAGTCTAAACAAAACATACGCAAATACAAAACATGCTTTGCTTAAATTTGTTTTTGTTTTGTTTTTTGTTTCTTTAATTTCTTTTTGATAAGTTGTTTTTTAATTTCACTATCCTATTAATTAAACTTTATTTCTTTTATTAAGAAAAAAAACCCTATTATTTTCCCAACATCGTAGCATTGAAATCTCATTCTCCTTTCTCTCACCCGCACCTGTTTCCGCCATTTCCACCTCTGGTAAGCTCAAAACCCTAACTCTCTCCACACTTCTTACTCATTAACCACTCTCTCCGCCGCTACTTCCGCTTCTCAATCCACTCGTAACTTCACCGTCCGCGCTGCTCGTGGAAAGTACGAGAGGAAGAAGCCTCATGTCAACATCAGCATGATTGGTCATGTTGACCATGGGAAGATTACTTTAACTGCAGCTCTCACCATGGCTCACGCTTCCGTGGGAAACAGCGTCGCTAAAAAGTACGACAAGATTAACGCCGCGCAAGAGGAGAGAGCTCGTGGTATCACAATCAACACTACTACGGTGAAGTATGAGACTGAGAATCGTCACTACGCTCACGTCGGTTGTCCTAGTCACGCTGATTACGTCAAAAACATGATTACTGGAGCTGCACAGATGGACAGAGCTATTCTCGTTGTTTCCGGAGCCGATGGTCCTATCCTCAGACTAAAGAACATATCTTTTAGCTAAGCAAGTTGGTGTACCTGACATGGTTGTTTTCCTCAACAAAGAGGATCAAGTAGATGATGCAGAGTTGCTAGAGCTTGTTGAGCTTGAGGTTCGTGAGCTTCTCTCGTCGTATGAATTTAACGGTGATGATATTCCGATTATCTCTGGTTCTGCTCTTGTAGCTGTTGAGATTCTTATTAAGGATCCTAATATGAAGAGAGGTGATAACAAATGGGTAGATTAGGTTTATGAACTCATGGATGCTGTTGATAGTTACATCTCAATCCCTCAGAGACAAACTGAATTACCATTCTTGTTAGCTGTTGAAGATCTGTTCTCTATCACTGGGTGTGGTACTGTAGCTACAAGGTGTGTCGAGAGAGGTACGGTTAAGGTAGGAGAGACTGTAGATTTAGTGGGTTTAAGGGAAACTAGGAACTACACAGTCACTGCAGTTGAAATGTTTTAGAAAATTCTTGATGAGGCTTTAGCTGGTGACAATGTAGGTTTGTTGCTTTAGGGGTATTCAAAAGGCTGATATTCAGAGAGGTATGGTTTTAGCTAAGCCTGGTTCGATTACTAAGTTAGAAGCAATTGTGTATGTGGTGAAGAAAGAAGAAGGTGGAAGGCATTCTCCATTCTTTGCAGGTTGCAGGCCTCAGTTCTACATGAGGACAACTGATTTTACGGGTAAAGTGACGAAGATAATGAATGACAAAGATGAAGAGTCGAAGATGGTTATGCTCAGTGATCGAGTGAAGCCAATCTCCCCTCTAGTTCATCCACTTTAGTAGATCCTGAGCTGCAAGAAGAGTTAAAGATGTATGAAATGAATGTATTATCCCAAAGAGTCTTTATATATCTAAGTATATGATGTGAATTCAAATGTGTGTTCATACTCGTTCTGGTTGTTGGCCATGTTAGGAGTGGGAGCAGCGGTTTTTGTTGTGATTCTAACCTTTGGAGCTGAAGATAACTGTTTAGACAAAAAAGTAAGAAACATATTTCAGTTTCATTAAGTCACCGTGAGAAAAACGAAAAAATACTTCCATTTAAGGTTTAGCTGTTTAGAACCTAACCTGAGATGCAACACCAACACCAATCTCATCAAGAACCTATAAGAAAGAGAGGGCAATACAGATGAATGAGTGAATAGAAGAAGCTTAGAGAAAACTTTCAACATTTATCAAGTATAATTATTGTGATTGAAATTTGCAGTAGCTAACCTGGTTAGTGAGATCTTTTGTTTCCTTTTCAGCTTCATCTTTGTCAAGTGTTTCATCCATTTTAGTTTTCTTATCTTTAGATTCAGTTACTATATTTTTTCGAAATTCTAAAATTTTCAGAATATGGAATCTAATAATTTCAGAATATGTATTCTAAAACTCGTAAAACATAGAATGCATATTCTAATTATCGCATAACATGAACATAATTTAGAATATGTTTTCTACATTGTCTAGAATTTGTATTCTAAAACTTTTAGAATTTATATTCTAAACTTTCGATCCTAAATTTTTTACAATACAAACGTTTTTAAAACAAATTTTAGAATACAAATTCTAATATTTTGAGAACATGTACAAATTTTAGAATATGGATTCTACTCAAAACGTTAGAAAACATATTCTAAATATTTTATAACAACTTTAAAACTTCAAAAAAACATATTTAAAACTGCCTAAAATCAAAAAGTTTATTCTTCAAACTTGTGTGTTTTACATGTTTATTTGATTTCTTAAAAATGTTATTAATCTTGTAACATGGATAGAGTAGGAAAAAATGATAATTTACAAATAAAAGTATAAATGGACAAAAAAAATGTTGAACTCTTTTATTTCTAATTTTTACTTAAACTTTTCTTTTAACAAGTATTCATTACTAATAAATTTACTTAATCTTTTTAGACTGATGATTTGTGATCGGCTGAAAACCAATCGACATCTTTATAGTACATAAGCGATTTCCATAAGTTATTAAGATTTCCTTATTCCAAATTTCCTTAAGCTATCTATAGATTATAGTTTTTTTTATTCTTCATGTATCGAAGAAAAAGATAAAGGCCTAGATGTGATTGGTGGAGAGATATATAGGTAGGGAGTTAGGGCTAGGACTTAGAAGAGAGACACAAACTGAGCCTATAAAACCCATAGGCTTCTATTTTATTAATACCTACTCTCTCTCATTGCTTTTCCTTTGACTCGCTGACCACGACTTCTCAGCATTATCTCCACAACTCATCATAAAATTATATATATATATATATATATATATATATATATATATTTGATAAAAAGCATTCAATATAAAACTGGTGAAAGTGTTACAGCATGAAAAATATTACATAAGAGCATAAAAGCATAAGAGCATAAAAGCATAAGAGCAACAATAGCTATACTATATGTTAAAGAAATAATTTCATAAATCACATTTTTGAGTAATTTGTTGAAATAGGACATCTACAATCTAAGAATTAGTATTTTCATTTTTCTTGCAGAACTGAACTTTTTAAATTGACAAAAAAACTTACTTTTGTTACAAATATTGTTATCTCAGGTTTATAACCTATATATATATATATATAAGCGAACAGAAATATACGTGTATCAACAGTATTAGCGGACCTTTAAATGCACATTGTTCATCACAAATTCACAATTTTTCGGATATAATTGTCAAATACTTTTGGATGATAAAAATATAATTGAGGTAATTAAAATGATGAAATAATATTTTGGTTGGGGAAATCTCTTGTCTCACCTATATGTACCCCTATTATCAACGACACATCGCTTTTGATAATACATTTGTCTCGCATTCTAATGCCACTATCATCTTTTCGGTGCACAAATGTATTGAGTTGAAGATAAGCCTTCTTTTTATCCCATGCTCTACTCTTCTCACATCATCACATAATATTATCTCGAATATAAAAGAAGCCAATTGGTGTCGTTTCTTTATTTGGACTTTTAATTTATTATGTGCTCATTATACAATCTCAAGATTCAAGATTCTTTCACGTATACACACCGTTATTATATAAATATGCATACTCATTCCAATTGGTATATTACGGTTAGATAATGTTAAGGAATAAATAAAGCTAATATTCGATTTTTTTGTTTTGTGATGGGCAAAAGTTGCAAAGTAGCTTTTGCTTATACCATTTTTTTGTATCCTTGTTAGGTCTTAACAATAAGTTATAAAAAATATTTATCATCTTTTTGAAATCCATATTCTATATTTAAATCTCACTCTTAGCACCTTTCTAGCACAATTGTAATAACTCGCCAATGTAATTGATTTGGATATGAATATGAATACGCGTATAGAACATAAAATACTGTTTGTAGTTGTTAAAGTCAACACATATTTTTTTCTTAACAATATATTTGTTTATTGAAACTTAAGTTAGAAAAATACATAAGATAGGTGAAAAATAAAATATACATGAAATTCAAGGACTTTATGGATAACAAATTTGGAGGAATACGACAGAATAGAGTAAGTCACTAAATAATTGAAAACTTATAATTGTTGGATATATTAAAGGTCACTAAATAAATGGTATAAAGAAAAAGCCACTAAATAAATATATGGCCATAGGAACAATAAAATAAGGGCTATGAGCAATATAAGTTGGATTTTTTACCGTTATCTCAATATAGTTCATATTATTCTACAGTAATTTATATTTTTTTTAGATCTTTAATGAACCTTTTGAGTTTGGAAATATGTGAGTAAGGACACTGTACAAGGTCTTTTCAAAGTAAAACAGAGAAAGAAATTGAGTTCAAAGTTTGTCATCTTAGGAGTTAATGATGATGAGCCCTTTTTTTTTTTCATCAGATGATTAACCCTTTTCTATGAGAATATTTTAACATGCCTCTATGCAGTTTCACACACATAGTCCTCCACCATGTAAATAATTATGGGCTAAGTACAAAATATGATATTATCGATCAAGTTCATTTTTCTTTTGTCAATAACATGCATATGCATGTATTTTTGAAAGAAAAAAACATGCATGTATTATATAGATTTAAATCAGTATGATGAATCTAGATGATAAAATTATAAAATACGAAACCATATTTTCTGATATATCAACCAAATACAGTTAATGAATTATAAAAAAAATGTATCATAAAGTTCTACAAATTGTCATAACACTGGCACAACTACAACTTTACCAGAAGATCATAATATCTCAATTTGACATCTCACATGTGTGCGTGGATGTAGACTATAGGCTATTTTGGTTTTATATGTTAGGGGAAATATGTGTTTGTGTGGGCTTTAATAAGCGACACACAGTGTGGCAATTATATGTTCATCTGTCCTTGTTCGCATCTCGAACAGATGAATTTTTCAAACATTAATCACTCGAATTTTAAACCAGAAACAATATTTCTAGGTGCACGATTCAGATACTTTTGTGATATTATCAATTTATCATTGTCAAATTCCACAACTCGTGTATATAGTATAGCAGAATATATATATGTTTATAAACATATAGTAAAATTATGTTAATAGATTATTCACTTATATAACGAATGATTATGGGTAGAAATCTAAAATTTCAATATTATGACAAAAATGAAAATCTAAATGGTATCATAGTGTATTATAGTAATGATTAATAATGATAGATGAAAATCCTTTAACAACAAAATAATGATTAATTATAGGTGGAAGTTGGAAAACAAGAATTCTGAATATTATAGACAGAAAAAAGGAAATTTTAAATTCTTATCAAAAAATGAAAAATTTTAAAATAAACACCATAATGCGTTTAAAAAATCCAACCAATATTACTAAGTTTTTCTTAAGAAGAAGGTTATATCTGATTGCATTGTATACAACTACAGTAAAACCTCTATAAACTAATAGTGTTGGGATCATGATATTTTATTAATTTATAGTGATATTAATTTTTATATAAATTAATAAATATTAATTTATAGTATAAAATAATATTTATTAATTTATAGATATTTTTGTCAAAAATTAAAAATAAATAAATTAAAAAATTTTGATCTAAATAAAACTAATGTATTGGATATTATAAATTTTAATAGTATTGGACTTGAAAGTTTAAAATTTAAAAAAAAATTAATTTATTTTGATATAAATAACAAAGATTATAGATGAAATCACTTATATAAATAATTAACATAAATTTTAAATTTATGATTAGTAACCTTAATTGTTATATTTAAATAGTTTATACAACTATTGAAATAAAAACTATGCATATTTATAATTTAAAAATCTATAGAAAAGTTTGTTTTATTTTATGAAAAAAATATTTACATAATAATAATAAAACAGTTTAAAATACAACATAATATTTTCTTATATAAAAAAGTTATTTATGAGTTCTAACATAAATTCATATAAACAAAATTATATTATCTTTATATATATATATATATTTACATGATTATTAATTTATGTTATTAATGAGACCATATATTTACATAGAGATTCTAAAAAAATTATTATCTTATTATCTTATCGAATTTTGTTCATTTTTACACCGGCCCGACTTAAGACTAATAAATTTTATTAATTTATAGTGTTTATTAATTTATCGAATATTAATTTATAGAAGTTTACCGGTACTCTTTGATTAAATTAATGTAAAAATTTAATGGAAAACGAAATTTTGGGCCACTGTCATTCTTCGGCACTAGAAAATGGGCCTAGCTTTCTTCTTATTAGATAGCAGGCTTTTCGTTATAACATATAACTGGAAACAATATTGTTGAATAAAAAATGTCAAAAATGGGCTTTTAACATATACTCTTCTGACTTAGTAATTACAAATTTTGAGAGGTGAAACCATATTTTTCTTTCGAAAATTGTATAACCTTAGTCCCTATCTTTCTAGTCAGTATTTATATACAATTCTTTCGTTACAGCAAAATATGTTACGTAAATAGTAACCGGAACGTTTTATGAAACGTAAATTCAGTCAACTGGTTTTTAATTTCTTTAAAATCTATCAATTTATTGGAAATAATTATAGGAAAAAAGGTCACAATTTAACTCCCAAAGCAATCATGCAAATGCATGTGGTACGAGACGTCCGATTGAAGCAAAGGCGAAGTTTCGAGATGTACGATCTGTCTCTCACGCACACACACACTTTTTGTATACTTATATATAATTACTCACACAATATAAACACTGGCAGGCACATTTATATGCACATGTAGATGCAAATTAATTATAAGCATGCATGATGCATGTTAACAATTAACATTCGTGTGGTACTACCAAAACAAAGAGGCTGAAAATTCATGTTGTTATTCTTTTGCCATAGAAAGATACAATGTATAAATGTTTATTCAGATTTCTCTCTCAAAATTTTTCTCTTTCAAAGGTTATCTTCCAAATTCAATCTCCTTCTCCTCCACTTTTTCTGCAACATTTGCCGGCCGGTGTTGACTCCGGCATCGACCGTACTCTTTCTAATTACTAAGTTATATTTTATTTATTTAAAAAAATTATTATTTGGAGATGCAAAAATGAAAAGGCACAAATCTCGTGACTGTATGTTTTTCTTCTCTGAAGAAATTTCACAGATCTTCATTATTGTTGTTATGCGTCGTGCAAAATCCGAGCAAAATCATATTTATACAAAGTCCGTGCAAAATCTACTTCGTACAAAACTAGTACACAACGACTTTTGACATATTCGGGTCAGATGTGGTTCTGGGCTCCCAACAGTTTTCCAAACAATCTTTTTTTCTACGTTCCCATCAATGGTGTAAGGTGTTTTTTTTACCAAAATAAATCACTTTCGGATTTAGCAGCGGTTAGAAATTTGAGATTATGGATTAAGGGGTACGACATCTATCATATATAATAGTCCAATAGATTAGATTAGGATGGAAAATGAGTCGTATTTTCTATTCTGATTTCTTTTTGGTTGTAAGTTATTTTATGTCTCTTCTCAGTAAAATTTATGTCTCTCTTCGGTAGAGTTTGTGTCCAGTGAAGTTATCATATGTGGTGGTTTTGTCGGTTTCTCTATTGTTTTGTTAAAATCTAGGCGATAAAACAAATTATTATGGAGACAACATTTGGATGTGGAGTTTGGAGTCTTCATACATCGGTGTTTTGAAATTTAGCGAAGTTAATATCATAGCCGGATGATAGCCAAGAAGAAAAATAACAAATTTTTATTTGTTAGCAAGTAAGAGACTTTTGAAAAGGAAGCATCATCAAATTCGCTTTTTATGTTATATCGTTCTTTAGCCTTTGTTTTAAAATATATGTATATGGATGATCTCTTTGTAATTTTATAAACTCTTGTACGAAGTTATAATAATAAAAGAGACGTTAATAAAAGAAAGATACAACGTATACGTATTTCACAATAATGACCCACAAAAAAGATTAGCAAATTTTTTTTTTTTTTTTTTGTCAAATCTCATTTATAGACTATCACTCTCTATGAAAAGAGAAAATGATCAAAGTACATGAAAACAAAGTCATCATGGCCAAACCAACAACTACTACATTGAAGCAAATAAGACACTGCGGAAAGATAGAGGCAGTCAAATCGCTCAAGCTACTAATGTCATGGAGAAGTCCTCTAAACTCGACGGCGAAAGAGCTGAAACGTGAGACGAAGCCTTGAGAATTAGTGAACACATTCAGTGGTCTAAACCCTGAGATTGAAACAGCAGCAAGTGCACAATTATCAATCACATAAACGGTTGCAAAATCATTGGCGAGTAAACACCCTTTTGCTGAGCCTTTGCATAATACAGAGACTGTAGTAACTGTAATCTTCAACCAAATGCTCCCTTAACCAATACCACTTAAAACAAGTGATAAAATTGGAAGGAAAACAAACTCCATAGAGGAGAAATCCGGACAACAAATGTCTATCAAAGCCAGATTAGCATGAGGATTGGAAATATTAATCATGAAATCTTCTAGCTGCCACAAAAAGAGAGAAAATGACTTCAAAACTCCAAAGAAGAACCTGCATACTGCAGTAAAGGGACTGTATACAGTAGTAAAAGCTCGAACTAAGACGAGAGAAGGGTCACCAGAGAACCCAAACAAACAAGCCAAAGAACACAACACATCAACCATGAATACGTTAACAAATCTTGGACCTAAAAACTCTTCCAGCTGCCACGAAAGGGAGGGAAATAATCTGAATACTCCAAAGAAGAACCTGCATAGTGCAGTAAAGAGACTGCATATAGCAGTAAATGCTCGCAGCAAGGCGAGAGATAGTTTAAGCATTAATTTTGACCAGAGGTGAAGACAGTATGTATTTATACATCCTATATATGCCAAGTTAAATCATCTCATGAATACCTTTGAAAAATCCTAATCTAGTTAATAGACTACTCAAACATAGAAGAAGAAAACATAGCAATGGAATAAAAGGAATTCATGAATAAATACTGAAAGTAACAAGGTTCAGAATTCTTCTCAAAACAAAGTATGGATGTTCTCCAAGTCAAAGCAATCGAAACAAAGGAGATGGGAACAAGGGACAAGGCGATGGCGACAAAGGAGGAGGAGGAAATGATCTTCAAGCGGCTTCTGCTTTTTCTCCAAGGAAAAGAACATCTTTTTGAAGAAGAAGCTGCTGACCTATATAATCACCCGAAATTAGGTCAACTCGGGCCCACTAAACCTCGCTGGCAGCGGAGCATGTGCTCCCACTGGGTTCTCGCATGTAAATTGGGCCCTTTTGCTCCAAATCCGCCTCTTTTTGCTCTAAAAGCCCAATAAGCTCCAATCCATCCAATTTATGCTCCAAGACTTCATTCTGACCTGTTAAGACTCAAAATAGACTCGAAAAACACTAAAAACGACTATAAAATATTAGTAAATATAGGCCAAAATCATCATATATCAAAGGGTCACCAGAGAATCCTAGCGAACAAACTAAAGAACACAACGCATCAACCAAAAATACCTTAGTAAATCTCGGAAATATCAGCTGGAGTAGTGGGAAAGGAAAGGAGAAGGAGATGGTGTCGGAAAACAAGGGACCCGTTCTTAAAGCTAAGAACCTGGTGACGAGAGTAAAGAGAGTAGAGAGGGGTAAGGTGGCTTTGAAAACGCGGCGGCCATACTGGTGGGAAAACGGGAGAGACACACAACACATCTAGTAGAAGGCCCAAGAGCATCCGGTATAAAGAGATCTGGTGGTTCTGGTGGAAGAGCTCCGGCAATAGCAACAAACATGGCGAATGTGAGAGAGGGGCGAGCTTCGAAAACTCCTAGACTGAATGAGGAAGAAACGTGAGGTGGCTTGAAATAGAGAGAAGACGATGGCGAGATAAACCGGCGACGAAAGAAAACGGCAAAAGAAACGTCGGCCCTTTTCTCACGGCCAAAAGGCTGGAGAAAGGCTTGACTCAACCCAAGCGGAAGTGTGCAAAGGAGAAGGAACAGGAAGAGTCAACGAGCAGAGGAGGAGATGAGGTCAAAGATCAAATCTGAGATGGAGACGCCTATGAAAACGTGCCTGAGAGAACTAGGGCGAACTTGTTCTTCGATGGAATCCTGTTTAGATAATTGATGAATTTTTTATTTATTTGTTATTATGCTCAACTGAAATTTTTTGGATCAAAGATGACGACCGTATCCTGTATATCTCCTCGTCAGGACTGTAATAGTCCCTTCCAAGTGAAACATGAACATGGAACCTACGTAAAAAATTTTGGAAAAATCCTAACTAGCAATTACTAGGTCAAAACTGTGGTTCATTAGTGAACTTTAAAAAGAGTTTTGAACCACTTAGAGCATCCTCAACCAAGAGTTTGGTTAGAGTATCATTAGCTTAATATAATCATATATTTAATAATAATTAATTAGTTAAGATTTGATTAGAGACTCTTAATATTTCTGTGTCCAATGGTGAGACTCATATGGGGTTCTAAAAAATTAATTTATTTTAAAAAAAAAATTAGAATGAAAAAACTTGTAAAAACATGATGCAAAATGAATTAAACTCGGTTTTAGTCTTTAGTTGTGCAAAATTTTAGCCAAAAATGCTCAACCAAATCAGATTTCAATTGTTGATGCATTCTTTCCTCACAAATACGAGCTCGATTGACCATCATGTTGTTCACATTTGTAGCTGTCTCTGTAGAATACGTGTAGTCCACTTGTGAAGTCCCACTTCCTTCTCCTTGTACGAATTCTGAGAAATCATATTGAGTGCATTGGTCTCGTTCGTCTTCGACTATCATATTGTGCAATATGATACATGCTCTCATTATCTTGCCTATTTTTGGCTTATCCCAACACAGAGCTGGGTTTCAAATAATAGCAAACCGAGCTTGCAAGACTCCAAAAGCACGCTCGACATCTTTTCTGCCACCTTCTTGGTAATTTGCAAATAATGATGCTTTCAAACCTTGTGGACGAGATATTGATTGGATAAAAGTGGCTCATTTCGGATATATACCATCTGTGAGATAGTAAGCCACATGGTATTGACGTCCATTGACAAAGTAACTGACCTTTGGAGCTCGATCTTCTAATATATCATCAAATACTGGTGAACGGTCAAGCACATTAAAATCGTTACATGTCCTTGGAGCTTCAAAAAATGCATGCCAAATCCATAGATCTTGTGAAGCCACTGCCTCTAAAATGATTGTGGGTTTTCCACGTCCACGTGAATACTGTCCTTTCCAAGCGGTGGGACAATTCTTCCACACCCAATACATACAATCAATGCTTCATATCATCCCAGTAAATCCCCAAAACTCTCCGATCTTGAGTAATTGTTGGAGATCCTTCGGTGTAGGCCTTCTGAGGTACTCATCTTTGAACAGATGTATAATTCCATCCACAAAACTTTCTAAGCAACTGCTCGCAGTGGATTCACCCATCTGGAGTTATTCATCCATTGCATCAGCTACAAGTCCATATGCCATAAGACGAATAGCAGCTGTACATTTTTGTAATGCACACAGGCCGGACCTTCCGATAGCATTTTGTCTTTGTTTGAAGAATGGTAATTCGTTAGAGAGATGTTGAACAGTATGCAAGAACAATCGCTTGTTCATTCTAAAGTGTCGGTGAAATGTTCCATCAGGGTAAACAGGTTGCTCGCTAAAATAATCATTCCATAGTCGAATGTGCCCATCCTCGCGTTCCTTTTCTATATGAGCTCGTTTTTTCTTAGATTTTTTTGCCACTTGACGTTTTTCACAACCTTCTAAACAATTTTGAAAACCTCTGTCAAAGATTTCATCAAACTTTTCATCAAAGGTTTCATCAAAATGATGTGGATGAGATGCCATATAAACTAATAGAATATAAAGAAGAACTTGATTTGATACAAAAAAGAACTTGATTTGATACAAAGAAGAAGTAATATACATAACCAAATATATATAGAACATAACCAAACATTTTGGTACACCTACTTAGAGCATCCTATATTACAAAAAGAAACACATTTCCCACATTCCATTACTGTGTCACCAACTTCAGAAACATCACGCACAAACTTCAGAAACATCCAAGTCTGCAAACAGACAAAAGAGAAACAGAGACAACAATAAGTGATAGAAACAGAAACAGAAACAGACAAAAGAGAAACAGAAACAGAATGACTTACCAATCACAACATCTCATAAATTAGCTTGTTCTTAAGGGTGATTTCAATGTCAGATAGTGGTTCGGATTTGGCAATGAGACTATCAAGTATTTTTTGTTTGGATAGTCTTTCTTTGGTAGCATTATCTCTCTCCTTAATAGCCCACATCTCTTCAAGTTCCTTCAAAGAACTGCCCTTCAATTCTTCAATCTTTATAACTTTCTTTTTCCCTTTTGCCTTGGCAGCCTTTACACCCATATACCTTTCTATTTTATCCTCCTCTAAGCCACAGTCTCTATTAGAGCTGGAGACAGAGTCACCCTCCTCATTTACCTTTCTTTTTTTGGAGGATGGATTAGTTTTTGAAGCATTCAAAGTACACCATTTTTGATCAGCCTTTAGTAGCCTCCAAACATGCTCAAGATTATACTTTGTCTTCTGATCTTGGAAGTACACCTTATAGGCCTACTGCAGCACATCATCCTTTGTCTCTCCACTCCGATGCTGTCTTGATGCAAAGTCATAACATCCTTCTTGATGCAAAGTCATAACATCCTGCAAACTTGCTTACTGATTCGTTTAGCTTTGCCCATTTCTGTTTACATGTGTTACTCCCTCGTAATGGAAGGTTTTTAACAGCAGAACTTGCAGCATAGTATATTGCAACCCTTTGTCAGAATGCACCTCCTTTCTGCTCAGTCCTTACTATGGGATCTTTGCTTGTGTTTAACCAAGCAGAAACAAGCACTTTCTCCTCAGGCAATATCCATCTCTGACTAGACTCTCTGTTTTTTTCAGGTGAGTGATTTTCGGATGTAGGTGCTGAATTTGTGGATAAGTTTGTGGAGTATTGATCTCTTGTTAGCTGTTCAAGAGATCAATAAAGGTTTGAGATCTAGTAAATAAATCAGTGGAGTCCATTTACTTGGTTATGAAAAAGTTTTTGGTTGTGAAAAAGTTTTATGATATTTTGTGGTTCTGATTTGGTTTAGTTATAAAGCTAAAGTCACAATAATGATTCACTGCCTAATCAATTCGGGTTAGGTTATCAAATTTAACTCACAGCCACAACCAAAACCAAAGCCATAGATTAGATGTTAGTCCCGTTCTAAAACACATGGCACAAGAGATTTGAGAGTATTTCTCTTCCAAAGAAAAAATCAATTTAGATTCTACAGAGACATTAATCATCCATTTAAAAGGAATAAACTTTATCCAATCCTAAACCATTAATCTAACCATTTTTTAATAGAGTTAGGATTTAAAGTTGGAACCTTTCCGGATCCAGCCATGGCAACTCCTCTCGGAGAACGGTGCGAAGAAAAAGAAGAGGAAACGAAACGGATAGAGGAATTAACGCGGTGGACGAAGGATTGGTGAGAGACAACGACGGCGTCGAGGATGGGAGAAATGCGGCAGAGGCCGGAGAAAGAAGGAGTGCCACCGGAGAGTGGAAAAGGTTAGATTAGATAGAGACGAGACTGTGACTATTCTCAGTTTAAGCTTAAGGTAAAGGAGATAGAAGAAGGCGATGAAACTCATCTGGGAGGTCGACCCATGGTAAGGTTTATCTCCTTCGTCAACAAACGCGAAGATAGCAAACAAAATGAAAAAAATTGGCGGCAGAAACTGAAATCGATCAGAGTTTCTCTATCTTAATTCACGGTGGATTTCATACGGCCGGTGGTGACCCAGGACAACGAAGCCGGTTTTACTAAGACCCAACTGCAGAAATTTTCACCTGGTTCATCTTTCATAACTCGATTCATTGACAAAGAATCGATTTGAAAGAGAACAACAACAGACAAGAATCGCATCAGAGAGAGAGAAGGGAGAGAGGAAAAACAAAAAATTGACAAATGAAATGAAAAAAAAATTATTTCGTTTCTCGTGATATACGGTCCACTAGAGAACCGCCGCGTGTCCGGTTGATACGTATCAACCGGCTCCTCCCACTAATACGTATTACACGATTTTGCCACAAAAAAATTTCATTTAAAATTAAATGTTTGATACTGCATAAATATGTGAGTTGGCCTTGGTCTTAGTTACAACCCAAAAAAAACATCAAGAAGCATTTTGAATCAAATCTCTATAAAATAGCTGGACAATTGCTTTGTGATCGGGCAAAGTACCTTGAGAATCAAATCAGTGACATCTCTTTTGAATGTTGAGAAAATTGGATGAACTCACTCAAGATACGATAAACGTTCCTTATCAGATTAGTAATGACATCAAATTTTTGAAGTAGCTTAGCATAAGCTTTATTAGTAAGACTCATATGCATCCGAATTCGTGAAATAAATATCTGGATTCACATATGCGGCTTTCATATATCCGTTCATTAATATGAATCCACAGATATCTTGATCTGAGTAAAAAAAAATAAAAATAAAAATACAAAAAAGTCTAAAATATAAAAAAATTTAACATTTGAGATAATATTTTTAAATAAATATAATATATATATATATATATTTTATGAAATAGAAAAATCAGTTTTTACATATACTTTTCTAGAAATTTTACATAACTTATGTTATGACACTAATCAATGGCTGTAATTCTACTTTCTGAAAAAATTCTTTTCTGATGTATCACAGTTTAATCTGTGTGCCATCGTCTCTTATTGAAAACTCGAAAATACCAGTCATTTAAATAAAAAAAAATGAAAATTGTTTTAAACTCATCAGCATCGGTTGTACCTAATATATCCCGTGTTGTACACGTTGTATAACAGTTGTACCCATCGTACTAGTTGTACTCTAGTATATCCCATGTTGTACACATTATATCACAAATAGCAGATTCGATGCGCACCGAAAGTTTACACCACTGAGGTACTGTGTTTTTCTTGATATCATTTATAATTACATCTATATAACTTTATTTGGTCGAGTTTCTAATTTTATTAAGGGTAAAATCGTCATTTTATAGAGGAGTTGCATTAGAGAAAAGTTTTTTCCAATTAGTGGAATGACACCACATGTCTTAAGATCATATTTTAGATCTCATATATATCCAAATTGGGTTTGCCTTTGGGAGAAACCGTATACTCGATTTGCAAATCTTAGCACCGCATATAACAGAGAGCATATTGAACCGTGGATCCAATTCAAATCATATATTACTCTTCTATATCCATATTCCATAATCACTAAATTTTGGATCTAATCCCAATCTATTTGAGCGCTCGAAAGGAATAAAAAGATGACACATCTTAGTCATCTCAATTCTCAAATATGGTCTGACCATTTGTTCGTGTCGCATGTTCGACCCAACTATGTTTGTCGGAAACTTCGGCGATAAGATGACTCCATGAAAAATCTCTGATGTGACATTGCAACGTGACCTCACCCGATCAACACCGATCCATCAATATTTTAAATCCCCAAAGTTTCCAAGGTTTACGCTCGTATCCTGATTCCTAACTTCGTATGCCCCCTAAGAGGACAAAGAACAGTCGTAGAACTACCGAAATCTTCTAAGGTAAATACTGAATTTAGGTTCTAGTATGCGGAAATACAAATTCTAACCAAAAAAAAAAAAATGTAGTCTACTAAAATATACGTGTTTCTCCACTTATTAGCAATTGATTTTTTAATTGAAACCAATTTATGTATATAGAAAGAATAGGGTTGTAATGATAACGAGGGTGACTATGATGATATCCTTCTCCTGAATTAAAGACATTTTTGCCAATTTAAGTATAAAGAAGCACAGTACTTAGAAAGATTCAGTTTCACTTTCGACTCTATTCATCCTTTATATGCATGCTTGTGTGTATGTAACTTCTACGATTTAATACAATTATACAAAGTATTATTCTTATATGATTTTGACACATTAGTTCCCGGTTAACTTGAAAGTGTCGATACTAATTAAACTCCGAATCACAATAGACATGTTTTCAATATTCCATGGTCGAAGTACATATGTGAAACAAATATGTATAAGAAATTTATAAAAAAAATAATCGTTTATAAAAAAAACAAATTTATAAAAAAATTTGATGGTGCATGAAATTTTATTTTAATACTAATTTGACTATTTACATCATTAATTGCACTTGTTTTTTTAATTACTTTCTTTTTTAGTTTAAATCCACAATTAAACGATCAAGTTGAATCTACAATAATTTTAGGGTAAACGATATATAATGGGAAACGGTTAATAGTAATAGTGTGCGGGCAGAAACAAGACACAAGAAATATAACTTGTTTTTTTTTTGTTTTGCCAACAAGAAATAACTCGTTATGATTCCACTTTCTTCTTTCTTCCCTTTTTCTGGTATTTTTCAAAAGCTATGTATAGTTTTATTTAAAATAAAATATATTTAGAAAGAAAAAAAAAATCTTGCTGGTTTATAAGGTTAACCGAGAAACTAATTAATCTTTAGCTTTTTAAAGAAATATCAAATTAGACCCTACAAAACAAAAAAATCGATAGAACAACAAATGCCAAAAAATATTGACGAGCTAGATTTGAGGGTATTTAGTGCGTTACAAAATGACGTGAGGGAGTTTTATTGATTACCTGTGTCTACTAGATGTGTGATGATCATGGTTGAAACAAAAGTTAAATGTGATGAGGGGGTTACCCATGATTAAGGAGCCATTATTACCTTTTTTCATTTTTTTTCTGTTTTGTATAAAATTAGTTGGCTACATATACGTCAAAGAGTGTCACCACTGCTTTGTGAGAATGATAGCAAATAGATTGTTAGAAGTGCTTATCGGGCCAAAAAGAAAGCATTTTCTTACCTCGGGGACACATATAATGGAAGAATGTTTGAGGAAATATATATCTGACTATCCCCATAAGCTAATTTAGAATATAATAGGTTAATAATTCATTATGTAAACATTACTTTTCCAGACCAGATAGACAAAACTCATAATGTTTAACCTATGACTAAAACCACATAAGTTTCTTGCACTCAGCTTTGTGTCTTTCTTGTTCTCCACTAATACTCTTATTCTTCTATCTTTATTAGATTATTATCCCCTTTATTAAGAAAAAATAGACCGGACGGGAAGATTACGATTATAGTGCTGTAAGATACAGATACATGAGCCATTAAGTGATCATTAATTCATTATATAAATCATAAATGTACAGTAGTGTAAGTGTGAGACTATATATATCTAAATGTCAATATACATTACATATAATCTTAATCAGTAATCACACATATCATATATAGGTGTATGATGATTACAGATGTGTTAATGATGACATAAGTTCTCCAGGTGTTTCGAAACATTTGTCATTGTTCCACACAGTACATATATGATTTACGACTGATGATTTGATGAGCCACTAATATTAGACTTCTAGTATAAACATTCTACTTATATTAATATATATTTTGTTAAATAGGACATTCCTAATTTCTTAAATTTTCTGTCAACGACTACTTTTAAACTTTAATCACCGGCTCGAAAATCTAAGTCAGAGTAGCGAAGACTAAAAAAAACCACAAAAACGATTATTGTTTGATGGGCAAACACAATCAGCTTTTAGAATTTAAAGGTTTATTAAAAAATCCGTCGAAACGCATGGAAGAAACGGGACAAAGACCAATATAGAAATGATCTGTTATATTTCATCTTATGCTAGTTTATTGTTTACTGTTTAGTTTCATCTTATGGTAATTATGTAATTATGGAACATTTACTAGACCCAAAATGTATTTATAAATGATATAAACACACATGAGTCCTACGTAAACGTAATCATAGGATAGAGGTGACGCAATATTCTTTGGGGGAAATCGTCCATTAGTGGTGATTGATGTGCTAATGGTGTGTGTTTGTGGTGGTGCAACGATCATCGGTCATTAGAATGTATATATATATATATAAACAGCGTAAATAGACTTTTGAGAAGGTACGAAAGAAGAAAAAGAATAGGGGACCAATAGACCCATGCGTGTGACCAGGAACTGACCCTTTGCTCTTTATTTTTCTTAGTGGAAGAAAACTAATTGACGCACCAAGAATAAGTTAAACACTCAAAGTAATCTTTGAGATGTTATAAGGCCTCCCAACAAACCGCTCGATGAAATATTAACAGTTTGACAGACATGAAAGAATCTGGCGATTCTTGTGTCTTCTCTATCATTTCATGTAAGTTCATTTTCAGACTAAATAGATAAGACTAAAATATGTGAGCTAATAAACAAATGAATATGCATTATTTTCTAAGAATGAGTTTTCAAATTAAAGTTTAATATTAACTAAAAAAAAAACTATTAGGAAAAAAATTTCGGTCTCAAAACTTATATGATACGTTGACCTTACTCAAATACAATGTTTTGTTAGTATGTCTACATGATTTCTCGATGCTGGTATTTAGAGAATTTCTATCTCACATGTTGCCTTCTCTTTTGTAGTTTGGTCTCACATATATGATCTGTACGTACCCTCAGAATTGTAGGTTTATGTAGAAAAAAAAGGTTGAAGACATAAGAATGAAAGAAAGATTGTTTGGAATTCAGTTTCGGTGGGTCACAAATATGTATCCTACGCTCGAGATCTGTGTCTAATATGTGTCCCTCAGAAATAGCAAAAAAAAAAAAAAATGTCAGGTTTAATTTTCGAATTAATTAGAAACATAATCAGTTGCAAAAACCTAATAAACCCGGTTGTAGCATTCTAATTCCTAAGAAATCGGGTTTAGTCTCAACCCCAATAATTCTCTGCCAAACCTTCTGATTGAAATTTGAGAACCATCCCCTCCTTTACTAGACTCGCCAAATAAACTAGTTTACAAACCAAATTTAACCGATCTGAATCTAGTACCAAAATATGTACCAAGTTAAAACGATGCATGTCAATGTTTTTGTCTTTTCTTGCTTTTTGTGTATATTGTTGCAAGTCATAAATGGAGAATATAGTAAAGTGGAAAATATTGAGAAACAAAATCATGGAATTTAGTCATTCCCAAGATGTGTCGAAAAGGAAATGGTCAAAATTAATGTAGGAGGCAGAAGCTAGAGAGGAGCCACTTGATTTACTAAGCATAATGCCATGATGCCGATTGCCAAAAAATGTCGCTTTTATTATTTTAGCTGTATAATATTAGAAAATATATTTAGTTTTTCTTCTTTCATCTATATATATGCTTATTCTGAAATCTATAAATTAGGATGTTTAGAGCTTATTCTAATTTTCCTTTATCAGATAAACAGGGGTAGAAACAATTATATATACTTACATACAAGTGATCAACTTTGGGTAGTTGATCTACGTCCCTATGCAAAGTTTCGATTTTACTGCTAAATATACAGATTTTAGCCCTCTGTAAAAAAAAAACATTAAAACCAAAATTTTCAACCCAAAACCACAGAAAGTTTTTATTCTTCAACCCAACTCAATATAGCGTTTAAATTCTAACTGTTTATGTTCAGTTAATCTCTCATATCTTTCATTTTTGAATGATGTATTAAACCCAAAACCTTCAATTAAAAAATGCGCTGTTTGATACTATAAGCCAATAAGCATATGGTGTGAAACAAAATAAAAGTCACCAACAATTTTATACCAAAAATGGTAAAAGATGGAGTCTATCGAAATTAAAATGGTGAAAGTAAAACACAGAAATGCAACTGTGATTTTTTTTCTGTTATAGACAAAACAAAAAAAAGTTATATGTTGGGTCTTATGATTTGGCCTCTTTTTACTTTTGTTAACCAAAATTCTTACAAAGACTGCGTTTTTGTCCGCACTTTGCCGGTCAACCTCTTTATTTGAGTTATTTCGTCTATTTGCTTTTCTCTTTTATCATTTTACTTTTCTGTTTCTAGATCTCTTCTCTTTCACTCTTCTTTTCCCCTCCATAAATAAAATGCATAGACGTCTCTGATACATAGCCATAAAAAAAAAAAACATTTGTATTTTTTCGTATAACAAAACTGTTATAACTGGATCTCTTGTGAATGAGGAAATTTAAAAGAATTGATTTAACCAATAAATACATTATTAGGTTTGGACAGAAGACAAACTAAATATGCTTTATATATGATCGGGTGCTTTAATAGTGTGGAAATCTTTGATTCTCATAAATATCTTATTTGGTTGTCTCTCTATCAGAGTGTAACTGGATATAATAAGTATAGTTCTCCAGAGATTTGCCTCAGTAATGCTTTGTATCAAGCATCTTGACCGATTGTGTCATAATAGATTATGCAGGACAAAACGCTTGGTCATGCCTTAAATGATGTAACTGAACAGGTTGACTAAAATATATGTTTTTTTTTCAAGCAGAGCCAGTTTTTGAACTAAGCTGCCCAAGCCCAATCTTGCAGCACAAACAATTTGGCTCTTATTTTAAAATGTCACTACAAAAAAATGTATATTGCATCACTTATTTTGTGCATAAATGATGCAAATTAATTTTGCATCATTTATGTAAATGATTCTAGAAATAGTGATGCAAAATATTTGCTGAGAAAAATATTATATCATTATTGTAATTGATGTTAATTTACATTAATTACAAATAAATAATGTTAAATTTGCATCAGTTACAAGCAAATTGATGTTAAATTTGCCCAATTAATATAAATGATGTTAGTATTTGCTACAGATCTAATAATTGATGCTACATAGTTGTATCATTTGTTTGTAATTGATGTTATAATTACATCGACGGTAAAGAATTGATGCTACAATTAATTAATCAAAATATTAAATATTATTAGATTTATATGATAATATGTATTTTTTTGACAAAATCTCACATATTATTTAATATTTAATTAAAATAAATGTGTTAAACTAATTATTTAGTGATGAGTTTATTTATAGAAAAAATAATTTTTCTTCATAACTTGTTTTGGCGATGTGAGACAAATGTAAGAAACAAATTGCATCATTTTTAAATGATATAAATTTTGTATCACTTAAACAATTGATGTTATTTTATGTTTTATATTTTTTTAATTGATACAAATTAAGATAAATTAGTATCAATTTTATTAATTGATGCTAAATAATATCACTTATTATAATTGATGTTAATTCTTAAATTTTTTATCGATTGTTAATAAGTAACTTAAATTAGTATTATTTATTTGATTGATATAATTTAAATGATGCAACAAATATTTTTTGTAGTGTGTGTTATGGCTGATGGCACTATTAAACCACAGTTTAAGAACACTACAAGAAAAAAATGTTTGTTGCATCACTTATTTTGTGTATTTGCATTAAAAGTGATATAAACTAATTTTGCATCATTTATATAAATGATTCTAGAAATAGTAATACAAAATATTTGCATCGGTTGAGAAAAATATTGCATCATTATTTTAAGTGATGTTAATTTATATCAATTATTTACTACAGATCTAACAATTGATGCTACATAGTTGTATCATTTGTAATTGATGTTATAATTGCATCGGTTGTAAGCAATTGATACTAAAATTAATTAATTTTTGTAATTAAATTAAATTAACAAAAATATCTAAAATTAAATTTATATGATAATATGTAAATATATTGACAAAATCTCACATATTATTTAATATTTAATTAATGAAATATGTTAAACTAATTATTTGGTGATAAGTTTATTTATGGAGGAGTCATTTCCTCTTAATAACTTATTTGGGCAATGTGGGGCAAACGTAAAAAACAAATTGCATCATTTTTCAAAAGAAAAATTTTCATAAAAATACACCATCCATTTATCGATTTTTTAAAAAATACATGAACTTTGTGGGTACCCAAACAAATACATGAATTAATTTGTTCTTCCATTATAAAACACAAACTTTTTTAAATTGAATCCATTTAACATAAAATCTTTTTTTTAATAAAAATAATATTTAAAATCGAAAATAATTCCTAAAATTCTTTTCAAATGTTAAAAAAATCTGTAAAATTCCAGAAATTAGAATACTAAATTATCAAATGCAAGAAAAAATCAAAATAGTTTGTTATATTATTTAAATATTTAAATAAGTCTAAAATTTAATATTTATATTACTGATACAAAATAGTTTCATAAAGTATACCTTTTACAAAAAAATTAATTCATTAAATATTCAAGTACTTAAAATTTTTATATTATCATATATAAGGTAAATAACATATATCAAATTTTCAAAATCATATATTTATGTATATTATATTATTTACATCAGAAATTACCAAAATCACAAATAAATACAACATATATTATTATATTTACACATAATTTCATGATGTTATTTTCAAAAAATAATAGTAACTTTATTAGAATTTCAAATTCAAACGAACCTCGTAATCGTAAGAAAGTTGGGTTCTTAGTTATAGGCCTGAAATTTTATTAATTTAAAGATTCATAAATTAACTTTTTTTTAAGTATTAGAAGTTTTATCTGTTTTAAATTTTTTATTTATGAATTCAAAATTTTACAAGTTTAATAATTATTTTAAGACTTATTTTAGGGTTTTTACATTTTTAACAATTTATTGAGTTTTTCGGATTTTATAAAATAGTTTTTATCATAATATTTTTATTTTAATTAAAAATAAATATATTTTACCTTTTGTCTAACCCTAAATGTTAAATGGATACAATTTAAAAGTTTGTGTATTATAATAGAAGAAAAAATTAATTCATGTTTTGTTTTGGGTATCCAGAAAGTTCGTGTATTTTTATAGAAATCGATAAATAGTTGATGTATTTTTATGGAATTTTGCCTTTTTCAAATGATACAAAATTTGTATCACTTAAACAATTGATATTAAATTTTATTTTGTATCTTTTTTTAACTGATGCAAATTAAGATAAATTAGTATCAATTTTATTTAATTGATGCTAAATAACATCATTTATTGTAATTGATGTTAATTTTTAATTTTTGTATCGATTGTTAATAATTAACTCAATTTAGTCTTATTTATTTGATTGATGCAATTTAAGTGATGCAACAAATCTTTTTTTTTGTAGTGGAAGTCTCAAATTCAAGTCACCAAATTGGGATTTTCTCTCTCTTTTTTCTTAAATAAATTAAATTTTACCATAAACCCAAAATAACTAAGGAAACGAAAATAATTTAACATATATTCAATTTTTGTATTTCTTAAAGCAAATAGGGCAACTTGTTTCTCCTGTTTTAAGTAAGAATCAAGAGGGAGCTGCCTTCCTGAACCTATAAATGTTTTCATTAACTTAACATGGCATATTGTTTGAGTCATGTGTAATAACTTATACGTTCATTTTTCTTGATTAATGAAATATTTATTCTGCAAGTCGAGAATAAGAAGTCAATGAAAAACCGATTGATATCTCGTTAAACAAAAAATCGTTTATTTATTTATGATATAACATTTTCACATTAAAATTCGCACATATAAGTCTCTACCGGGTGTTTATTAGTATCGAAACGAACTCTTTCGTTCAATATTTAATATTTTGTAAGGAAAAAAATATTAAAAGAAGCTAGCCGAGAAGGACACCCCATCAAGTGTGTAGCAAAACGGGTTAAATAACTTAATTTGTAATCTTATCATGAGAGTATTTCTTACCTATTACTGTGTTTTTAATTAAAGTTACTATTGAGTTTTATTAACTGAAATCGCTGAAATTTATATAGTAAAAGAGGGGAGATTGTCAAAGAAAATTAAATTATAAACTGTGTTGAAACAGATTTTTATAAAAAGTGGTATAGAATTAAATTTACGAAATCTTTTCAAATTCGATGAAATATTCGCTTAGTTGATTTCTTTATTGCATGATCATGAGTTATGTTGAAGATATTCTCTAATATTAATTTAATCATCATTTTTAATAAACTTCATTGAAACTTTTGATAAGATGAAAACGATATAATGACTGAGATATTTACCCCATTGAAGGATGTAGTTTATGTATATGTAGAATGAAATTTGTGGTCTTACTCAGACCCATAAGATGAACCGAAAAGGATGTAGTTTAAAATATAGCACTGAAAACAGGGAAGGTACTGTGAAGAACCCGATACAAGAACTTTCACAAAGACAAATCGGAGCAAAGATTAAGGGCAGTTTTCTATTTGAAGTTATAAATGTTTTCATTACATAACCTATCATATGGTACATTGGTGAAGTTATTTATACGAGCTTATATGCTCATTTTGCTCGAACGATGAAAAATATGTTTTACAGGTCGGCTGTGCATGTAAAAACCAACCGATAGTCCTTTGTCTTTAATTATTTTATGCTATAAAAATATTTCCCCATTTAAAATTCAAATTAATATATAATCAAGCCTCTAATGATTTTTCAATGTAAGACCAAATTAATATGAAATATTTTCCAAGAAAATTTGGTTTTTTTTTGTCCACAATTTCGATTATGTTAAAACTTTAAGACTTGATTTTAATTAAAGTTTTTTTATTTTTTAATTTACTTAGGTTATAAAGTTACAAAGTGCATGAAGCCATGTAGAGAGAGAGAGAGAGAGAGAGAGAGTGAGAGAGTACGTTCCAAGACAAAATGATTAAAGGTCTTGGGGAAGCCATAAAGGATTAGCGTGGGAAATGAAGCTCAAGAGATAGAGCACTGTCTTTTTTTTCATGAACAAAATTGCCTTCCTACTTTCTTTCTATAACTATGTTCAATTATTCTGTTCTTTTCAGGCTTTTTATTGACATTTTTTGCCGTACAATATGATTTAAACAGTCTCTAATGTTTAATACCATGCTTGGTCAAACTTTAAACTTTATACCACTTATTATATATACTAGAAAAGTAAAATAAAATTCAAAGAGATTTGATAAGCTTTTTCTACATATCTTCATCTGTTTATTGTTAAGGAATTCTTACATTACAATATAAAAATCGCAACGTCTTTATTACACAATACTTCAAAAGAAGTACTAAGAGCATCATTATTGGTAGAAACCCATTTGGGCTTTTAAGTAATATTTAATTATAATTTTGAAGGTAAAAAACTCTGTTAAGAAATTTCTGTTTTTGCTATTTTATTGGTAGAAATCCATTAGGAGTTCTTAAAAAAAAAATTTAATAATTTTTTATTATTTTAAATAGAGTTTATTTTTCTTAATTAAACATAGTTGACATAAAAACATAACATTTTAAATATAGATTTTGAAAAAAGAATGCAAAAAAACGCTCAATTTGAGTTTCTTTCTGATCTTGTCTATGAATCATTTTCTGTTCACTCACCGAATGATTCCAATTCATTAATATGTAAAAAAATTTAGAATTTTAAAGTTGAAGTTAAGAAAAAGTTAAAAAAAAAAATTTAACTTTTTTTTAAGTTAAAGTTAAGAAAAAGTAAAAAAAAAAAGCAAGTAAAAAAAATCTGGCAAAAAGAAGCTGGAAAAAAAATCTGGCGAATTAAGAATTGACACGTAGCTAAAACAGTGTAAGAACTCCTTTAAGAACCGATTCTTAAAGTTCTTATTTAAGAATCAGTTCTTACACTATTCATAATTATTATTATTTTTTTCTTTTTCTTTTTAGGTTAAGAACCTCTCTAAGAGATCCCAATAATAATGCTCTAAAAAAAACTGAAGTCCAGCGAACTTGTAATAAAGGGTCTTATCTGAAATTAACATGAACCGTGTTTTTGCCATTGATTGTCTTAGCCATGCGTTACATTCTAAAAATAAGGAGAAAGTAGCACCATCAAATTAAAAATATATTCTTATACTTTTTCTCATAAATAAAAACCGAAAAGAAATATTTATAAATTCACACGTGCATGTATATTTGTGTGTATACATGTCAATTTGCCAACAGAGCTTCGGTATTGTGTATTAGAATTCATCAAAAGATGACAGGGAAAGAAAAAAAAGAATTATTAAAAAAGACAAAATTTCTTAAGAGCTTTTATAATGAAATGAAAGTGCGAAGGAAAGCAAAAGGGCTTTTTGATTGCAAGCTTGAGACTAAGGTCATGATGATACGGCCAGCCTTTTTTTTAGTCTTTGGTCGGTCCGACAATCTGTGTGTTTTGTGTTCACTCTGTGTTTTTCTTAATATTATTTATTTTTCGGTTATAGTGTTTCTCAAGCTCTCCTATATCCTATAAGCGGATGCGATTTAAAGCAAATTTTTGACCGATCACTATAAAATAAGAAATTGTTAATTTGATTTTTTATTCCTCTGATAGCTACACTCTTTAGTTGAGCATTCCGTAAGTTGAAAGCAAAGACGACTTGCAGAGTGACTTTCCAAGTTGCAAACCATCAATACACCTAAACACATATATATATATATATATATATCATTTAAACAATTTTATTTGGGGAAAACCCAGACGTTGTAAAGGTTTATCCTTGTAGCATGATTTATACACCCATGTATATAAAAACCCATAACAAATAGACTTTCTAAGTTGCAAATTATTCATAACAGCTGAAGACCTTGTGATCTAGTGGTGACCTTGTGGATTGGTGGTTTTATGTGCTTGCCCTTGGGGGTTTTGGATTTGAGTCTTTGGTAGAGCTATTTTGTAAAACATTTTCCTAATCCGGCAGTGGTGGCCGCATTCTAATGATTAGTATTTGTAAATTTAAAATCATGTTTTTCTGCCAATGCGGAATAGAATAGCGTTTTTTGCCAATCTACAAAATCACATTTTTGACAAAAAAAACTGTAAAATTATCTTTTGGTGGTAAATTAGGAATTTTAACGAAAAATATGAAATTATGTTTTTGTTGGAATATTGTATAATCATATTTTTGACAAAAGAAATGAAGGGATCGTGTTTTGTGTTTAAAGCAGAAATTTATGTTTATACCCGTAAAATGTGGAACTATGGCTCTGATTGGTAACAATTCATAATTTCTTAGTAGCATAATTGTATAATAAAAATTTACAGAATGAAAAACTGTAGAATAAAAAATTACAGAATGGAACTTTTGTGCGATTGGATAAATTTTTCAGAATGGCGGAATGTAATATTAAATTACAAATATATACATATACTTATTAAATTAATAATTTATTATATAAAATTTTAATATATTTGAGCTATTTTCATATTATAAAATAATATTTTATTGTGAACAATTAATTTTTTCAGTTTTTAATTTTTAGCATTGGTAAAAAATATTGTTTCACTATTTATTATAAAAATAATATAAAGTTGTAACCTATACTAAAAGTTATTTGAAAGATCAAAGAAGCAACATACTTATTATTTAAATAATTCTAACTTTATTTTCAATAATTAATTTTCAGCATATGAAAAAAATATATATATATATATATATATTGAAATAAACTATATAGATTTTTGCCTAAAAAAGTAAAACTCCATTATGCAAATAAGCATGCCTTTAGTAATTTATTTGCATAATGAAATTTTACTTGAATTTTTTAGGTAAAAAACAAATCTTGCGTTTTTGCCTAATTGTGTTTTATTATGCAATTTTTTGTGATTGGTAAAATACTTGCATAATAACATTAGAAAAAATAATTCTGCCATTATGCAAGTTACCAATCGAAGCATATGTCTTTGGCGAGAAATAAGAGAATATTTTTGGTGAGAACTACACTTTTAGCGAAAATCGCTAAAAGTTACATAATTATGGTTTTGCGGATAATTTTGGAATCGAAAATTTGACAAGAGTTTAAAATTGTGTTAGGATGATGATGAGATGATGTTAGTGATCTCATTACGATGATGGCATGATAATGATGTTGTTGAATCTAATAACAAACAAATAAGATTTTTTGTGTTTTTGTTTATAGTTTAAAAATAAGGGTCAAATGGATAATCCATAAATCTATGAAAATCTAACTCATTTGATTCATAAACATATTAGATTCAAAATTTATTGTCAATTCATTTTTTAATCAACTGTTAAGAATTTGATAGTCTTGTTGAATCCGATCCACCGATGAGTTTTGACCCATTTTGATACTTCTATATGATGATATTTTCATGATAATGATATGATGGTGATGATGATGGTGATACAATGATATTATGATGATGACATAAGGGTGATGATGGCATAATAGTGATGATGATGAGGAGATGGTAACACAAGGAAAAGGCTTACCACTAGATGTATGTATTTTATATTTGTTAAAAAGATAAATTGTCAATACATTATTATGTAAACTATATTATATGCATTATGAAGAATTTTTGTTCGGATGGAGATACAACACATCAAGTCGTTATTTGTTAATCAGCCCAAACCATTAGACATTATGTTCTAGTCGATATTTATTAATCAGTATCATGGTTTTACATCAATAAAAGAAAAGAAAACACTATTCTACACTCTATAAATCTTTTTATATTGATACCTACACATTTTGTTACGTATGTTATGTGATCGCTAATAAAGTTTAGGGTCTACACATTTGATTTTTGTTTTATATAAATCAATTAAGTCTGCAAATTGCCAAATTAGATATAGAGTGAATTACTAAATGTGTATAATAAAGAGATAGATAATCTAAAGAATCTTAATTAAACCCATTTACCTTTTTGCCTTTTTTGATAATTTCCACCACACCCCAAAGTCACAAACACAAGTTGCAAACTCCATATATCCTTCGTACCATAGATATATACAAAAGCATACGAGTTCTCCTATATATGTTTGCGTTTATAGCATTTGAAAGCAAGCTTTTGTCTCTTTTTAACTCTCTTAACTTTTACCTCCGCTCCTACCTTATTTTACCAACCTCTCCTTTCTATTACACATAGATTATATATATATACATATATATAGAGAGAGGAAGAGGAAAAGAAAGAGTTGAAAGATGGAGACTTTTATGTCTTCATAGAAACAAGTGATATGTGCGCAAAGAAAGAAGAAGAAGTAGACAGTTCGGAAGCCATGAACAACATACAAAATTACCAAAATGACCTCTTCTTCCACCAACTCATCTCTCATCATCATCATGATCCTTCTCAACCCGAAACTTTCGGACCATCCGGTAACGTCGGATCCGGATTCACTATCTTCTCCCAAGATTCAGTCTCACCAATATGGTCTCTCCCTCAACCTTCGTCGATCCAACCACCGTTTGATCAGTTTCCTCCTCCTTCTCCAGCATCTTTCTATGGAAGTTTCTTCAACAGAAGTCGAGCTCATCATCAGGGATTACAGTTTGGCTACGAGGGTTTTGGAGGAGCCACGTCAGCCGCACCTCATCACCATCACCATCATGAACAGCTTCGGATCTTGTCAGAGGCTTTAGGTCCGGTAGTGCAAGCCGGGTCGGGTCCTTTTGGGTTACAAGCTGAGTTAGGGAAGATGACAGCGCAAGAGATCATGGATGCTAAAGCTTTAGCTGCCTCAAAGAGTCATAGTGAAGCTGAGAGAAGACGAAGAGAAAGAATCAATAATCATCTCGCTAAGCTCCGTAGCATATTACCCAACACCACCAAAGTAAGTCATAATTTTTTTGTATTCATCAATTTTTCACATACATAAACCATTCATCATCACATTAAAAACCAAAAAAAAAAACATTCATCATCACACACCATTTAGATTCAAAATGGATGTTTTTTTATTAAAAAAGAATATTCAAACAATGTAGAGCTAAGTGAACAAACATAGTAGCTGTGACATGAAAGTTCATGTCACATTTTGTCTCTTTTTTTTCACATTTAGGTTTTATAAAAGGAACTTAGTTATTCAAAGGTTTTATGTTGATGATCTTCTGTGTATTTGTTAAAGTCCCGAGAGAGAATCAGTCAGAGACTGTAGAATAAATAAAAAGTATGGAATATGGAACGTCGATGTCGTTGCTTGGTGAATTGATGTAATAAAGAGAAACAAACGGCGCTGCTCAAAAAGAATAAAAAACCTATCGCGGGACCAAATCATCACTTCTTCGACCACATAATTTTCTCCTCGGGAATAGTTCAAAGTGTTATATACTACAAAATGTTTTTGTATCAATATACAAATATGTTTGTGATAATGTTTTTGTTTTTTAATGTAGACGGATAAAGCATCACTACTAGCGGAAGTGATTCAACACGTGAAAGAGTTGAAGAGAGAGACATCAGTAATCTCCGAGACAAATCTAGTCCCAACGGAGAGCGACGAGTTAACGGTAGCTTTCACGGAGGAGGAAGAAACCGGAGATGGCAGATTCGTAATTAAAGCGTCGCTTTGCTGTGAAGATAGGTCAGATCTTTTGCCAGACATGATCAAAACGTTGAAAGCGATGCGTCTCAAAACGCTTAAGGCGGAGATAACCACCGTAGGGGGACGAGTCAAGAACGTGTTGTTTGTCACCGGAGAAGAGAGCTCCGGCGAAGAGGTGGAGGAAGAGTACTGTATAGGGACTATAGAGGAGGCTTTGAAGGCAGTGATGGAGAAGAGCAATGTGGAAGAAACATCTTCTTCTGGTAATGCTAAGAGACAGAGAATGAGTCATAACACTATCACCATCGTCGAACAACAACAACAACATCACAGGTAATAAACTTTTAATCGCTGTTGTTTTTTTCCTTTTTCATTTTCGGTGTATCTAAGCGTGTGTTCTGTGTGGTTCTGAAAATGAATGTTGTACGGCCACATTATACTATAGATATGTCATATGTGTGTTTGTGTGTATGTTATAACGGAGATATTTGTATCCGTTGAGGTCTTGGTTTGATCCTAATTGTTTACCTTATTTTCTTGTATCGTTTGATTTGGTTTGCTAGATATTATTTATGTATGGCCAATGCATGCATGGGTTGCAAGTTGCAACATTCGTTTTATTGGCAGTGGGAGGATTTAAATTTAATTTTTGGTGGGTTTTGGGTTGTTTTTGAAATTGAGCGAGTGAAACCAAAAAAAGACAATGAAGAAGAACATGAAAAGTACCAAAGATGATGTGTGTCTTAATTGATTTAGTCGGGTTCGGTCCGGGGAAAAGAGTCAAGTTTGGGATTCTGAGCTTCGTACGTTGATGCCTCTCTGACTCTTCTGCTTTGTGTATTTAGAGCATTCTCATTCGTGATACCCATTAGAATGTCTTAAGAATTAATTAATATATAATTTAATCATATTTAAATAGAAGACCTCCATTAAATATGCATTAGTTTTGATCCCTCCATTAGTGATACTCTTAAGAGGGTGTCTTAAAACCTGGAAAAAAAAACCACAATATTAGAAATTTGAAATGTGCAAAAGAGTGCATAAAACGTCGAAAAATCAAATTCAAACTGATTCCAAATTGGTCCAAGTATGCTGATCCAGAGTTATTCTGATAGTATTAATCTCAAATGAGAAGCAGCATAGGGAGAGAGTATAAATCAATATAGCATACCATTAGAAGGTTTCCAACACTTTCCTCGGAATCCTTCCACAGAAAAATAGCAAACGGCATTTTAAGTTGCAAAGCTTTTGGTGAAAATGTGCTCAGAGAATCTGAAAACGTAGAATAACTATGATAAAAACAATATCTAGAAAGAAACAACACAATAAAAAAGGTAAGCCAATCGAGTAAGGTATAAGCAAATAACTTTGGTTATATTGATTTTGAGAAAAAACAATTTGTATGTGAAAGCAAATTAAATTGCTACTACCTAATCTAGAAAGCTTATGTATTTAATAAAATAATCTATTGAATACAAAAAAGAGCTCCAGTAATATTTCTTGGCAATGTTCTTATATGCTACAAAGATGAAATATTCCAGATAAGGCCATAGCATGTACCAAATCAAAACTAAGTGTAAAATTTAACACCAGTCTTTATGGAGAAAAGAGTACATTGCTGTACCTCCCTGAAGTTATGAACATGTCTATGAACTTAAGTCTGAATCCAAATAACCCACAAGCCATCATTACAGCCATAAACTAGTAGCAATCAAGAGACAGAAAAATACAATATTTTAGAATACATTAAAAATCTCAGACCAGATTCCAGTAATTTAAGCCAAATGTTTCAAAGATATTCAAGTTCTAAAACGCTTGTTCAGACTTAAAACAAATTTGTGAACCAGAGGACTAAAGCAATAAAGAGAAAAATGAATTGAGATAGAGAGAGTGAGATTACTCCATGGAAAAGTAGGTCAAGAACAGGAGGATCATACACAGCCTTGATTTCATCTCTTTTCCAGTCATTTCTGGGACCTTTTCTGATTGTCTTCTCAGCTTCAGCTGAAGCTGCTGATGAAGAATACCAAGATGCAGACCGAAGTCCTTCCCGGAAGACCTGACGTTAGACTAGGAACTGAAAAAATGTAACACCTGAGGATATATATATATATATATATATGTCGGCCAAAACATTGAGTTGCCAAGTACAAATCGTTTCAATCAATAACAAAATACAACCACACACAAAACTCAAGCTGCCAAGAGAGATTTAGTAACGATTTCAATAAATTTCAGAGATTGGAGTTCAAAATTGATCAAGAATCAACATAATTGAATCGATTTCAATAACTAAACCATCGATTTTAGTAAATTTTAATAGATTAACATACATGGAAACTCATAAATCTTGAAATGAGAGTTTTTTTCAATAGCTTACCATCAATTTCTCCTAATTTCAGCTTTGAAAATTCCAACAATCGAAGAACAAGATTCAATCAATGAAGAGAAAAAGAAGTACCCATGAAGATTGAATTGATCAAGAGAGGAGATGAAGCGAGATTTTTGCAAGAGAGAAAAAAAAATTTTGTTTTTGAGAGAGAGAGAGAGTTCTTCGCTAATGAAGAGAAAATAAAAAAAACATTAGCATCCAATTAAAAGTTGACACGTATGGGGTCTTTAGAGGGTGTTTAGTATCTTTGTAAAGACAAGTATCTCTACTGTTCTGCTTTTTTATTTTATTTTTTAAACTAAAGACCCTTCTAAAATGTGTGATGGAGGTGCTTTTATGTGTCTTATATATATAATCTTTTTCGTGTAACGATTTTACATATATCCACTTTTCAAAAACAGCCAAACTTTTAAGAATTAGACCTAAACAATATTCAAATATTTTGCTTTATATATTGCATCACAAACTGATAGGGAGTAGAGATGGGACCATTAGTCATAAGATATAAAGTACATAGCCAATTAGTTTTACGGTCCATAACATTCAACTTGATATCAGAATTCGAGTTTGATGCAAGTAGGATATGTTACAGATCCTAGAATGAGATTCAATTCGAGATAGACAGAAATAATAATCAAGTAGGAGTGTAGTGTAAAAGACAACAATTCAGTCATTTTTAATTAACTTTAAACTGGAAGCTCATGAAAATAAAACAAAAAAAAAAGCCACCCATTTCTTTTCTAAGCAGACTATTACATATTTACATATGTATACTTTTGTTTTTGGGGTTAATTATACTGCTAGAGAAATTAAATCTGGTGTACATAGCTAGTGGTGCTAGAGGCACTTTCTTTAGAACAATTCAAGAGAAGCATGCTTTTAGAGGATACATAGCGTTTGTGAAAACTTGCATTAATGAGAAAAAAAGTAATTAAGATGGATCATGAAGTGATTAAGATCAAATCAAGGAATATGTGACCGCTTATTTCCATGATCGATGGAGGATATGATGAGTTGGGTAGAGATTGTGATTGAGATTGGCCATGACGAAGAAACATACGTAATTGACGTCGTATTTGTGTTAGCTCGCATCACGAAGTAAAAAAGTACGTAAGACGTTATTAATTATTATGATGTTTAGTAGTACATACGTACTATATATTGTACCCTAACTGCCATTTCATTTGTCTTTAAAAATTTTTTACCCCCAAGTGACGGCCATTATGAATTGTCTAGTAGTGACTCCTCTTTTGGCTTTCTGTAGATATGACCTTAAATTTTATTTTGTTATATCTTCATTATTTCAAACCCAAGACTTACAAACAAAAAAAAAACAAAACCAAAACTTATAAGATTTCCCAAATTTATAAACTTACAATTAGGGCTCAGCTGGTCTTGTTGTTAGCGAGATAAATTGAGAGGAATTTGATTATGTTGTTCGATTAATGATATTGTAATACCATTTGCAGTGAGAAAAAAAAAACTATATTTCAATTTTCAAATGAGACTTGTTGATAAAAAGAAAGGGACTTGTTTTAATTTTTGCTCAAATTAATAGTGTTGGGAAATCTTTAAGGCCCAAAACAAGCCCAACCAATTTTACAACCATCCACGGAGATGAAGCAGAGAATTTTCCACGAGTCTGAATCTGATTTGTTGCATCATGAGAAATATAGAAAGAAAAAAAAAAAGTTTTATCAAAAATATAGTCACTGTTCTATTTTGTTTAATTTTAGCATACTAAACCATTATTGTTTGTCAACTGCCATTAATTCTTTTTTCTTTGATAAACACTGCCATTAATTCTTATCAACAAGAAGAATCTCCAACGGGGCATTATAAACTTGCACGACAAGACAATGAGACTTAATTAATGAATGAGAGAAACGACTTTTCTACGTCTCTTCTCAAAAAATTAGTATTTAGTATATTTTAAAAAGTTGTTATAAGTTCTTGGTGTATTTCATGAAATTTCAGGCTTCAATCATTACGAAGGAAATACGACTTGATGCCCTCGCAGGTCCTGAGGACTTACTTATTGATTTGGTAGTTGAAAAACAGCCATCGACGGTAACATATGCTAAACTTTGACAAAAATCTAATTTTTTTTACATAATTATAACTTTTAAAATTTCATCTAAAAGAAATATTAGTACTCAACTACCATTTATTAAAAAATGAAAGTACCATTTGTTTTGTAGGAGTATCATTTAGTTTTGCTTGGTCAGTTTTTTGTTTTTCTTGTAATAAATTTATCTTTCTATTAAGTTCAAATATGCATAAGTCAAAATTAGTTAATAGTGTTATATTTTGAATATTATTAACTAAGATTAATACAATAATATTAAATTAAAAAATTTAGTTATAAAATAATAAAAATATGAGAATTAAAAATTAAATTTTTTTGACATTTTTAAAAAATCATGTATAATTGTTAATTTTTCCTTTATAAATAGGGGAAATTTCATAAATACCACATTCCATGTACACATTTTTAAAATTATCACTTTAATGTGCTCATTTTCAAAACTACCAATAAAAAGATAAATATACCCTTATTATCGCTTAACTTAAAAATAAATTATGATTTCAATTTATTAAATATGAATTTAAAGCTGATTTTTAGTTTTGACAGAAAATTACGGATTTTAATTTTGGTAAAAAAAAAATATAGAATCAAGTTTTGGTGAGAAAATTACAAATTTTTTATTTTGGTGGGAAAATACGGAATCAAATTTTGACAGAAAAAATTACAGATCAGTTTTTAGTACAAAAATTACAGATCCATTTTTTGGTGGAAAAATTACGGATTTCTTATTTTGACAGAAAATTATGAAATAATTATTTTTGGCTGAAAAATTACGGATCTATTTTTGGCGAAAAAATTATGATTTTTTAAAATTTTGGTAGGAAATTATGGACTTGCTGTTTGTAAAGAAAATTACAGAATCGAGACTTTTTTGTGGGAAACGGATCAGTTTTTGACAAAAAAAAACTACTTATAAAACCATATAAATATGTTCTATAAGACCTTATAAAAATGTTTGTAAAACCTTATCAAAGTATTTGTATACAGTTTTATAAGGTTTTATAATACTTATAACATCTGAGAAAACCTTATAAAACTGTATAAAAGCATTCTTATAAGGTTTTATAAAATTTTATAAGACCTTATAATCTTATATGGTTTTATAAGGGCTTATAATGGTCTTATAAAAAAGTTATAAAGACCTTATAAAATCTTATACAAATATTTTTATAAGATTTTATAATCCCTTAAAAGGTTTATAAAGACCTTATAAAAATATTTATAAGGGTTTTATAAGGTAATATAAGAGTTTTATAAGGTTTTATAAGGTCATATAAGGGTTTTATAAAAACATTTATAAAGATTTTATAAGTTTTTATAAGGTAAATTTTCCACCAAAAATTCGCTTAGGTAGGTTTTATTAAAATGTAAATCCATAATTTTTTGCCAAAATAAAAATTTTTTAATTTTTCGCCAAAAACGGATCCGTAATTTTTTCGTCAAATATTTTATTCGGTAATTTTTTCGCCAAAACTTTTATCTTGCAATATTTCCGCCAAAAATAGATTCATAATTTTTCTCCCAAAAATCTTATTCTGTAATTTCCCACTAAAAATCAATTATGTAGGCCATGAATGGTTGGTAGATTTTAAATAATTTTTAGCTTTTAGTTTTTAATTTTTGAATTTTTTGATTTTTTTGGTATAGATTTTAAGGGAGAAACAATTTTATTGTGGTTTTTGGTTTTTCTTTGAAAATTAGAGAAACCATAAAAAAACTAGTTTCTCTAACTTTTAGGGAATCTACTTTTGTAAAATCTTTAATGGGTGAAAATTAGATTTTCAAAAATCTAGAACCAAAAACTACAAACAATCAAAACTGTAATTAATTATGTAATTTTTATCAAAATAATTGATCATTATCTTTATTAAGAGTATTTTGTCAAATGATATGTCTCCTAGTGATATTTTAAAAAATAACCAAAAATAAGTGGTATTTGTAGAAAATAGTATGCCAATAGTGATATTTGTGACAAATTCTCTTATAAATACACTTCATATCTTCATCTTCTCGTAGCTTCATAGTCCATAAACACTTTTTAGATTTATAACATTTTTTATTCAAACTCAAACAATCCATTTTATTTTTCATCAAACTTCACATATCTTCTTAATAATCAACAAGAACCAAACACCATCATTGCAAAGAGATTCTCAAAGTCTCTCAAACAAAAAAATATTAATATTTTTATAAAACACATGTTAAAAGAGGTTCTTATAGGGTTCTGGAAATGAGAACTTCTTCTCACTCTCTCTCTAAAAGAGACTGTGACTAAAGATGCTTTAATGTAACCAAACTACTATCAGACAAATTTGATAACAAAAATTCATGTTTAACAAAAAAAAAAAAGTCAAATACTAGTAAGAATCCCAATTCAATAAAAATTTTGATGGTACTTATGGTATGAAATAAAATTTTATAGATCATTATCTTTTTTATAATTTTGTTTCCGTTTAAACCTATGGTTGAGAATAAAATTTGCTTATCGAATATTCGCAATTGTTTTTGCAACATGTGGAAGCTAGATCATGGCACTTGCAAGGTCTGCGCATAAGACTAAGACCCTTCCGCATCATCATAATCATGGAACGACTCTTCCCATGATTTTAACATTCGAAACAGATAATAAAAACATTCAGTGCATGACATAATCATCATCCCATGCATTAAATATTTGTCTACAAAGAGCGTTTTTGCTACATTCTCCCAAATTTCTTAGACATACTTATCTCTATGACGTACATAAGGTTCCCCTACCAAGTCATATAGTATGATATATCACGTCACCAAATTTCTCTAACCAAACTTCGCCAATGATAATACCCCACCCAGAATCCACAAATCCAATATCTTTATCCGGAATGGTATAATCCTATAAATACAATACTTTGCTATGTCAAACAATAATCGAATCCGAGATCCTTATAAGATTAATATACTCATAAACTCAAAATTATCTCAAATATCTTTTAAAATCTAATCTTTTCTACTCGGCCCATTAAATACTTTGTGATATCGAATATTCCTTATGTTTTAAAATATATAATATTTAAGGTTTTTTCATACATATTAAAGAATCATTTAATTTTTGTTTATTTTTACACCATTTATTTTATATATAAACACGGTTCCACGAATAACAAAACAATCTGCAGAAAATAAATCATCAATACTAATAAAACCTAATTAATTTTACATTTAAAGTTGAAAACGTAATCTAATTTGAAACAAAAAAAAATCTCTAAAACATCTGAAGGGAAGGGAGTAACTTTTTACCGTTTTATCATTCTTACGCAAAATAGCTTATACTCTAAAAATCTATTCTCTAATCTCTACAAAAAAATGTCTTAAGATCGATAATATGATTTGACTACTAAGATATCTAATTTTTTACATATACTTATATATTCATGTTAAAAAATTAAAAGACTAATAATTATTTTCTGCTAATTTTTGTTTGGTCAAAATATTTTCTGATAATTTTTTTATTCATAAATATACTTATATACTATGATAGTTTACTCAAAATTTAATGTAAAATATTTCCAGTTTTTTTAAGAAGTAAAAATATGCAAAACATTTAAAAGATTAATGAAAAGAAAAAAAAAACGCCTAACGAGTGACAATTGTTTTATACGAAAATGACGACAAAACTTTATAGAATGTCACCTCGTATGTTGTGAAAAATATCTAACCAATAGTAACCGCTGCTCTAGTTTTTAATCGCACTCTCATTATATATCATATTTCCTATATTACCCTTCTTACTAGCCACTGTCACTTCAAAATATAAAAGGGTATTTTGGTAAACATGATAAATCCTCAATTGCCTTTGGCGTAGAAGCTCAGCCTTCTGCGATGACGGAAAAAATGTCTCTATCTCAAAGAATAATCTTTTCCTCTTGAAAATTTTCCGCGAAAATCTCAAAAATTCCCTCTGAAAATTTCAAGGATTAAGCAATCGGATCTTGAGTTTTGAGCTGTGTGAACAAAGGTCTGAGTGAATTTAGGGTTTTGGTTTAGCGAAAATGTTGGTACAGAGAAGAGTAATGAGTTGGAGAAGAGTTTGGAAGTCTCTTCAAGCAGCTTCTGCTCATGGTTTACTCTTCTCCTTCACGCTTCTTCTAGCTTTGAAGCTTGATCATGTTGTTTCTCGTTCATGGTGGTCAGTTTTTTCTTCTTAAAGTTTCCATTTTTATGTAGTTTTGGACTTTGGCGGCTTGACTTCTGTTTTTGGTATTGGAAAATTGGGGTAAAATTGTATGAATTAATTGATTGGTTTCTCTAATTCTTCCTTAATTATGCAAAATTCTCTTCTTCTAAATTGTTATGATAATGTTGGGCAGAGGCTAAAAAATTGGATTTTTGAGTTCCATATGAAAAACCCAAACTCTTTCTTAGTTTTATTCATTTGAATCTTTGTTGATGTTTTAGGTAGAAGTAGCCATTTTCGTTACAATTCTTAAAGGTTAAGACTTGTTTTGGATTGCTTTCACTCTGTTTTACAGGTTTATATTTACACCTTTGTGGATATTTCATGCTGTGATTGCTCGTGGTAGATTTTCGTTGCCTGCTCCATCAATGCCTCATGATCGACATGTATGACATTTTAATGATTCTCTCATTTCACCTTGAATCTTTTATTCTTAGTTAAGTTCTAATTTGGTGTTGTGGCAGTGGGCTCCTTTTCACTCGGTTATGGCAACGCCACTGCTTGTTGCTTTTGAGATCCTTCTTTGTGTACATCTTGAAGATAAATATGGTAAGTATTTTTCCTGAACTTCTCTTCATTAGTTGGCAGTTGTGTCCCTCTGTTGGGTTTATTATAGCTTTTGTTGTTTCCCTTTGTTGCAGTTGTTGATTTAAAGATTGTCTTCCTACCGTTGATTGCTTTCGAGGTAGCAATTTTGATTGATAATGTCAGGTACTTCATTCACAGCTTTTAAGGTTTGATTTTGTTCACCGTTCTTACTACTTTAGAGTACCGCACAATAAAATCTTGTTTTCATTTGGACGGTTGTTTGCTAGTTTACTTATGTTCTTTGTGATGCTTACATGCAACTTTATCTGCAGAATGTGCAGGACACTCATGCCTGGAGATGAAGAAACTATGAGTGATGAAGCCATATGGGAAACACTTCCTGTAAGTTTGTTTTTCTGTCTAATATACATGGGAACTTCCAGGCGTTTTAGACCTCAAAGCTCGGAAATTTTCAAATATTATCCCCCTCCCCTAAACAGGGCTAATATTCGAACTCTTTTTTCTCTATCCGTTTGGACATTAGGCATAAGATGAAATGAAATTTTCGTGTTTGGCTTGTTCTTCAACCTCATTTAACTTGCCTTTGCAAGTTGATTCTGACATTATCTATTGGTTTTGTAGCATTTCTGGGTTTCGATATCGATGGTTTTCTTCATTGCTGCAACTACCTTCACTCTTCTTAAATTATGTGGTATGTTGCGCATTTACTCAACTATTTTTTTTAGTTAATGATCTTCTACTTTCCAACTGCAACCTTATATTTGTTCTTGAAGTTGCTTTTCCCATGTCCATAAGTTCAACTAAAAGATACAAAAGACTTTTCGGTCGTTATGAGATCTGGTGACTGCAAGTCCTAATAGTTAGTTAGTGTGTGTGCAATTTTGTAGAATCAACTGCTTACTCGTTAGTCGTTACTGTTGTTCTGGCTCCTTATCTCTCTATCTTGATATGACTGGTGCTATCAATTCTCAATCTGTTTAGTTTCTGAATCTGTTATGTCTCGAGTCTTTGTATAGGTGACGTAGCTGCGTTGGGATGGTGGGACTTATTTATAAATTTCGGGTAAACTACTTTTTCTCTAGAAGTCCCTTCTGCCTCTTGAAAAGTTCTTCTATGCCGAGTTTGAGCAATCTTCTTTTTCCTTGATCTACAGAATAGCAGAGTGCTTTGCGTTTCTTGTCTGTACAAAGTGGAGCAATCAGTCAATTCATAGGTATTCACATATACCGGAACCTAGCTCATCTTCAATGGTAGTAAGATATCTGGACTGGAACAGAGGTCTAGTTGTAACTGCTGACGAAGAGCATCAGCAAAGCAACAGAATATGTGGTCTCCAAGATATTGGTGGACATGTTATGAAAATTCCATTTGTTACCTTTCAAATTATCCTTTTCATGCGCTTAGAGGTACAACACAGACAAGTCCATTGCTTTGAAACATTACCTTTTCCCCTGGTTCGAGCTAATTCTCATTAATCTTACTTCAGGGAACTCCCGCTTCTGCCAGAAACATTCCGATTTTAGTTCTCTTTGTACCACTTTTTCTACTACAAGGAGCTGGAGTACTTTATGCTACATATAGGTTGGTTGAGAAATCAGTCTTATTAATAAATAGTGGCAGTGGTTCTTATGGAAGATATTTTACCGCAACATCATCAGCTCGTGAATTCCTCGGATTCTTTCAACATGGTGCAAGGTACGATAGCTGCAACGAAACTGAACAATGGGAATCTGAGTTCTCCTAAACACTTATCCTTGTCATATTGTAAGTAACAGATTACTTGGCTGGTGGTCTATCGATGAAGGAAGTCGTGAGGAACAAGCTAGGCTCTACTCTGGAGAAGCTACTGGGTAAAGCTCTCATCTTTTTTGGTAAAAAAGACTGACAATTTGGCTCTTTTAACATATATATTTTGTGTTGACTCCAAATGATTTCAGATACAACACTTTCTCACCAGAGGTTGTGAAGAAAATGCCAAAGTCTGATCTTGTTGAAGAGGTAAATCACACATAGAGACTTGAAGTCATTTCAATTTAAACATTCTGAAACTAAACAAAAACTAGAATTTCACTTCTTAAACTCCATCAACAGATATGGAGACTCCAAGCTGCATTAACCGAGCAAACAGAAATCACCAGTTATAGTCAGCAGGAGTACGAAAAACTTCAAAACGTAATGATACATTCACTCATTTTCCCACAATTCCTCACCTCTCTTGAAACAACGATTTGCTTACTGAAAAATGTGAATTTTCAGGAGAAGATACTTTGTAGAGTTTGCTTTGAAGATCCTATCAACGTGGTTCTACTCCCTTGTAGACATCACGTCCTTTGCAGGTAAAATCAAAGTTCCTTTTGTGTATCCTTTAACCTCAATGTTTTTCTTGGGAAACTATCTTAAAAATTGACACTTTTTGTTACTTGAATAAGTTATTTATCAAAATTAGCATTTATTGACACATGATTTTACAACTGCACTTATTGTTTATCAATTACTAGAATTTTGTTTTTACTAACTTAAATGTTTTTAGAGATAAGAGGTATTTTATAATTTACTACTAATTTGATATTTTTTAACTTATATTTGAGACAATTTATTTTCCTTGAAATACATTTTTTGTAATGTTGTGTTTTTTGTTTTGTTTTCAGTACATGCTGTGAGAAATGCAAGAAATGTCCGATATGTCGTGTCCTGATTGAGGAGCGTATGCCTGTATACGATGTGTAGATTTTCAGACGACAAATCCATAATGAAGAATATATTTTCTTGCTTGTTTGATTTTATTTTTTAGTGATGAAGCAAGCATTTACATTATATCTTATAACTTGCATAGGAAAATACGATTCGTTTTCCAGTGGGTGTATATATATATATATATATTTAGTAGGTCTTTAGTAATTTATTTCATTATGTATATTTCGTTATGCAACACAATTATATTATATACCATTACGCAAAATAATTTTATTTTATGTCATTATGTAGTGTTACCAATCAAAACTTAAATTAGTTCAAGTCGGTTGCCCGTGTATGAAATTAGAACCTTCTCAACTCTTCCCATTGGATGGCCAGATATTATGCCGGGTCTTAATTATTTTTTATTGACTTAAACATGCGTTACTTGATCCTAATATATAAGCTATACGTTTAAAGACCAAAATGACCGGGAAAAATACAGTGTCTTAACCACCTTTTTAGTCTTAGGCCTTTATCGAAATTTTAAGCTGTCTGATTATAAAAAGGGTGGAGAAGACTTCTCACATTCTTTATCTTACCCAAATGTTCACAAGGACATGATTATCCAATAAATTTTTTTCTTTAATTGATACGTTATAATGGAGCCATTTTATTAAAATCATGGATAGGGATACTGATGTCAAAACCTAGTGTTCCTTTCCGTTAATCTTGATTCTTGAAGAGAAATCAGGCAAGGACCTGATTTTGTGGATCTGAGAAAATCGACTTTTCGGGCCAAATTTGATTGATGGGACTTCTGTCTTTTTTGTAACAGTTCTATCGGGTTCAGATAATTTGCAAAGATACAAGTATTAAATTATTAATGGTTAAGAAGAGGACTGATTTCATTTAGTTTGATATTTAAAGACCTCCAACCTCTGTTTTTGTGGCAATTTCTTGTGCATAGTTCAATTTTACCGTTTTATAAAATTCTGATAGCATAGAAACTTCATCCTAAATCTGTTTGCTGTTTCAGAAAGATTTCAAAAATAAAATTTTTTGAAAACACGGAAAACGCAGTAGAAACTTCTGTTTCCAATGGACACTTAATCTTTTTTATTTGGAAACATGAGATATATATGATATTTATTATTTTCTTTTAACTTAGAAAACATAATTAATTTTAAAAAATAAAAAAATATCTCATACTTTTTTCTCCAAAAGCTAAACATAACCTAAAAAATTTTGAAGTCAAGAACTTTAAGAAAAAAACTTAGAAATAATGAGAATGCAAATGTTTGATGGAGCTATGAGAATGCGAATGAAATATTGATTCAGATTTTTAACTTTGATGGTTAATTTATGATTTTTTATCTTTAGTTAAACTACTTAGTATTTATGTATTGGATTTTTATTATTTTTAATATTTATTTTTTGATATGATTTTGATGTTTGACTATATATATTTCTAACATGTATCTATTTCCTAAATTTTTGAAAAAACAATTATTTTCGTATTCCTACACGTTTCGTTTTTGTACATCCGTTTCTGTTTTTATGCGATGTAGAAAAAAAAAAGGTGAAATTATGATTATACATGCAGGTATAGTCTGATTGGTTTTGTTGCTGCTCTGTTGTGGTTCTCATTGGCGTATGTAATTGTGAAGTGAATAAAAAGATGAGAGGACGTATCTTCAATGTGGCCGACAAATATTGTTTTCATTTCACAAAATTTAAAGACCCATTTTGCCACTGTTCGGCTCTCCACCTTTTTATAATCAGAAAACTTAAAATTTCGATGGTATCATATCAAACTATATAACTAAGATCATTCAAAAGAATGATTTTATTCTATTCCATAAGTTGGTAGTTTTGATATTGGATTTTTCTTTAAAAGACATGGACAGCAACAGACACCAGAATCCCTCTGATGTGGCATCCTATGCAACCATAAAACTTTATCTGAGACAGGGAGAATTAAATCCGTGTATTTCCTTTTCCTATGTTTTCGGTCTAAAAATCCGTATATATTCAATGTATTTTATATATTTCTGTTTTTTTTTTCCAACCACAGGCATATAAATGGCCTTCAGAAATCAAAACTTTAGATAACTTACTAATTCGATGCAACTCGCTTAACTCTTTAGTCAATTATATTATACTTACTTAACCGGATAACAAATCATTGTATATATTGTACATATGCCATAGGTGTATCTAATAAAACTAATATTTTACTTTGGTTTTAAGATAAACTAATTTTTTGTTTACTAAGCTATAAAAACAGTTATAGAATAATTTAATGATTAGCTAAACGATCCTAATCACTGATCAGATCAATGGCCTATATTTTGAACAGAACTTACCGAGTTTCATTCCCTTAGAAACCAATTATAATTCCTTCTCTATCTTTTTTATAGTTCTCTATATATATTTACTTAACCGGGTAACAAATCATTGTTATTTGTTAATCCCACAATCTCCTCAATGTATATATCGTACATATGTCATACATTTGTGTTAATAAAACTAATATTGTTTTTGGTTTGAAGATAAAAATAATGTTTTGTTTACCAAGCTACAAAACCAGTTATAGAATAATTTAATCATTATCTAAACGATCATCCTAATCACTCAGATCACTGGCCGATATTTTGACCAGCACTTACTGAGTTTCATTCCCTTAGAAACCAATTATATTCCTTCTCTCTATATATATATATTTTGGTTTTAATGTTACATTCCTTCTCGAGATTTTTTTACTCCCTCGTAATTTCAATATTTCTTGCTCGAAATGCAAGAAACAGGAACATGTTATTGACCCATGTAAAGACTACGGTGCCTCTTGGCTGCCTCACGAGGCATCCCCATTCGTAGTTGTTTGATACAAGTTGGAATGTTTGTCTAATACAATCAATCATATAATCATATTTCATATTTGATTTTATTTGGCTAATTTGCCCTTTTTGTATCTTTCTTCTGTGCTGTTTACGTCTAATATTCATCTATACTATCTTTTTGGATTTTTAGTTTTGAAATTTTGCTTGACATTTTAAATTTTGATATTCATGATAAGTCATTTAATTATTTAAACTTAGTTCAAGCTTTAATTTATTTTTGAAATTATAAAATATTTAACTTTTATTTTTCTGGATGAGATTATTTTATTATGGTATAGTACTATATATTATAATAAGTTAAGAAAAAAGTATATTATATAGGTAAATACATACTGTTTCATTTGTCTATCTTTTGGAAAGGTGATAGATCGCCGTCCATTTATAGCTTGCTTACATTTTCTTGAACATTGAATACATATCTTTGTTTTTATCCTCAGCTATGATTTTTTTTGTTATGGTGAACAAAATATTATGATCATGCATGTTGTAATTCTTCCAATTTTATACGTATTTTGAAAAAAAAAAAATTAAAATGTTATTTATTTAGAAAAAAATTTCAGAAAAATATAGAAACTTGATATTAGCCAAAAAACAACAACAACAAACGATATCAAATTAACTAACTACTAATTAATTTACATCTGAAAAAACCTTCTTGGGATGAAAAAACCTACTACTAAAAAATACATACATAGCTCCGTATAGAAGCCAAATACGTATAAAGCTTCTTCCCAAGGGTTATAACTTATAAGTAAGACCCGTAAAAAAAAACATAATATTTGGTTAGTCTTCAACTCTTCACTAAGCCGATCGATGATGATAATGATTTGATTTCAGTCATGCCAACAAAGAAGCATGACGACGCACCTCCTTATGATGTAAAGCTTAGCCTTTTGTTCTTTAATCACTCCTCCCACTCCACGGCTCCACATCTTCCTCTTGGTTCCTCCTACACTCGAACCGGTCGTCTTCATTTTCGCTAAATCTATCACAGATTAAGAAACAATAGTTTTTTGGAAGTAAATGTTAGAGAGATGAGAAGGGAATGATAATAATGAGGAAGGTAAATGAATGAAGAGGAGATATATATAGAAGTGGGAAAAAAGGTGGCTTGGGGAATAACCGAACCGTACCGAACTAGACCGGTCCAAGAAAGAGGCAACGAGTGGGTCCGTTGGGGTTTGTGCACTGTTCCCTAACCTACCGGACACTGTGCCCCTCCATACCTACGTGGGCCCTATCTTGAAAGAATCTTTGCCCTAAATGTGGTTATTTATCCTTTATCACTTGCTTTATGCTTCTCTTTATTCATGAAACATTAACCAAACCCAAATTATTAAAGTTGGATCCACTCAATTACCATTTCTATAACCAATGAAAACCATACAGGTTTTTAAAGTGAGTCAATATTTTATCCAATTTTGGATTAGTCTTTGATATTTTGGGTTTCTATAAAATCCTAAGTGTATCAGTTGGTTTTCAGAACGAATATACCAAACCTACTTCGACGTCAGCAGAAGATGTGACCAGCCAAAACTGTCGGGAACTACTAGTCTACTTTACTAACCAACCAAAATCGACAAAGTAGCTCGGTCCCCGCATGTTATTTGACATATAAATTAGATTTGAATTTTTATGGATGATTGTGATTGATGATAATTAATAACGAATGAAGACTAACATTTAATTCTTTTAAATAATAGACGTAATTTTGTAACATTTGTGAGCTGATGATACTTCCATATCGACCAATTCTAGGTATTATACCAAAATCTTGTAGACACATGGAGAAATATTCAAAGGATCGTATTTATGTTTAGTATATTGTTTTCCGATCTGAGTAAGATATTAATTATTGCTCTACAAATTATATTATATGGATCATACGATATAGAGTATAAAAATGCACTGCGCCGAAACAAACTTCAAGAGCGGTTATTAAATACCAAACTACGTACAACTAAATGAGGGACAGTTAGGCGTTAATTAGGTGGCATAATCTAATAGTATTATAGATCCTTTTAAATATAATTGAGATTCGATCAATCTTTTACCTAAACCCGACAAATCGTTGGTATGATTTGAGACTAAACCCTTTTTATTTGTTCTTACATCAATCGACAATCGTTTACCCAAAGGTAAATAAATTAAATTAAATTAAATTAAATTACAGCTATATCACAGTTCGAGAGTTAATATGAAGGCTGAATTAAGTAAATTAAATAATTAGGTACACAGTTAACCAAGTAGAACTAGGTGTGGTTTGATGTGGTTTACGGGCTGTTGTCATTGGTTATAGTGAAGTCCTCGAACATGGAGAGTAGAGACGCACGTGAGGTTCTCGTGATTCACGAATTGCCTTTAGCTTTTGGTCGTCTAAAAGAACTAGTTCAGAAAATAAAAGTTACAGTTATCTTCTTTTTTAATCTATGGTTTAATTATTTGTTTATTATGTTATGTGAGTTGGTCTCTGTCATTCTTATTTCTTTGAAATCTTGTCGTACTTTTATGAACCAACTTTTTCTTCATCCCTCGTGGCTGTAACCAATTTTAAACACTTTATTACATCAGTTTCTGTATATGTAATCAGTATTAAATTTACGTTCGTGTGCTTTGCGCGATGAATAAATTATAAACGTGAGAGAGATCATTCTACCTTTTAGATCCAACAAGCTCGAACAACTACGATGATGAATGGTATACCATTACTTAAGTTACGTTTTTACATTTTGGAAATATGATTCTGCTAAATCAAGTGGTAGTGGTCTAGTGGTTCCCACTTGAAAAAGAATTGCCATGTTAGTCTAGACCATGAATCTTTTCACGTTTTAGAAAGAAAAAAAAATCATTCCGCTATATATTATATATAAGCTTGCCGAAAAATAATTAGCCAAACTAAATCATCATTAAACTAATAAAACAACTTTTTATCGTTTTAAGAGTATTCAACGGAAACTATGGTCTACTTGTCAGTGTTTTTGCTATTTGATTATTTGACTATTTGATGATATTATTTATTCTCCTATTCTACTATGAGATATCAGCCTAAGCTCTATCAAAAGAAACCCATAAAAATAAACTAAAACTTATAATTATAGTATGTATTAAAGTATTAAACGCATGTGCTCTCTGTGATAAAACTTGGGTAAGAGAAACGACTCCAGCTTCAATGGCGTACGGAAGGATTTTGTTAAGACAAATTAAAAATAGACAATCACTTACCTCGAGAGCCAGCAAGCTAAACTTGCTTGACCAGAGACTTCTCTGAATCGTCGTGCGGAGTTCATGGTTTCTCAGGTCCGAAACCCGAAAGGGTAACGTGCTATTTAAGAAACCTGCCTTCTCCTATTTTATTTCTAAAAGCCGGTTTCACAAATTCCTATGATATCAACAAGTATTCACAAGAGCACTGAAACTTCAGAAATAGAGTCAGAGACTTCAAGTGTGTGGTTTTAGGTACAATGTTTTCTTTAAGGTTACTTGGTTTACAAGTAGTTGAAATTTTTACTAAGGGCTAATGAGATATACATTGAGATTTACACTACCGGAATGAAAATGAAAATGAAAAATGATATATACCGTAAGTAGAGTCTGTCCTCACTCCTCTCTGGGGATCCACCGGTTCCACCACACGGTCTTGCGGCCTTCGCTTATCTCATCCATTGTCTCGGTGACTGTTTTCACAAGCTTCCTCTGAAGCCTAAGTGCTGATGCGAGAGCGTTTCTCTGCACATTCGCCTTCTTTCGAGGCTCTTTCTCCTGTAATCATACAAAAGAGAAACAATGTAGAGATCAAAGTTAGGTGATTGCACATGTTATAGGTCTGAGGTATTTGAAGAGTGTAGATTGGGAATAAACCCTGAGTTCTTGAAGCTGCGTTTCTGTGAATCCGCCATCTTTTTCTGTCCCGGATTTTGCCATTAACTGAATCACCCAATTTGCAGCTTCGCTGTAGTCCTGTTGTGTCGCCCTGAAGTATTGCATCCTCAGGTTTTGCATGACAGACAATGCAAGCAGTCCTTGTCTATCGAAATATGGGTGAGCTAGAGCTGCTTTTGCGCTGATTCTTTGCCTTGCTTTGTATCGCACCATTGATGTAAGAAGTTCCCATCCGATTCCACCGTCTAGATCTACTAGCTCAAACCCTCTGCGGAGATCAGCGTTTGCACGAGGCTCCACTAATTTTCTCCAAGCAGTTAAGTCATATTCACATCTTTTCAGCTGGCGGTTGAACTGAATGAGGTTGCTGTCAGATCGTAAGGATGGGAATGCCTGGTAAGTAAAATCATGGGGAAACCATTAACGTAGTATGATGAATTTGTTTCCCAAAACAAGAAAGCTGATAAGAGGGAAAGTGGTTCTGCCCTGATAAGGGATGAAGAACAATCCAAACGATATAACCAAAACAATCCAGACAAATAAATTCTAGAGCATCCCCTACTTTCCCAAGCTCCAAACCAATAAAATACTCAACACGCTAAAAACCTAAAGCATCACCTATTTACTCTAATTATAGTCACTGACTGACTTGCTAATGTGGCATGGATAGTTGGCGAATACATTTTGAACATAAATTGACATAACCAGTTTACACTGACTATCTACGAACAAATGAGCTTGTCGAAAGATAGTTGAACATGACTGAGTCAAAACTCAGAGAAAACTAAGACCGATTGGTGGATTGGTACTTACCATTTGAAGGAAGATGAGGCCGATGCTATAGATATCAAACCTATCTGGCAAATTCATCTGTTTGGAACAAAACCATATACATCAAATTCCATAACTTAAGTTAATGAAACGAGGATAGCTTTAAATCAACTAAGCTCGCATAGTCAAACAATTAAGTTTGCACCTGCCACAGGACAGGGGAAAGTGCAGCTGCAACAGGTGCTGAAGGTGCAGATGGAGTTTGGGTGCTCATAATGTATTGCTCAGGTGCAGAATACCTGAAAGCAACAAGCCGAAAAGAAAGATACTTATATCACAGAGAATTTTGTTTTCTGCATCTGAGGTTTACAACGACAAAAAGGTTCTCATTTATGATTCATGGCAGAGAAAGATACAAATTTCGAAAGAGGAAGACCTTGGATCCAGAAGAAACTCTTTTGGGATGTAGTTAATTCCCACTCTCAAATCAGCTGCAGCTCCAAGATCGATGATCTTGAAAGCCCGAGAACCTGCTCAAATTTCAGCGGACACAAAAACGAGTGTCCTCATCTTTTCTTTGGGTTCCATGCTCGAAAAGGTTCAAGAGCTAAGATCATTTACCTTCTGAGAAAATAATGTTCTGAGGCTTAATATCCCTATGAACAATCCCGGTTGAGTGAAGACCATCCAATGCAAACAAGAGTTGCCTCATAATAGTCTGAATAATTTTGTTTTCTCTTTCCAACCCTTTAGGCAAGTCTTGAACTTTCCCAAGGATGATAGTTTCTACCTATATCATTACCTTAGAATGTGACAACATATAGGAGATGACTACGAAACGATAAATAGAAACAAGAAAAATTACATACATTATAAGGGAATTCTTTACTCTGCATCAAAGCAGCAAGTGTTGATTCTCCTTCATATTTCCATAACAGCCAATACTCAGGTCCTTTCTTTGAAGACTTCTGCAATAGTTTTGAAAAACAACAACCAAATCATAAACCTAGAAACTTGTGAGTACTTGTACGAAAATGTCATTTAAGAGGAGAGAAATTACCTCGAGAAATCCATAAATAAAATCAGCACAGCTATTCCCACAAGCTCTACGAACTCTCTCGTTCATCCAAATTTCCACTGCACCATATTCAGTCGCCTTCTTCAATACATACTCACCCTCCTATCAACAACCAAAATATCATCTTCACTTCAATAACGAAATGATAAACCTCAGCCTCACTGATTACACAATCCGATGTGATAATAATTAAGATGATAAGGTAGAAGTTGAATCTAAACTTAACAAAAACATCAAAAAAGGATTTAACATCTCAATCCAAATCAATTGATCAAAGCTCATGTTTACCTCAGAAGAACGTTTCTTTGATAATGAGACTCTATAGACAACACCAAACGAACCTTCCCCTAATTTCTTCCCCAAAACGAAATCATCCTGCAAAAAACCAAAACCTAATTCCATCAACTAATCGAATCAAAAGAACACAAAAGACACAGCCAAAATACTCAAAATCATCATCCATATCGACCTTCCTAAAAGTAGGTCTAAACAATCTCTCAACGAAAGCAAGAACAAACATATCGAAAAATCCAGGAGCAACGCCAGGTGTCGCCCATAGATACGAGAGAGCAGTGAGAGCTAACGCTACTCCAGGTGCAGTGATCGTTAAACCATTCGATTTCGGCAAAGTACTGCGATAGATCATATCGCCGCACTCCATCACCGTACATGGAAGTCCGACTCCAACTCCGACGAAGAGATTGTGAACTGCGTCGATCAGTTGAGCGCGACAATCGGAATTGAGCTTCACCGTTGGTTTAGAACTCGAAATCGTTGAGGTTAGAGAGAACGGCTTAAGTTTCTTGCCGAGAAATGGTGAGGGAGTTCCGATAAAAGCTCCTCCCGGAGATATCGTGGCCATGGCGGAATTGTCACCGGAAGAGTTCAGTGATGGAAGCGCAAATTTCACCGATAAACCAAAAAAACTATATTCCTTCAAATTCAATGTCGTTGATTTCGCACCACTAGTTTTTTTTTTAATTTCAAATTAATTATTTTCTCGTACTTATTAGTAGATTTACACCACAAAAGACACGTGGATCGGGGTCAGATTCGGATATGTAAGTTTTAAATAATGGGCTTCTCTTGCGGCCCATTTATGATGAAGTGTCTCATTCCTGTTAAATTCGCAATAACGGGTTTCTTTTTCGGCCCATCGTTGATGAAGAGTGAATAAGATTTAGATATGGTTAACTCATTGTTTTTTTTTTTTTTTTTTTTTTTTTGGATAAATGATCTTCTATTGAAATGCTATGGAAGGGTTAGATGATAAAAATAACAATAAGAAGCAACAATAGCTAGCTATAAGAGAAAGGACAACATAGATATATAGAAGGATACTAGAAGGATACTATGTATCCACCCAATTAGCTTGAAGGAGATCAAGAGATGAGAAAGACGGAGACCCTTCAAGCGACCAAAGATGGAGAAGGAGCCTTCAAAACCCCGAGGCTGTGGACACCGATGATGGATGGATTGGAAGCATTACAATCTAGCACCGAGACCACCAAACCTATTACAAAATCACCAGAAACCATACTCTAGCAAGAGAAAGCTTCCATACTTAGACAAGATCTATCACACCAACATCAATCGAGGAAGAGAACAGAGAACCCAGCTACAACCTCAATTATTCAGCCAAACATCCAAGCCCCTACGCTTAGAACAAGGCCAAACCAAGCAGTGACTAGCAACACGAGGAGGAGGAGAACCAATGAAGCTGAGACAAGGGAACACAAAGCGAGAAGGAAAAATAGACACACCAAAAATCGGAGAGCAAGCGGAGGAAGAAGGTGCAAACCGAGGAGAGGGCCATTGCGACTAAGGCCCCAAACCGCTGTGAACCCCACAGCAACACAGGAGGCAACCACAACAAATTTTGACTGGCCTGAGATTGAGAAGCGAGAACCCCAAAGCTGAGCCCAAAGGAAGGAAGATCCAATCTGGGAAAGAATCTTCTCCGATTAAGGACAGCAGTTGCACCATCAACCCACCGGAAGATGCAGGAGGAGGAGAAAGAAGCACCCTGACGGAGAAGCAAGAAGACACCACCTATAGAGCTACACCACCGGAATCCAAGCCAGAAACTAGTACCTACAGAGCAAGGCCGGAGCAACATACATGGAGGAAAAACATGAACCATTCTCGGCGGGGGAGCAAAATTTCATCTTTATTCGTTTGTGGAAATTCAGCGAGTTTATAATGTTATATTCCCTTTATATCATAAAGTTGATTTCCTAGGTTTTAATTCTTGTATCAAATTGATTTTTTGGATTTTAATTATTGCAATTTTATTTTATGTATTTAAAATAATATGGTTTTATTTGTTGAAATGTGAAAAGACCTAGAAAGAATCATGAGTCATTTAATTCTGGTATGATTACAATTATTGGAAAATGAGAAATGGAGTAAAAGAACCAATATGAGATTAGATTTTTTAGACAGATAACACAAAATAATTAATCAAATACAATATTTATTATTTTCTTAATTTTGGTGAAAACTCCATAAAATTAATCTTTTTGATACAGAAGTAATACTTTATTACATCGTATCGGTCACACAGTATTTCCACTTCGTGGGGTTTAATGAAAGATGGTAACAAAAATCAGTTTTTAAGAAAAAAATTGTATGAAACTATGGATGCTTACTGATTTGAAACTTCCAACTAATAATATAGTATGCTAATGCCACAGTCGCATATTATTTAAATAGTAAATGTACTGAATTAAAGTTCGTCACGCAATTGGCCGACGCATTTATAATATTTCTTGCCAATATTTTAAGGCCAAAAAAACTTTATGCTTACTTATGACATAACAAATCAACATGTGCTTGACATAAAAACAAAAAAGAATTAACGTGTGAAAAAGGCGTTGTATATTTACTACATTTCTCAAACAAATTCAATATATAAAATAAATCCCAAAAAATAGATTAAAACATCTCTACTTTTATACTGAAATATGTTTTAAAAACTTAATTAACCAATTCTTTTTAAAACATATCCAATATAAACTTTGTACAGAAAATTTGTTCAAATGTGTGGCATTTCTTTTATCTGTTTCAACAAATATAATTTGTTTTACATTAAATCATGAAAAAGAGTTCTCTTAAAAAAGTATTTAAATATCCACAGATAAACTTATTTAATATATAGTTACAACAAAAAAATTATAAATTAAAAAACAAACCTAATTAATAGTAGGTTTCAAAATGAAAGCATATAATATTCACAGTACAATTACTACTTATTAATAACAATCTTGAATTTTATTTTTTTTTTCTTATTCTTTTTCTGACTTAAGAAGTTAAAAATAACTAAATAGATAGCTTGCAAATAATGTTGATGGTGCAGCGATTTGCGTTCATCTGAATCGGATTAAAGTTTGATTGTCTCAGAGAAGTTTGATGGTCGCCGAAAAAGTTGTCTTCTTGATAATAATTAGTGATAAATTCATAGAGCAACGAATGACATAACTGATAACGGAAAACAAATAATTTTTCCACCCACTACAAGTTACAATAAACCAATAAGACCATAACTTTTAGAAAGTACGCATTAAAAAACTTTATCAAAAGAAAAAGGCCATAACTTGTACTCATAAAAAACACATTTATATAATATATTTGTATCAGGATTGGAAAATAAATGTGAAAGAATCATAAGAACATTGACCACAATGTACGCACAACATCTACAGCTTGTCGGTGTTGACGTGGATCCGTGATCCAAAAGATACAGTCAAACATATTCTCATTTGCCTCTCCATGATATTCTTATACTAATCAGTCCATTTCGTCACATGATTAGCTAAACTAATTAGGATTATTTTGTTTTTGTATTATTTATTTATCTATAGATTGCCTCGATCGGCTTTATGAGCAGAACAGCAAGTGGACTAAGTCGCTTCATTTCCAGAGAGTCACTTTAAGATAAAGTATTGATTCGATAACTTTCAAGTTTATTTTGATTCAGCAACACGAAAACAATATATCATTGCTCATCCTCTGATATAAATCATGATTTTGCATGTATTTTTACTTATTTATTTTGCATGTATTAATTGTTTACTATGTCACACATACTCAGCTAAGATATATATTATAATAAGTTTTAGCTATTGTAATCCATGTCCTGATAAGCTTGATCTAGAACTTGGTAAGGGTTAATCAAAATTGAAAATAATTTTTGCTTATGGTAGCAAATAAGTTTTTATAAATAACCCTGTATATTTAATTATTTATAGCTCGACTTTAATCAATTAGCCAAATCCTCTTTCACATGTACATGTTCACCCTAGCCACCTCAAGCTTTATCTCCTGTTCTGACCTCTTCGACCACCCGCGCTTCTCTCAGAGTCGTGAGAGTCGCCTGTGGTTTAGTTCTTTCATTCAGCTTTAATCCTGAGTCATTCTCAGCCTCACCTCGGTAGATTTAGTTTCAGGTTTTGGAGCAGGTTTGGAATTGTATCTTCTCCTGTTCTGGCAAGATCTTCTCTGAGCTTCGTCTCCTTTTGGTTCGTGATGGTGTGCTGCGATTGGTCATGTCTCGCCTGTGGTTTGAGGTTCGTAGCTTTAAATCGGAGTTTCTTGCACTACAAAAAAACAACGTTTTACAGACTACATATGGTGACTAAATATGGTGACTGTTTAGCCACTAATCGGCAACTCTTTTGCGACTAATAACAATTAATTGTCTGGCAGTAGTTTTATAGCGATTATTAAAGGTAGTCATTAAATTAGTCGTAATTTAGCGACTAATTTATGACTATACTACAGATAAAAAATATTAGTCGTTTTTTACTCGCTAATTTCGCGACTATTATACGACCTGCCGACGGAGTGGCATAAGTAGTATACCTCCCAGACATTTCTCTCTTCTCTGATCCAACACAGCCTCTAACCTTATCTCTCTCGCCCCCAGACATTTAAAACTTATCTTCTTCTTCGATCCCCTTTCACTCTTCTTCTATCTTCGATCCCCTTTCACTCATCTTTTATCTTTGATTCCTTCTTCCAATCTTTAAATCCTCTTCGATTTCTTTTTTTAATCTTCACTTCCCATTTTCCAATCCTCTTCTATTTCCTCTTTTCTCTTCGATTTCAAACCCTAATCTACAACTTCCATGCCTCCTAAGCGAAATAAGAGGAGAAGAACAATTCCTAATGTTTCTCAGAGATCCAGAGGCACCAACCCCTCCACTACTCCTTCACGAAGACCCAACCCTCTACCCTCCCAATACAACTTCATGCCAGCGGCCTAAGCTCCTACTACTCACTCGCCTTAAGCTCAAGTCCCTTTCGTAGCTCAACAATCCACAACAGCACCACACATCGGGAGTTATCCACCAACACAACAACTCTTCCAATCCATTCCTCCTCAACATCGTGAAGAATTTGCCACTCCTTCGTCAGAAGAAGTCCAGAACAATACTCCTCCTCGATCCACTCCACTGCAGGACCCTCAAGGCTCTCAGATTCATAACTCTGACGGTCAGAGTCATCCTTCGTCACAAGGAAACAACTTTGAGGAAGATGAATCAGTTTTGCCAGATCTTGAGGAGGACACGCTTAGGGCTCTCAATGCTCTGCTTCGGGTGCCAGACTGGAATAGGTTCACCACCCTCCTCTCTCCCACACCGACGCCAAACTCTACTTGGTATGTTTCCTAAACTCTCATTGCTTATGCTTTGTCTTCTCGTAGCGATTTTCAACTCTGAAAAAAGAGATGCTTTGATTTTGTTTATGTCCTCATTCTTGGTGTTGATATATTTGGTTAATTACATTTTGTTTAACTCCATTGGTTAATTGCGATGGACTCAAAAGCTAATTACATTATGTTCAACTCTCTTCTGAGTTTTATAAAGTTGAGAGCTTTGAGTTTTATAAAATTGAAAGTTCGTAAGTATATGGTCAAGATATTAGAGAAGATATAGGATTCAGGGTTTGCTTTTACTGCTAGAGCTAGTAGTATGTTCTGTAAGTTGGTTGTACAAGTTTGTTGTTCTTCTACAGTTTTACTACATTTCTTTGTTTTATTATGGAGTCTTAACTTTTAATTATGAAAATGCACCAGATAAAATGAATCAGTTTGTCTTAAGTCTATTTATGATCTAGTCTACTTATACAGATTACATCTGACATGATAATCAATCATTCTTGCATATACATCTGAGCCAATTGTTATTCTCCTCATTTTTAATTTCTGTTTGTTGAGTAGTACTTCAAAAGTCTAGCTTTTGTGTTCACTGGTTAGGATTGAATGTTAGTTCCATATTATGATTGAATTCATTTTCTTATTACACTTCTTTAGCTAATACCAAAGAATCTTAGATTTTAGGTTTTTGCAATGTCATTGAAACTTTGGTTAGAAAAGGTAATAGAGAGAGATTCATAGACACTGTCAAAGAATGATAGATTTCAGATTCATTCTCTTTTTTTATGTTTGTTTCTCTCCTTTGCTCTCTTTTTTTTTGCTGCCACTCATAGACACTGTCTATTATCTTAGTGTTGCATATACACCAGGCCCTGTCTTATTAATGTTGTTTGCTTCATTGTGTTTGCAGGTTTACTTGGGACAAAGGATCAAAACTTGTTCAGTCTATTACTAAAGTTTTTACAAACAAATTCGATGGTCCCTACTATACTTGGTTATGTGTGCCTCGGGAGAGACAAGAAAAATACTTTCTCGAGTTCGTGGTCGGGTTTTGTATCCTATAGGCTTCACATATAGATTTATGTGTACCATATTTTTACTAATATCATTCTATTCTCTTTGTTTTGTAGAAAACCCACACTTGTGATCTCTTGATAACAGGGACAATTCAACAAAATTTCAAGGTGATCTGTCAACACCAGATGAAAACATGGTTATTGGCGTGAGGACTACTCTACAGCGACCTAAATGGATCAACGAGACTCTCTGGACAACGATGACCGCATACTGGGAAATTGAAGAAGCATAGAAAAGGAGTCAAACCTATTTTATGTTCGTATGTCTGACCGTGATGGTCTCGGTCATCACGTCCACTTATCAGGGCCGAAGTCATACAACCAAATCTAACAAGACATGGTTAGTAACTTTTACATTTCTGTTATTTTTTTGTCTAACACGTTTGCAACTTTAATCAGTCATAATCCTTGTTTATTTTATAACATTGCAGCAAGAGCAATTGGGAAGAGCAGTAAGTCTTGGTGAGGTTTTCATTAAGACACATATAAAACCAGATGGTAGAGAAAATTGCTCAAACTTATGAGAAGAACATCCAAGAAAAGGTGGTTGAGCTTGAGGCAGAGATTTCTATTGTTTCAGACTGTGGGTCACAACCTCGGGAGCTGACAATAGATGAGTATACAACCATCTTTCTTCAAGTTAAGTAATATTTTACACATTCCACATTTATATCCTTCAATTTTCTCATGCTCTTTACTTATTTTGTTTCTCTTACTTTTCAGTCTACTGTGAAGGATTCATGAGGAAATCCTTATGGAGTTAGAACCTCAAAGAGACTCTTCTCAACGGCAAGCGCAAGCAACCGGGAGATGCTTCATCGTTTGTGGTACTGCAAAAGCAACTGAAGGAAGCTCAACATAAAATCAAAGAGCAAGCAGCTTATAATGAACGTCGTGAAGCAGAGCACTCCCGAGCTGCGGCTGAGCACTCCCGAGATATGGCTGAGCAAAAGGACAAGATCGACCACTTGTCCTTAGTGGAAAAATATCTCCGACAAACTGATCCGCACTACCTCGACTTCGTGGTAACTCAGTTAGCTGCACTCCCAGGAACTTCACCTCCATCTGCTTCTTAGGTTACTTATCTTTCTCTATGTCTTAACTCAATGTTACACTCAATGTTACTCTTCTCTCTGTATGAACTTGTTAGAGAATTTGTATGTGTTGGAGTTAACATTTGTAGCTAAACTTATGAATTTTTTTTAATCAAATGTTATTTCAATTTTCATGTTAAAATAAAATGTTATTTGAATCAAATTCGTCAATTTGAGAAATGCAACGAATTCCAATACTATACCAAATTCTTGTTTTCACTTCAAATATAGTCATTAAACAGTAGCTATTTAGTCACCAAACAGTCACAAAGTAATCGCCAAATAATCGCATTATGTCTACAAGTTCGTATCTTCATATTTCAAATAATCGTTAAAGAGTCATAGAATAGTCGGCAATTAGTCACTAACATTAGCAACTATAATACGACTTTTGAACGATGATAAATTGTTCATGAGGTTTAGTCGTTAATTAGTCATCATTTGGTGACTAATTAACAACTAAATTTTCTACCGACTAATTATTACTGACATCATGATTTAGTCGGTATTTAGTAGTAACCACCCAATTAGCGACTACTATGCGACTGTTGTTGCAGTCGCTAAAACGTTGTTTTTTTTGTAGTGTTGGTCATTATCGTTCGATGCTTGGTCTTTGATTTGTTGGTCTTTACTGCGGCCAAGATGTTTTTGCCTCCTCTCCGGTAACATCTGACCTTTGTATTCTTCTGTCTATAAGATTGCTGTCTTTGGGCTCTCTTTTGTGACTTAGGGTAGTATAAATTGCTGATTTAGGCAGTTTAAGTAGGTGTGTATATCAGTTTAGGCTTTGGTTCTAGGGTAATCCGGGATTAGAGTATGACTGCCTTGCTATCTTTTATCTTGTTGTTGGCTCGAAGCTTTGGCTCTAGCTTTCTAGAGCTCTTTTGTTTTCACGTCTTGCTGAAACTTGCTTATGTCTTTTGCTGAACTTTATTCTGATCTCTCTGGTTCGATTGTTTGCTTCTCTCTTCCAATTTTAGTGTTATCCGGTTCAAGATTTTTTTCTCTCCTTGTCTCTACAATCAAGACCTGGTCGAGGTCTGGTCAGTTCATATCTTCTAACGAGGCGACTTCAATTCGTGGTATGCGGCACAACCGTTTCCGAAAAGTTTGTGGGATTGGATCTATATATCTGGTGTCTCTCTTGTCAGAATAGAAATCTAGGTTAATTTGATTTAAGAGGTACCTGCTTCACAATAGGAGGTTTCGTTAATTGCAAGATAAACGCAAGTTATCTTTTGTGGCTAGCTTTGGTTCACATTGATGTGGGAGTAAGTTTGGCAAGTTTCATTTTCTTTCGAACTATTTTAAGTTTTGACATTTGTTTCGTTAGTTGTGGTTTGTATTACGTTTTTAATTAGTATCCTTGTAACTTAGGGTTCTCCTCTTCCTCTTTTAGGCTTTTAGTTTCCGAGAATATTTTGTGTTTTCGCTGGCATCTATATCTCTCTCGACTATGTATCCTTCTCTGCATTATCAATATTATCAATAAAAAATAGATGACATAAAAAAAATCAATCAGCCAGATACATCGATACGTTTAGGCTATGATAGAGTTAGTTAGATCATGGAAACTCGATATCGAGCGGCTGCTGCAACTAACAAATAATAATAATATAATATTAATATACAATGTGCTGAAGATATAGTGAGTGTCAATAAATCTGAAAAAGCTTCTTTTCAGAATAGTTTATGATCAAATAATTGTGTTGTTGATGTGTATAATATTTAATTAGTCGCACGCTAATTAACATCTAATTTTTCTTCTTTCCACCTTTGTATACAATTAGTAAGTGGGAGCCACAAAATTGATCTATGAATTAAACTAAGTTTGTTCTCGTGGCCTAAACTAGGCCACGGGTTTTATTATTTCACTAGATCTAAAATGAATTTATTAGTTAGTCAAGTCTGATTAGTAGGATATGAAAATACAAAAATGTTAATAAATGCATGTAGTCTCTGTCTATTACCAAAAACTATACGATCTCAACGATAGAAGATAAGAATCTGAAATCAACGGGTGAGATGGAATCGGAATATTACTAAAATTAGGATGAGATGAGGTTTGGGTCCATGCTTAATAGGTAGTGACAATGATGGAGCTGATTCTTAAAAGCTTATCACAAGTTTTCTCTTACTTCCATCTCCAAATTATTGGCAAAACGACATCGTTTGTGATACCTTACCCAGTCCGGTGTTTTCCTACGTGCATGGACTTTTTCTTCTTCTGCAAATAATTATTTTTTCAAAAAAAATTTCTAGTTTCTAACCACGTTTTAAGATAAATTTATATCAAATGTTTAATTTTCTTATTCTGTAGTATTTTTATTATTATTCTTAACTATTACTCTGATTCAGAAAATTCAAATAAATACCATACTTGGTATTTATAGCTTAATTGCTTATATTTTTTTTTTACTACCATATTTACTTCGACAGAGGTGGATTTTTTGGGTTATGCATGCATTCAAACTTATCATGTGATATGGATGATTACTGAAGTGGAATATTAATTGGTAATAAATTGTGTTGGGATAATGATAGGTGATATAGTATATATAAATTAGAGTTTAGATAGGTATATATGGGGTCCAAATACATAGTTAATTCTTAATCAAAATCACACTAGTATCGTATAAACTTATGGGTTACGATGGGTTTAAATTTTTCTTGGTGAGAACAGTTTTTCGGTTCATATTTCATAGATACGATTAAAAAAGTAAACACAAAATAATCGTTCGTTTTTTCTTCTTCTAAAGATAATCGGACGTTATGAAGATTATGACTACTGAACTAAGTAAAAAGGTGTAAACCTAGCTCTTGAGAAAAAAGGGGACGAAAATGAAAATATATAGCAAGTTAACCCAAAAAAAAAAAAAAAAAAAGACATAGCAACGTGGGAGGGTTTCAAAGATATTTGGTTTGATAAGCCAATTAATCATTTTGTCTCCCTCCGAAGAGGGAACATCACAAAACACCTACAATAATCCATTTTCTCTGTCTCTGTAACATATACACGTATATGGATCATGTTAACAGTTCTATATATCCAACAAAGGGAGAGAGTTGCGAGTGTTACATTAACTTTTACCAATGGTGTCAGGAATGAGCTGAAAATTAACGAAGTAGTCTGAAAAAACAAAAAGAAAGACAAATTATTTACGATTTTCTATGAGACAACAACATCAGATAAGATCATAAGAATTTACAGAACATTTTTAAACAATATCTATAAGGATGGTGGATAAAAATATGGATACAACAATTGCTTGAAAGGGGGATGAACTGAAATATTCCAAAAAAAAAATAGAGAGAGGAAAGGTCCAGATGTCATGTGAGCCCCTATCCCACTTGACCCCCTTGGTGGATCCCATTTACAACCCATTGGTTATTTGATTTTTATCTATTGTCTCTATTTCTATTTCGTCAAACTCTGACTTAAATTTTATTTTTATTCTGTTCTTGACTTTTTTGGTTATTTTTTTTTGTCAATTTCTCTGGCTCTTCCATGTATGTCAATGTAAGAAAAAAATGTAAAAATTGATCATATTTGGATTGTTAAATTTGATATTTATATTTGGCCTGACTTTTTCTCCTTTAAGCATCTAGAATCTTATAATCACTAGTGTTATTTTCTGTCTTTGAATCGATTTTCAAAAAAGTAATGTATTAATGTTGAATGTTCTTATTTTAATATCATTAACAAGTCATGGAATTTATAAAATGCAGAAATAGATTTATGTAATTTATAAAATTCAAATAATATTTCCTAATATAATTTAGTGATCTAGAACCTCTTTTTAAATTAAATATAATCTGATTTGGATTTGATAGGGCAAATATGAGTTGTAACAATCTACATAACTTTAAATATGATTTGATAGGGCAAATGGTATATAAGCAAATCAAGAGTTACTGGTTAACCATTTCTAGTCTATATGGCATATATAACAATCTTTTTCGCAAAACTATGAGTTGTAAAACCAAAACTTTGGTTACCCAAAAAAGAATTAATCATTTTGACTGTGGTTATAAATACTTGTATAGTTCAAGTCTACATAACTTTATATGATGAGAATTTTATCTAATGATGATACGTGGCAATGTCAAATGTGTTGTAAAAAAAAGTACTTAAGTTGTTGAAATATGTTTCCCAAACATGTACATAACAAACGTACGACAAACTATAGAAGCCGTAGTACTACATTTTTGTTCTGCCCCTCCCAGAAACTTTCTTCAAAGTTAATTTGCAATTCTTGTTCGCGTTGACCCCACCTTCCCATTTTTTGTTCTTTATGTTTATTCAATTTCACAATTTTCATAAATCAATCAAATATATTTTCAAAAACATATAGTAATTAATTAGATACAACTAATAACGTGTAAAATGTACATGCACTTGCCTCGACAATTCCTCACATCATCATATGTCTCTGTGTATATAAACCAACCAAAGATAAAGAAAAAAAAAGTAATAATGTCACCCAAATCTCTCTCATCTAATTCCATTTCTTGGTTTGGTAAGAATCTTCAAGAAACTAAAACAAAGAAAATGGATTCCATTTGCATAGATGAGATAAGTTCTTCCACTTCGGAATCTTTATCCGCCATAGCCACGAGGCTCTCTCCTCTTCCTCCTCCTCCTCCTCCTCCTCCGGCGGCTTTACGTCTCTACCGGATGGGAAGCGACGGAAGCAGCATAGTCTTGGATTCTGAGAACGGTGTAGAGACGGAGTCACGGAAGCTTCCATCGTCGAAATACAAAGGCGTGGTTCCTCAACCTAACGGAAGATGGGGAGCTCAGATTTACGAGAAACACCAACGAGTATGGCTCGGCACTTTCAACGAACAAGAGGAAGCTGCTCGTTCTTACGACATCGCCGCTCGTCGATTCCGCGGCCGTGACGCTGTCGTAAACTTCAAGACTCTTATCGACGAAGACGAGTTGGCTTTTCTTGAAGCTCACTCCAAAGCTGAGATCGTTGACATGTTGAGGAAACACACTTACGCCGACGAGTTTGAACAGAGCAATAAACGGCGGTTTCTTACTCCCGACGCTAACGGAAAACGTAACGGATCGGCTCAAAACGACGGCGTTTCAAAAACACGTGAAGTGCTTTTCGAGAAGGTTGTTACGCCTAGCGACGTAGGGAAGCTGAACCGTCTCGTGATACCTAAACAACACGCCGAGAAACACTTTCCGCTACCGTCACCGTCAGTGACTAAAGGCATTTTGATCAACTTCGAAGATTTAACGGGTAAAGTGTGGCGGTTCCGTTACTCTTACTGGAACAGTAGTCAAAGTTACGTGTTGACCAAGGGATGGAGTCGATTCGTTAAGGAGAAGAATCTCCGAGCCGGAGATGTCGTTTCTTTCGAGAGATCGACCGGATTAGACCGGCAGCTTTATATTGATTGGAAAATCCGGTCCGGTCTGAGAGAAAACCCGGTTCACGTGGTGGTTCGGCTCTTCGGAGTTGATATCGTCAACGCGAAGCCAAACGACGTCGTAGCCGCTTGCGGTGGAAAGAGATCTCGAGATGTTGATATGTTTGCGTTACAGTGTTCCAAGAAGCAGGCGATAATCAATGCTTTGTGACATTTTCTATTTCCGTTTTTTTTTTGTATTTTTTATTTTAAATTTGTCAAGTTGTAGGCTATGGTGATTCTTGCTAAGTTGTTTTAGAAAAAGAGGACAAGAACAAAAAAAAAATCTGAAAAAATGATTTTGGGGAAAAGTGGTCAATAGAATATTTAGTTATAGTTGAGTTTTGTGCTAAAACACCAGCAATATTTTTTCTTTTGCAAGAGTGACTCCAAACTTAAATTTGTGTAAGTCAATGCCATGACTTAGAAAGTTATATGCAAAACATAATTTCTCTACATTGTCGACGTGGTCAACGTTAGAACAATGCGAAATGAACAAACGACGTCGTTTAGAGGTGGACATTAATAGAATTTTATTTTATTTAAAGAGAGATAAGAGTTTATGAGATTTTTTTTTATATTTAATAACAATCATAGCCAACTTAAAATGTATTTAGATTTACATCCTAAAACATTATCGGGTACAACTTAAATGTGTATCGTCCCTACTCCCTACAGTTAAGATGAATCGACACAAGAGTATAATTATCTAAAACTTCATTAAAAAATCGAAAAAGGAAGCATGCATTTTGGCAATTCTATCCCCAGAATGATAAACTTGTCTTCCTTAGACGTGCATGTCTTAATGATCTCACGTATTAACTCTTGGATTCTTGTCCAATCTTGAGGGTAGGGTATATGGCATGAATGATGCATTTGGAGTTACTCTTGAACTTCACCACTCGATAGCCCAAATTGTCAAGGCACCTCATTACCCAAACTAAAGCAGTAGTTTCTGTTTTCTGTCGCCCCGGACCAGAGTCGGACTGAAAATTAATAGGCCACAAGCAAACAAGTTTATGAACCTATTAATTATGAGAGAAATTTTAACTTGTAGAAGGAAATGTTCGAACTAGCAACCACAATTAATTACTAGTAGTCTAGCTACAATATACTAACCTGACTTCAGTGTCTAATATTATCACTTTTTTTTGTTCGTATAATAGTTGCTTTCTCTGTTTCGCAAATAATGTTGTTCTAGAGTTTTTTTTTGTTTCATAAAAAATGATATTTTATGTTTTCAATGTAACTTTTCAATCCAATCTCTTAATTAACTTTTAACTCATACCTATTTTTTTTATTTAAGTTATTAACCACTTATTAAATATGAGTATAGTTTAAAATTTTTTTAATTTGTGTAAAATATGTCAAAACGCTCTTTAAAAAATGGATGAAGTACATGATTAACTAATCGTTACATTACGAAACACTGTATTTCACTTCCTGTTATACTGTAACAATGTGTTACAGTTAAAAGATTTCAGCTCTCTAATTTTTTTGAAATAATAATTCGTAAAATTTTATATCCATTATGAAAAAAATTCATATATTATGTGCCAGATATACATTAACAAAATTTAAAATATGGTTAATTTATGTGTATTTTATAAATAGATTTTAAAGATTATTTTTTCATATCATCTGATATATATATACAGTAGTGTCTGATGACTTTATCAAATTTTTTTTTCCCGTCTGAATTATTGTGATTAGGATTAGTAAGAAACACCATGGTTCTCTCACAAAAACAACAGCTCAAAACTAAGACAAACTTTCTTCTTCAATTCGATCTGAAGCTAAGGGATAAGGAAAACAAAAACGATGGTTTCTCATCCTAATGATCTAATAAAACCCTAATCGATGATGATGGAGCCATACAACTCAGGTCTTGTGGCACATCCAGAACACTCCTTGGCTGGAAAATTCTTCACAAGTCTACTTCCACCGTCTTTTGAAAGAACAGAAATCACACTGCGGCAACAATGGAAACTTTCCGGCGGCTTGAAGGTTCCCTTTGGAGAAAGACATAATCTTATTTGAATTCGAGGAAAATAGAGACAAGGAGAAGGTTATAAACGATGGACCTTGGAACATTGATGGTATCTTATTAGTCCTCAAAGAATTGCCACAAGAAATCTCCATGGCTGATATTGATTTCTCAGTTGTTTACTTCTGGGTCAAGGCACTAGGCCTGTCCTATTATCACTAAATAGAAGTTGCTGATAAGATTGGGAAAAAGGTTAGTGATGGGCAGGGCCTTAGGTAGAGTAGGCATTTGCCATGGGCCCATCGTCATAAAAAAATGTTTTAGCTTTTGAATCGATAGGATCTCACCTCTAGCGAGATTGACGGCACATGACAAGGCTAACATAGTCCATGGCCTCATGGATCACTTAATGAAGGAAAGAGAGACTTGGTCGAAGCAAAGATGGGTACCACTCAGTTCGTGTCGCTGAAAACAATAATGGTACAAGCAGTGGATATGGAAACTATATATGATTCAAGAAATTAAAGATAAAAAGCATCATAACAATAACACCATTTGTACCAAGATTATGAAAAGGGTAACCACACTTTCTGAGAAGTCAGACGACGATTTACTGAGAAGTATTATTCATGATGCAATCAATGAGGTCGGTTTGACTAAGGTCCCGGATTTTTATATTCAGGTGTTGATGGGATGGGTGAAAGATTCGAAATACTTTTCACATAAAGTTTCAAAAATATTGCATCCTGATAACAAATGTGTCACAGTGCTTGGCCCTGATATGGATTCGTTTGAGACATGTTGTATATGTCAAGAAGATTTTTTTCCTTGGGGAGGAAGCGACACTTACTTATCCATGTTCTCATGTTTTCCAAATTCACTGCATTGAACAATTGTTTAAAACATCTCACATGTGTCCACTTTGTCGTATCCATCTTCGAGTATCAAGTACTTGATATCGAGTCTTGATGTCTTCAGCTTATTAGACTCCAAGTTTCTCATATTCGCATATATTACATCTTTCCATGATAAATGCTTAGAAACTCGATTATGTAATATCATTTTTTTTTTGATAATGGTTTAAAGTTTTAACTCTATTATGTAATATGTAATTATTACACGGGCAGGATCTTGCTTTGCTTGTCTCTTAACTGATCAACCTTAAATTCTTGAAAGCCTGTAAATTTAATCAAGCCCAAACCAGATCATTTAAAATAAATATTCAAGAACCCTATAATTGTGTACAGCATTATCAGAATTATCAAGAACCCTATAATTATTCAAGAACCCTATTAAAATAAATATTCAAGAACCCTATAACATGTTACTTTTAGCACAAGAATAAGATTGAAAATAAATAATCAGAAATAGTTGATTTCTCCATTGTTTTGTTTCGTTGTTGTTGATGTTTCATGTATTCACGAATCTGCAGTTTTTTCTAACTTCTCCATCAACAAAGCTCTCGGAGTTCAAAATGTTCCCCATCTTCACCATCGATTTCGAGAATTGCTCAAAGAAAGCCACTGGATTCTCTGCGTATTTGCTCACGATCCGCCGCGTCTGTATCCCGAACAAGCTCGTGTACATCTCTTGATCCGAATTCAGTAACCCTTCTCCTCTCAGTAGCGTGTGGTAAATCGAGTTATCAAAGAGATTTGGTGTCACATTGTCCATAGCCGTCACGTTACTATCACCTTCTCCGCTGCTCGCCGGACAAATCTCTCGGAGACTTGCCAAGTACGTCTCCGAAATAGGATTTAGGGCTGACGTCACATGGAAATCTCCATAGATCCGAGATCGAAAGTTCCGACATTGTGCCATTCCAATCGTGTGAGCTCCTAGATAAATTTGGTCAATTTAAATAATCTGGTTTGGCATAATACCAAAATTAATTTTCCGGTTTGCTGTTATTATACTTTCCGGTTTAGTTCGGTTAATAGGAATGATCCTTACCTACAAGAGCGACCATGTCTTCAACAGAGAGACCTTGAGAATAGAACTTAGCGATGATGCTGATCAAACCCTCTTCCGGAGTTGGAAGGTTTGTTGTGGCTAGCTCGTAGCTTGCTGTTTTTGAATCTTTTCTGCCCACAGGAACGTCCCAGTAAGGTCCACCCACCTTCAAACCAAGGTTTTATTTCATAATTCATATAATACTATATAATATACAGTATTGATTGTGAGAGAGTATATGTTTCATTTGTGTTTACTTACCAAGATTGTAGCATCTCTAGCACCAATTGTGAGAAGATCAGCGCAAGAAACGACTCCAGGACATTCGGATTCGATTATGTTCTTGATTCTGTCTACAATTTTGTATCCTTTCAATGAGTTTATGTTGGGAGAAGCTTTCTTCTCTCCCTGTAGTGTCTCTGTTTCATCTAGCAACACCGATCCATCGCAACCCTGCAATACAGTTTTAAACCCTTAAAAATAAAGAGGCGGAACGACTTCTTGTGTTTCAAGCAAGATGTGGATGAATACTTACTTGGACAAAGCAGTCATGGAAGTGTAAACGAATAATTATGGCTGCATTTCTAGGATCTTCCTTCACTATGCATTCCATTTCTTTCTTGATGACGTCAAACACAGTTGGACACGTAGACTTGTAATAGTCTAGGGTTAATGGAAGATCCTTTCCCGGTATATCAAAGGTAAAGCAGGGGGAAAAAATGGTGTGAACTATTAAAAATACAAGGAGGAGTCTCATAATTCTTCTCTTGAAACCCTTCTGATCCAATTTTAGGGAAATTGTAAAAGTGTTTGTGGGAGGTAATTAGGAGATGGAGAAGATGGGTGGGACTTTAAAGAGATATATAAGTTTGAGAGAAGTGGGCATTGTATGGTTTTAGTTTTCTTGTGCCACAAGGGTCTTAAGAAGTTGGTCGAGTGAGATGCAACTAATTTCGTGAGATGGTTGTTGGGTTTTCCTATGACTCCAGAGATAATTAGATGAAAGTTTATTTAAATACTAGTGCAGATTATTACCAAACCAAAATCTTTTATATTACCTTAAATAGTTAAATTGTACTATTTCCACTTTTGCATTACGTTTTTTTTTTAAAGGCAGATTTTTCGTTTCTATGTTTGCAAAAGTATTTCCAAGCGTATTGACTAAAACTGATTCAGGAAACAAATCTAGAAGTCTCGTTCTTTTGTAATTTGTTCAACTGTTTTAATATATTTAGGCATTACTCTACGTTTTTTTTGGTTCAACTAAAAACAAATAAATATTTAATCCTCAATGGGATTTGAATCTTTGAAGACACGCCCACGACACGAATGCATTCGTGACAAACCCTTGTCTATATTATTTTATGTATGAAGGATGAATCAAGTAAATTTCATTTGCAAAATTTTCCGTGGTGAAATTGGAACTAAATCAGTCATATTTACATAATAACATCATGTGAGATATTTAGGTCGCATATAAGGATCCACGTTGATTTGAACTGTATTTCTATTTCTGTGATTCCATGTTGTAATTATGTTCTATTTCTTTGCCAAAAGGTTTCAGAGTTATTCATTTAAATTGGGTTTTACAAATAGAGCTATACTTGTAAGTGTTGTTCTCTTTGTTTTTTTTTCCCCAATGACGAAATCTAGATCAAAAAGTAGGAGGGAAAATATAATCCACTCTTTGGCGTCATCTTGAATTATACGATCAATTAAAAAATAAAGTTCCAAAAGTTTTTAAATAATAACGACGTAGTACACAACGGTCTCCACTAAAACTTATATTTATTTATTTGTCGTAAAGTAGTTATTATTTTATGAATATTTACAGTCTTAGAAACTGTTAAAAACAAGGTTATATATTGGATGGGCTAAATTAGTTGAAAGAAACTTACGTTAGGTGGTGTTGGTATGGTGATGGGGGACTTGGGACGTCTTGTTCTTCATCTCTTAGATTTGAATCTGACTTTTTTTTTTTTTTTTTTCAATCTGACTTATGCCTCCAATGCAGTTTAAATCGACGGTGACCCAAAAGATTAACATCCAAACTTTTCATTCACATGCCCTTTGCATAAAGTTTTTGCATAATTACCCCCGCGAATTTTATATTTGAGGATATGTACACCAATTAAGGTCGGATCTGAAATTTAGGAGGTTCTAAGCAAAAACAAAAACAGAGATTTGATGACTCTTTTCTAAAGTTGCAAAAATTAGGGGTTCTTACGCCAATATTTCATCGAATTTGGCCCAAAACTAACCCTGCCAATGATTTTTGATCTTTTTTGGATGTGATTTTCTAAATAAGCTACAAACTTAGAATCAAACAAACAAAACTATCTTCTTGATTTCTTCTTTCTTTCATTCTCCGATCTCCCTCAGTTTTTTTTTTCAAATAAGTGAGACTTTTGTTTTTTTTAACTCACTTTTGCTGTTCTTTTAATATAGGTTTATTTATACGTTTAGTGTTTTGTAGAATTATACACTATTTTATTTTCATTGATATAATTATCTAATTGAAATAACTCCATTACTAAATCATATTGAACAACAACTTTTAGTCTTTTACATTCATATAAGCCTTTAGATTCAAAGCACAAATAGTGTAAACTGTGATTAAAAGAAGCAAAATTATTGCAAAAAGGCCCATTAGCTCAGTTGGTTAGAGCGTCGTGCTAATAACGCGAAGGTCGCAGGTTCGAAACCTGCATGGGCCATTTTTTTGGGGGAAAAAGTGGGGTTTAGAGCATCACTTCTATAAAATAACTAATTCAAACAACCTTTACTCGACTTAACATAACTGGAGTTTGATCTCTCATCCGTGTTCTTTATTGTTAAAACAAATAAACTTCTAAAGTTGTAAGATACTACAAAAATATCATTCATCTATATGATGTCAATGTGCTTAATAATTCACGATAACTCAAATTCTAGGAGCACCGATGACACAAACTTCAGCGACTTTAATGGTCTAGTGAGACCCGCTAAACAATTTAAAAAATAAACAGAGAGATCAAACACATTAAATCTGACTGAATCTAATCTATATGTCCTCTAGAGAGACTCAACCGTAAATCACTTGACGTTTATAAAATTCATCTTAAAGCAAAATATGTCTTTCCACGGGGCCTATTAACGATTACAATTTACAAGACTCTTAGCTTATATACAAGTTCTCATCTAATTGAGTTATGATTGCTTTGTTAGAAGGTTAAAGACAACACACCTATAAGAAAAAATATATATATAAAAAACAAAAATCAGTAACCACAGAGAATTCTGAAACCAAAAAATCTATTCAATAATTGAAACTTTTTAAAAAAACCATGATATACAAAATAAAATAAAAAATGGGACGAGAAATCTAAATCCAAAGGCATGATGTTACAGCAGAGAGATTTTTGTCATCTTATCTAAGATGGAAACCAAATCATGAAAAAGGCTTAAAAGAAATATAGTGGTGTGTCTAATTTAAATGAGAGAAGTTTCCAAAGTATATTACATATATAGATACAATTATATAATTTCACATCACATGTGAGAGTTATGAAGTAAGAGACAAATTAATACATGGGGAAGTATACCTGACAAAACCAGGCATTCAAAGTAAAGCAAAAAGTTTGGTGCTAAAGGGACATACCCTCTGTTCTAAAAATTCCTCGCCATCTGATTCTCTGTCTGGTAGATCCACTTTTTCACTCGATTATCACCTAATCGCAGTCCACTTCCGCTAGATAACTTTTTTTTTTGTTATTCAGACATTTATATTAGGAGTTTTTGTGATATTTTACAATAACTTATGTTCAAAATTTTAGTGAAAATCATAAAATTTTGTCTTAAAAATACGTTTTTATGTGTTAACTGCAATTTTAAAAATAAATATTATAGAAATTTTTAATTATAATAGATTAATATATTTAAAAATATTAAAATAGTCTTAAAATCCTAAAATTAATCTCCGATTAATCCCTATTTTATCTCCGATTTATTGATTAGGCGCTAGGCCCACCCTTGCCGTCCGACTAACGCCTAGCAATTTTTGGAACATGGGATATACCCAACCTTTTTTTTGTTTTATTAAAACTTTTCAACAAAATCACTAATTTATAATTAACAACACTACTCATATCTAACAACATTAGTAAATATACATATGAAAGTGAAAGAGAAGCCAATCTTTTTTTATTTTCTTAACTACTACCACCCCCCCCCCCCCCCCCCCCCAAGTATTAAGCTTAATCCAAACACTTTTAGTAATGAAAATAAAGATATTATAGAGAAACAGTACTCACACGTGTAAGATGAATGATAGTACAAAGACGCACATGAGAAAATCCAAGGAAGCTTGGAGGCATTAACGATGTATACAATTCTAATAAATCCTAATATATATCTCAATCGTGAGACCCACAATGAGTATTATTATTTGTACTATGAGGATCAAATCTCATAAAGGCCAAAACTGATTTACTTAAATGCTCAAAGTCTTACACCATCCTCCGTTTTTAATGTTATATGGATTCTCTTCTCCCACACTTGATTTTGCTTAGCTGTTACCAATATGGATTCCAATTACTGTAAAAATAAAAAAAGAGCAAATGTGAAGTCATCATAGAAACAAAACAGATCTTTACTTTTTTCACCACAGTTGATGATACTAATCTCTGTTTTGTCATTTTCCCAAAGAATTGAAGAAAATAGATAAATAAATCCAATTGCTTTACCTTCAATGCTAAAGAAAGAAAAAAACTAGTATTTTATGGGAGAGAGAGGAGAGAGGAAGAAAAGGCTGCTACACTTTTTATGACCAAGACAGGACTGAGAAAGAAGAAGAGTATTAAAGGAATGAGGAAGAGGAACAGCTCCTAACCTAATTAAGAAAATGAGTTTCTCATATTCCTTCTTGTTTGTTGAGTGGGTCTCATCTGATTTCCACCTCAAAAGCTGATCTTTTACAGTTGTGAGATTTGATTATATAGCCCAGCGAAAGACAGAGAGAAGTAAACACTAGTAAATGTTGTAACTATCCTCTCCTATCATATGGCTATTATCATCAATAAAAAGAAAAAAAAAAGAAAAAGAAAGAAAGAAACATCAATAAAAACAAGTGTTAACCAATGAGCATTGCTTACACATCACTAATGAGAAAGCTCAAAACAGATAACTCTGGTTTGGTGGGTATTAATATCTTCTGTCTCTACGATTTGTGTGGTTCGAACCGTGTTTTGGGAACTATAATCTTCGATTCCCTATATCTATCTATCTATATCTATAAAAAAAAAGTAGTACAAGAGAATTATAATTTTTATAGAAGTGTACTATTTTTATTTGAAGGAGGCGCTAACCTTTTCTCCTTTCATATATATCTGAAAATGGCTTGTCTTGTAGTGCTTCAATTGAGCGAAAACAATGGTGCTAAGATTGCCATGTGGTGATACTCACTCCTGGTATTCAATTATATGAGTCATTCCATAGGCTCCGGCTTTTCCTGATACTCAAACACAAGAGAGGAAAAATAAAATATCAGAAAAAAAGAAAGACAATATTTATTGATGATGAAGAGCATAGCCAAAGACAGCGAGAGACACACATGCTATATCAGAGGGTAAGAGATTGGAACAAGCTTGAGGTACGTAACTTTTTTTTAAAGGAAAGCTAAGTTAAGTCTTTGTGTTTGCTATGGAGTCTCCAAGGATCCATGGAGATGCTGAGGAGAAGAGTAGTTGTGAATCAGGATGGACTATGTACATAGAAGACACCTTCAATGGAAACCATCACTCTGAAGTTGTCTATGATGATGATGATGATGATGATGATTTTCATGTAAAAGAGGTTGATGATGATGGTGGCGGTGATGATGATGATGATGGTGGTGGTGGAGATAGTAGTAGTAACGATGAGAGCGATGACTCGATGACTTCTGATGCATCCTCATGGCCTAGCACTCAGCTTCCAAGGAAAACCAAGAATCATGCAGCTGCAAAGAATAGTAATGCTAAACAAGTCAATCATCAGACAGAGAACAGAGCTCGTGAAAGATTCAGCGACGAAGAAGAGGAATCTGAGCTCAAGGCTAGAACAAGAACCACTGCAACTAGTCGTGTTCAAAGAAGAGGCAAGGTGAGAAAAACCAAATAAGACTCATACTGGCTTCAAATTCTATGGCTATCCAATGTTCTCTTTGGCTCAAGGAAATTATTTTTTATGTAGTCGATACAGAATCCAGACCATGTGGTTGTTTAGTGTTTACCTTCAATTGAGATGTACGGGTAATTACATTGGTTTTTAAAACGGGATTATGTTTTTGCTTAATGCAAACTCCGTTCATGTAACTTATCTATGTGGTTTTATTTTGGAGCTATGCTAATAATATGTACCTTTGTCCACATCTAACACAAAGGAGATTCTGATAAGCATCTTCAACAAAGTAGCAATCCAATTCAATAATCTGTAGTTATTGAAAAGCAAACATGTTTAAGAATTACTCATCATTCAAACAAATTCAGATTCAAACGATTGAATTCAGAACAAAACAAAGAAGTTGATGACAAAACAAGAGTTTCTAAGGTTTACCAAATTGTTCCATAGGTGTGGCCCCAAAGTAGCTAACACACTATTATAGCTTTGCCTATTAACAGAGACTCCTGCTTCTTTCAATGCCTTCACATGATGATTCTCTTTTAAAAAAAGAACAAATTTCAATCATTCAAGATCTGTCAACATCAACTCTCAAAAAACTTTCATAACCAAAATTCATAATAATACTATTTCACAACAGGAAAGGAGTTAAGGAAGATCTTAAGAAGAACACAGTAAGAACTATGTAGCTAGCTTCTACCTGTTCACAACAGTAAAATAGAAATGTATCTATCAGAGAAACAAAGGGTCTTGGAAAGTCAAAGCTGGTAATTTGTATCAATGTACAGTTAAGTCTTAGAAAATGACTGAAAAGTTTTAGCTTATTGAGGTCACAATGAATAGAGAACAGAAAACAACAAATAGTTTTAGCTGGCAGCTTGCTAAGAGAGGACCGCCCTCACGTAGATGTGATTCTCAAGTCACTTTCGACATTGTAATCTCAAATCCACCATGCACGTGCAGAAGCAATAAACAGGGAGATGATAATGAAATAAGAGTCGTCCAATCTAATTCTGTGACCCACAAAATGTGACTCACTAAATGCACAACACATTGGACCTGGTCTACCAATTTCAATTTGAGGACCAAAAGAACCAAACGAGCAAAGACCTAAGACCCAAGCATTTCAGTCAAACAATTAGTCTGCACATGTTCCATTGATAATCGAAAATAACATCCATGGAAAAGATTTACAAGAGAAACATTGCTAATCACAAGAGAAGAGTTGTGAAGCCTAATCATCATATTAAAGCAAGGCTGACAGAATTACATTAGATTCAGGAACAAGTTTAAAAACAGAAAACTACTGTTGGCTTCTTCAAGTTCCAATTCTTATACTAACTGAAGAATCTGCGGATACAATTCTGAAAACTTAAAAAAGGTTCAAGCAAGTCTTTGAATCACCAAAACATCGTAAGGGAGAAAATGGCAGAATTTAAACCCTTTTATTTCTCCTTATTATTCAACCTATGGGCTCTCTCATGAAGAAGACCAATGGAACCGATCTATGCTTGTTCAAACTATGAAGTCAAAACTCTTGTGCTAGCTGAACCTGAAACCAAAAAATAGATGGTCTCAAGCACTACTGATTTTAAACTGTTTGAATTGGAAAATAAAATAACTTGAAAACAACTCAGTAAGCCAAACTAACAAAATCCTTAGTTTCCTCCCTAAAAACACTACCACGAGACCCTTACTTCAAAATCCAATTCTCATTCCATTTCCCGGATTTTCAGCTCCTTTTACTGCCTAATAACAAAAGCATGACACCACATTAACAATTATATAACCCAGTGATCCCTTCTCAGCCTTCTACTATCAACACCAAGAAAAACAAAATGACAGAACTCAAATGGATATGTATTTCTTTCTCACTAACACTTTTACTGAGCTTAACAGTTGAAGGAGCCCTTAACATAGATCAGAAATGGTCAGTTGGAAACCACTTCGGTTACGAGGGAGGGTTCTGTTTTCCCGGTCTCTGCATTGGAGGATCAGGTGGTAGCAGATTCAATTTCGGCAGGGAACATTACGGTGACGGAACTCAATATAGAGGTGGTAATGGTTACAGACAGACCTTGTACTGCAAACCACTGACTTGCTGGGGTGGCTCATGTGCTGCACTTCATTTGCAGTTAGACAATGGACTATATGAATCTCTCATACGCAAGAACGAGGCGAAACACGCATCGAGTATTGATTACAACATCCCAGAGACCTTAAAACACAATGTAAACATAAACTATGATTTCAATAAGGTGAATGAAGCTGCAATGGCACCACAGTCTAACTAAGCTAATGAAGTTGAGAGTCTTTTATTGTATAGTTTGTATCGATAAACATATTGTAGTCTAATAAATCTCATCAGAGTCTGAGATGTTATCACAAGAAGGTAGTTATATATAAGCTTGTTTGTTCAATAGCAACTGTAGTGAGTTTCTTCTTCGTATAGACTCTTTGTACTCAGAAATAAGAAATAGAAGAGAAGCTCGAGTCTCCTTTGTAATTCACAAAATTGCAAGTAGATATAGAGTGTTATACCATGCTTCTATGCTACCCAAACTCCACTAAACGCCGTCGTACAGAGTCTATCACCGACGAGGACGTTTGAGTCACGAGCGACGGATCGGAGGGAGACTGAATCTGGATCAGCTGAATTGGAATTAGTCTCCGCGGCGAGGCACGGCGAAGATTGCTCTCTGTATTCGGATCCGGGTTGTACCGACCCGGTTGGGATCAGAATTTGTGGAATAGCTTTATTCGCGTTGAGAAAAAAATAAATTAAAATAACGAAATTTACTTTTAACAACTATTTATTTTATTTTGAAAATTTCGGTTACAATTTTGTTACACTACACATTCCTCGTACAAGTTTGAACTAGAGAGACCTTTAGCGTGAGTTTCTCTTCTATTCTCGATGCTGAAAAACAAACATATTGATTTGATAAAATTTAATTAGTTGTGTTTTTGATTGTAAACATATTGATTTGATAAATATATATATATATATATAGAATTATTTTCTAATTGAAAAGCAACAAATAAATGACCGGGTCGGGGTTTAAGTCACTGGATCCATGTGAACAAAAGTAAAAAAAAAAAAAGGTAAAATCTCTTACGAATTTATCTCCGGCGAGAAGATAAAACGGCGGGGATAGGAGGAGCGGCTCTAACATGGTGAAGAAAAGCGACGGAGCAGAGGACGGAGGCGATAAGAGCAAAGAATCCAAATCCGATCATCAGAGAGAAACCGGCGACGATCAGATCCATCGCCGTCTGAATACTAATTATTCCCATCATCTTCAGAATCGAATAGAGATAAGTTTAGTTACAACTTAGAGAAATGGATTGGATTATTTTGGAAGAAGAAAAAAAAAGAAAATCAGAATTGCCTTGGGAACGGTGAAACTCGCATTGCCACGTTACGTGATACGACACCTAGAGGCTTCAACTATTCTAATTAAACAAATGAAACAAAATATTTATATATCTCCAATCCAAATTATCTGAAAACATATTAATTATTTTATTTTTTTAAGTAAAAGGTTCTGGATTTGTATATAGATTCTTCAACATGTTAATTAGTCTTATTCCTTAGTGACGAAATTTGTACCCGGAATCTATAGAACATTCTTTTTGGGATCTAAGAAGCAGTCTCTTTGACAAATATTTAGGCCAGGATCCAAAACATGTTCAAGATATATCATAATAGTGATGTATATATAAAATATGGGCCTACTGATTTATGAGTATGAAAATCTATCGTTTTTTTTTTTAATGGATCATAGCCCGAAGATCAAAACAGAGTAATTAATTAGTCTTTTCCCCAATAACAAAACTCGAATCTGAGACACTCCAATGACAAGACTCAAACATGAGAAAAACCAACAAAAGAAAAAGAAAAAAAAAAAAGACTAGAACATGATCTAAAGAACACTCTCTTTAGATTATATTGTTGGTCTTCTTTAAAATAGAAAACCCAACAAGCTCACGAGTTGATCAAACGGTCCAGATTTGATCACCTTTTACGTCAAGAAACCTATTAAACCCTATCTCACCGATCATCTTCCTCGACTTGGAATTTTCTTCTCTAAGTTTCGTGTTCTCTTCTACAACCTTCTCGTAACTTTCCCTAGCTCGGCTTAGCTCATCGTCGAGACATTTGTTCTCATTGATAAGCTGAATAAACATGGACCAAAGCTCGTCCATGTGTCTCCTTTTCCGCATACGTGATCTCCTAGCTGACTCGCGGTTCGAAACCATCCTTCTACGCTTCCGTTCATCAACATCTGCACTCCGGCTAGACTCGTTTGACGTGGCTGGCAAGTTTACAATTGGAACTTGGTCGTCAAAGGTTTGGAAGAAAAACTGTGAATTAGGGTTTGCATATGGAAGGTTATAGACAAAACCAGCCATATAGAGAGAAAAACAGTGATGTGTTCGTTTGTAACTTTTATTAATTGGTAAGTATGATGGATATCGATGAGATGAAATCTAATTGGGTTTTTATAGATGAATAAACTGAGGTTAGTGACCTCACACTATAAAGTATTAACTAATTCATGTGGCTAAACTTTTAATATAATATTTCCTAATGATAGAGCCTCGTCACTCACGCAATTATGCAATCGTAGATCGAATTGTATTCCTAGTCATTTTTACTTTTTTTAACGGACAAGAGGATCTGAGATTCAACTTGTTTTACAAAAAATAAGTTTAACGCAATCAAGCCAACAAGAACCGCAAGGAAGTGAATAAATAGAAGACGAATTTGCGCCTTGCTTTGAAGCTACTGCCACTAGGCCTCTAAGCATTGAATATTCTTAGTCATTTGGGTTTTTGTTAAGATTTTCTTAGTTATTTACTTTTGGTTGAATTTTAAATTTAATTTGAATATTGATAGTAGGAGGAATTAGTTTGGGTTTTGTTATAAGGAGTAAGATACTTTTATCTAAGTTAAACGCTATTGCCGTAGTGCATCGGTTTTGTTTTTGATTCGAAGGAAATGAAATTGAGTTTTGAATTTTATTTGAAATGAGAAAGAAAAAACATAACGAAGAAATGAGAAGTTTTAATCATGAGCCTTATGAGTCATGAAAGCACTTGAAAGAAGTTGGAAGTAAGTAGAGGAGGACCATTGGGAGAGAAAGATCAAAGATTATATTATAAATTATTCTGAGAAAGCGTGAGAGGCAGCAACTCGTCGACGCATCATGTTTCTTCTCGAGGAACCTTCCAACCATATCTTTTTTTTTTTAATAGCATACTTGATGGATAATCCAATGATCTTTGAAATTTGTGTGTGATTATATAGCATAAAGTGACTTTATTCCCTATACATCATCATTTTTATTTTTAAATATATAGTTGACAATGGAGAAATTTTACGAAAACCGTAAATTCGTGATGCGTAGTTGCGAGAGTTGTGGTCGAATAGCTAATATGTTTTTTTATATATAAAATTGTACTTGGTAATATTTCAAATTTTTTTTACTAAACTACTCCTATAACATAAAAAAGAATATCTACTTTATAAAAAAAGAGAAAAAGAAAAAAACATTAAAATAATATCTTAGAGGATAGAATTTGTTGGTAGTATAGAAAGAACAAGAAGCTTTGTAGTTTTAAATAGAGACAATGTATTTAGAGCATTAATATCGATGGTCTCTCCATTTGAGTTTCTCAATTTAAATGTAAGCACATTTTTTAAGTATGAATACAAATTATAATATATTTAATTAAAATATATATCAATAAGTCAATTATAAAAGAACAGCGGTAATGAAATGTTTCTCTTATGCATCTTTTCTTTTTCATCACTTTTTTTTTTTCAATGAGAGATGGTTGTTAAATCTCATGTGGACAGTCTCAGAAGTTTATAGTTTCAACTTTTATATAGTATAAATGAATTCTTTCCTAACCATGTACTATATTAAGAAAATATGAAAGTGTCCTTAAAAGTTTAGTGTCTATTCTCTAATAACATAAAGTCCATGTAAACATATCTTTGATTGAAAATTTACTTTTTTCGTAATTGTTTCCAATTATAATCGATGGAGACATTTTGTAGTATATATCAGTTTTAGGAAAACACTTGTGATAATTAGTTTTTTTTCTCCCTTCCTTTTTCAATACTTTTTTTGCATACACAGTTTGGGCCGGAACTCAGTTAATTATTACTATTACTAATATAGAAATCAGTTTTGATTTTTGAATATCCTCAACTAATATAGATAAATATTTTATTTTTGTTAATATTATTGAATTTTAGTTCAAAGGAAAACTATTAAGCGGATTAATTCTTCAGCTGGTCGAAGGGGTGACTAATGAAAGTCAATTAAAGCTTTAAAGTGGCAGTTTCACATACTCACAGTGGAACAATTATTTTTGCTGATGCTATGGACCATTATGGTTAGTATTGAATATTGGAAAGCAAAATATTTTAGTTTAGAACTCTAGTGGTAGAGATTTCTTATATGTCTTCTATGTTATGTCCTTTTATTTGTTTTAAGGTTTCTAATCTATTATATCATTTTTTAGGGGTGTCAAAATAGTTGAAATGGGTCAACCCAATCCATTGGGTTAAAAAAAAATATGGAATCAAATTTTTGGCAGAAAAATAACGGAACCGTTTTTTGGGAAAAATTACGGATTTCTCATTTTATGGATTTACATTTTGGTGTGAAAATTATGAATCAAGTTTTTGGGCAGAAAAATAACGGGACCGTTTTTGGCGGAAAAACTGCAGATTTCTCATTTTGACGGAAAAGTACAAATATTTACATTTGGTGTGAAAAATTACGCAATCAATTTTTTGGCAGGAAAATTACAGATCCGTTTTTGGCGGAAAAACGGCTGATCCATTTTCTCGATATAATTTTTGCAAAAAATTGTAAATTATGTTTTGGGCGGAAAAATTACAGATACATATTTGGACAGAAAAATTGCACATATGCATTTTGGCGGAAAAATTATATATTCATAGTTTGGCGGGAAAATTGAGAGATTGTAAAAATTGGTTAAGTTGGTTTGATTTACTTTTAAGAAATTGATGGGTTAAATAGTTAACCATCAACCAGTTTGATACAATCCATTTGACCCATCAACCCATTTAACCGTTAATCTATTTGATCAATCAACTCATTAGAGTAAAATTTTTTAACCTATTAGGGTTCATGGTTTGAATTGGGTTAGGTCATACCCATGACCCTTTGACACTCCTAATTTTTTCAAGTAAAATAATAATAAATAATAAGATTGATGATTGATTTAAGTAAATGATAATTTGCTAAATTGCTATTAGCAGATGAAAATGTTTATTTTATTGAATATAATTTTAAATTTAATCATTAAGTATTCTCGTAAATAGATATTGTCTGATTTCGATACATAGATTAATCTCATCAAAAATGCACCAAAACAAATTGACGAAATACATGACTTCTTAAAAGGACAAGTACACGACAAATTCTCGTGGCTCAGCCAACGAACTAGCGTTGCCGAGAAATGCATCTCTAAACCACAAATCAGTGTTAAATGTCAACAAGACATTTAATTTATACATACGAAAAATGACATCTCGATCACATTATTGCTGACATAAAAAAGTCATAATCATTTTCATAGATCTTAGAGGGTTTTTTTTTGGTCGTCCGTAAACCATAACAGACCGGTCCACTAACTCATAATTACTACCAAGAAGAAAGTGAAAATTAAACACCATATCTCTAAGAGTTTTTTTTTTAGTTTACAAGAATGTAAATATTTCATTAATAATGAAAAGTTTTAGGATCTACACAAAGCAGTTCCTATAGATTGGTTCCATGTCAAAAAAAGAAAAAAAAAACATAGAAGCAAAAGACAATCTGTCTATTGACTAGACATCAACGAGAGCAGTGACGCTTTCGAAATCAATGAAGTGGTAAACCGATTATGAAGCTTTCTAATAGATGACACCCCAAGGAGGAGATTTCATCTTGTCAAACGGCATTGATCTAGTCATCAGAGACCAGGTGTTAGGAAGCGATTCACTGGTAGTCCGAGAAGACTGAGCTGTCAACGACGTAGATCAAGGAACAACTAATCACCGACTCCCCCGTGTCACGTGAAAGTGGCTCGATGAAGTAGCCATGAGCTCTCTCAGAGCGGAATCACACGAACCTAGCAAACGAAAATGCTGGTTCACTCTACCAAGCTCATTCCCCGAGGTCGGGTAGCACAGAGCAGAATCGAACAAATAGAACAGCACTTAACATCTACATGGTCTTACTAGCTCCTCCAAACACCAAGTTAGCTAATCCACAAACCAAAGCACCAGCCAACACTAAACCAGCTCCTCATAGGTTAAGGTAAGCATACATCGTTATACTATGAAGCAAACATAGATTGTTGCACAATAAGATGCTCGAGAAATCCTATAGTTTGAAGACCCAGTTTACATACATAAAAATTAAAGATTGATTGATCTTCGAACGCAAATACTGTTAAAAATTAAAGATTGCGTCATCATCACATCTTCATGTATCATCGCCACGTCATAACCTTTTAATCATCCGCTAAATCTGTGCAGAACATACCATCGATCACTGGTGGCTTTAGAATGTAAATTAGAAATCACAACCACTTTAGGCGGGATCGATTGGTGACCTATTGACCAAGTTAATTATACTTAAACCTTAGAAAATAATCCAACGGTTCCGAGAATTTCATAAAAAATATTCCACAAACCAGAGAAACATATTCACATCAAAGTATTGTGGGTTTTGGTTTACGCCCGGTTTGTAACGGTCTCTCTTGGATCAGTCAAAAACCATAATATCATAATCTCTCCACCTTATCCATAAACCTCTCTCTCACCATCCATTCCGATTATTCACATCCTCAATTCATATATATATATATTCCGATACGCTCTTTCTTTCATCTGTCTTCAATTGACTCCATGAGAAAAACGTAGGCTACTTTACATCATTTTTCATCTCTCTTTCCGACACAAAACAAAACCCTGCTTACCCTAGCTTGCTGTCCAAGAATCAGCAATTTACCTTTTTGTCCTCTTTCTCCTCAAGTAAATAAAACTATACACAAGAGTATTTTACACTTACTTGCTGGACACTTAAAAGAGAAAATGAACAATCATAAAGGAAACAGTTTAATTAAAGACAAAATTCTTTCGTCATTGTAACGTTCCATCTTCAACGAGGAACTACATGAGTAATCGAAGCATCGTCAACAGAACAGAGCGCAGAGGAATCCATCGTTGGACCAGCTTGTTCAAGCTTAGTCCGTAAGAAAAATCCAGGTGGTCGAGGAATGGCGAGAGCGATTGAGCTAGTAGTGAGCATCTGAACGATTGCTGACATGGTTGGACGATCTTCAGCTTCTTCTTGAACACATAATAAAGCGATATGGATGCATCTTACAATGTCGGTTACTTGATAATTTTCTTGAAAGGTCGGGTCCACGAGCTCTAATGGCGACCCATTGGTCCATAGTCTCCATGTCTATTGAACATTATGATAGTTAATACTTTTGTCTCTATTATATAAATCAGAACAAAGATTGGAAGGTTTAAAAGTGTATATACTCACATAAGTAACCAAATTACCAACACTAGTATCCATTTGATAGAGACTAATGTTCTTCTTGCCGCTTATAATTTCAAGAACTATGACCCCGAAGCTGTAGACATCTGATTTCATGGAGAATTGGCCATACATTGCATACTCCGGAGACATGTAGCCACTGAGACAAAACTCGAAGCTTGAGTTGATAGAAGAATGTTACAATCTACAAAGGCAATGTATGGGGAAGAGCAAAACTTACTAGGTTCCAACTACTCTTCTCGTATTAGCTTCAGTTTGGTCTATTCCAAAAATTCTCGCCATTCCGAAATCTGCAACTTTTGGGTTCATATCATCATCCAAGAGGATGTTACTCGCTTTAAGGTCACGATGTATGATTGTGAGACGTGAATCTTGATGAAGGTAAAGAACTCCTCTAGCAATTCCTCCAATGATCTTGTACCGTATTGTCCAATCAAGCTGGTTTTTCAATGTAGAGTCTGCACCATTCACATTTACTATGAGTCTCAAGAATGGGCTTGAATAATGAAAAAGTATGAGCTAAAATATAACTAACCAAATAGAAAGTAATCAAGACTTTTGTTAGGCACAAACTCGTAGACAAGTATTTTCTCTTCTCTTTCAAAACAAAATCCAAGAAGCTTGACTAGATTTCGATGCTGAAGCTTTGCCACAACAATGACCTCATTATTGAACTCTATTTCACCTTGTACTGATGTTTTCGATAGTCTCTTCACCGCAACTTGTAATCCATTAGGAAATGTGCCCTACGAAGAGAATATATGTGAGTTTAAACCAAAATCATTACCTCTGTTCGGATATGTTATGAAACTAATCAAGAAGCTCAATGGATTCATAAATATACCTTGTAGACTTCTCCAAAACCACCTTGACCAAGTTTATTACTTTCCGAAAACTTATCCGTTGCATCTTCAATAGCTTTAAAATCAAACTGTAGTGAACCAGCAGTTGTAATATCATCCCCATCTGCAAAATCATATGTTTTAAGCATTAAGCTCCATAAAACTTTTCAAGTTGTATTAAAGAATCTTTAACCATCACCTGCAGCTGTTGTCTCATAAGTATTCTTCGCTCTCGTTGCTACATGGAAGCTAGAAACAACTATAAAAAGAAGAACATAGACAGCTAGCGGCACAACAATTGCTATGATTATCACGAAGGAGTTCGTGTTCGTGCCTTTTCCTGCATAAATCTTAGATCAGACACATGACACATAATTTCCCAAATCTTGAATTAATGTCTCAACCCTAACTTTTCTTTACGGAGATAGAGGGAGAGATCTTTACCAGACTGGGGAGGAGGAGGAGGAGGAAGAGCTTGATGTGGTGGCGATGAAAGAAACGTTAAGGTTTCATTATTGAAATGGTAATGTTCGTATCTTAAGGTACAATTCTGACAAACAAGTCTTGCTCCAGTTTCGTTACGAGGCCATTTCTTGATGATTTGTTGTAGACAACTTGAACAGTTCTCTGCTGTCAAATTAGGTCTGCACTCAACCCGTACATAAACAGTTTTGGACGACGTGTAGTTGGCCTGATCAAACGCGTACTTTCCTGGACTAGAAGGAGCCTCCTCTGCAGCTTTGTTCATCAAATCACGGACCACCTTATAAAACTGATCAGTTTGGTTTGCCGCAACATTTAGTTGGTGAGAAGGTCTTACGTTTGTAAGGAAGGTGAGAAGGAAGAGGAAACCATAAGCAAACATTTTTCAAACACTACTCTAGTTTAATGCCTTTGTGTTTCTTTTTTAATTATTGATTTATGGTCTTGATAAGTATGAAGCCAATTCAAGAATGAAGTTCATGTATAATAACCATACATTTTTTTTTTTTTGATAACTGGTTTATTAACCATACGTTTTCTTGCAAGTCCACCGTCAACGCACAATGCCAAAAGAGACTTCTACTTGACAAGTAACATCAACTTTCTTGTTTGTGATGAACTCTTTCTATTTGGTGGAATATTTGCTTCATCCAAAATCGACTTAATAATGCTTAACCCCTGGGGCGGCTCAAAATTTTGGTAGGCCCTGTGCTATAAGACAAAAAAAAAAATATTAGTAAAGAAAAAAAGGGAAAATTCTTTTTTGGGCCCTAATATCAAGAGAAAAAAATGGAAAATTATTTTTGGCCATGACATTCGATCCGGTAGCTCTTGTCCAGCACTGCCCTTGCTTAGCCCCTAGGATGGGAAAGAATAAAATTTCTATAATAAGCTTAATATTTTATTTAATTATAACCAGAGGCAATATCATAATTTTAAAGGTATAACACTCGAGGAAAAGAGTAATATTTTATTTAATTATAACAGGAGGCAATATCATAATTTTAAAGGTATAAGAATCGAGGAAAAGAGTAATAAGTTTTTTTTTTTTGAAAGCTAGTAGCACCTATTTGATTAGAAACTAAGACTTAACTAGTTAGCTGCAGATTGTTTTAATTCATGAACTGTCTACTAGTTTATAAAGACAAAACGTACCTTCATTGTTCAACCATAATTCATGGATTAAATCAATTCGCAGCAAAAGCGCAATACACAACATAATTCGATGATGTTGGTAAGTTCTTAAGCTCCTTTGTAATAATTATTGTATCACATAACTTAAAATGCTTAACAATGCTGTTAAGAACACATGAACGATGATCTCTAGTCAAGACTTTTACAACCATTTTACGATACGAGCACCACACGAAGGAAAATTTCCACAAAGATTAGTTAATATTCAACAGAAAATACTTGACTTTGAATACTTTGTTTATTTTTCGGGTCAAAGTGCTTTGAATAATACTTTGTTTATATTGGGAATATAACAACTATTCTTACCGATGCAGAAAAAGCAAGGCAGCAACTACTTAGACCGCACTGATATCAAATGTCAAACAATTTTGATAATCTTCTCCATAAAAAAAAAAACAATTTTGATAATCTTAAAATAAAGAAATTCAAAGCAAAATGACATTGTTTTACATTGCTTAAATTTCAAGGTATTTTGATTTTAATAATTCCAAACATATAATATAAAAAATGTCAAGTGTGCCGATATTACTATAGCTCTAAACTGTAAAGAGAGGGAGTCCCATATATAAGAAAAAAAATGACTAATTGAACTAACTTAAATCTGAAAATTGTTGAAAATTGGGGCCTTTGAATTCAATATATATTATGGGGCCGAGGCATTTGCCTTTTTAACACAATGAGCATAGGCTTGAACTTGAACATTTTAATCTAACATAGAAATATATATACATCGATTCAAAAGAAATAAGTGTAATAACATCATTTAGAAGATAATAGTAGAGAATCACGGAAATAAACAAAATAAATTTATTTTAACATGTTTTACCTCTATACCAAACACGAGAAAATTTATCCATCCCTCTCCTCTTTTTTTCTCTCTTTTACAACAACACGAAAATGGTATCAATGTACTTTTTCCCAACCAAGTATCGGATAATGAAAGATAGCAAAGGGATTCAGTTACTTTTGTAATTATTGAAGTTTTTAATTCGAAGATTACAAATAATAGTTAAATCGTCGAGTTGATTGTTAACTCAGAAAAATATATTTAAATATTATAATTGTGCCTTACAAAAGATTGTCTATATATTTTTAAAAAGAGATCAAAATTCATAGTTCTTATTATTTTGTCCGTTTGTGAAGTTGTTTTGTGTGGTTATGTTTGAGTGTGTGCGTGAGATTAATTAAATATTATAGTTGTGCCTTATAAAAAGCTGTCTACATACCCATAAAAAGGGATTAAGCCATTCGTAATTTTTATTATTTTGCTCGTTTGTGAAATTGTTGTGGTTTTGTTTGAGTGTGTGCGTAAGATTAATTAAATGTTATAGTTGTATCTTACAAAGGCTGCATACGTACCATTCGTAGTTCCTATTATTTTGCCCGTTTGTAAAGTTGTTTTGTGTGGGTTTGTTTGAGTGTGTGCGTAAAATTAATTAAATATTATAGTTGTGCCTTACAAAAGACTGCCTACGAATCCTTAAAAAATTAATCAAAATCAAGTCACTCGTAGTTCTTATTATTTTTCCCATTGGTGAAGTTTTTGGTGTGGTTGTGTTTGAGTGTGTGCATAAAATTAATTAAATGTTATAGTTGTGCCTTATAAAAGACTGCATACATAGCTTTATAAAAGGTTGCCTACATACTCTTAAAAGAGAATCAAGTACGTAGCTCTTATTATTTTTTCCGTTTGTGAAATTGTTTTGTGTGGTTAGTTTAGTGTGTGCGTGAGATTAATTTATATTGTGTGATTAAGTTTTTTTTTTTTTTGTGATTTGTATTTGAATTTTTGTTGTGTTTTTGGGTTTTTTGTTTGTGTGTATGTGTGTTTAAGAGTGTTTTCTAATTTCTGGAGAGTGTTACCAACAAAAGCGTTGCTTCACTTGATTCTTTGTTGATCATTGGCTATAGAATTGCTTGGGTAACTTTTGTTGTTTGCAGCTCAAAGACCTATGAATGAGGCAAAAACACACGAGTAAAAAGATGACAAAGAGAGTTTATTAATTAATCATAAAGAAAAAAACACGAAGAGAGTTTGTTTTTTTTTACCTGGTCCGCCATTTTTTCCGTAGCTGCTTAATCTAATGCTAAAATGGCTTCTTGTTACTAAAATGGCATTAAGAAATAACTCATTAGAGATAAGTTAAAAGAAAAAACATGAAACCTGGGACAAGTGATGTCGGAGAAGACAAAGAGAATTGGTTACCTCAGTACTGAGGAAATATTTGGCTGTCTCATGTTCAAAAGACTCTCCAACAACTAAAATCTGATCTTTGACATCTAATAGACAATTATGATTTCTTCCTGCAAATTACAAGTCACATATACATATTAAACACAGCAGACATTTCCAAGTTACCTGTCGAGTCGACTGAATCGCTTTGTTAAATTTGGTTAATTTCAGCTTAAGAATCCTCTATCTTGATATAAAATCATTTTTGAATTAGCAGTATACTAAATACACAAGATTATTAAATAAAACTACAAAACTGATTTTGAAATCTTACTAAGTCTGATCCAAGCCGAGATTTGACTATGTGCTCATATTTTCTCTTTTAATCTTAACAAGGAAACAACGTCAATAGCTAATACCCAAAATTCACTTTGATACGAATTTTGTATGATGTAGATGAGACGAAATAGAGAAAGTTCACCTTCAAACTCTAGTCTTTTCTTGGATTCTGAATCATCACCGAGTTTCCCTTCACCTGAAATCACAGGAAATAAAAAAAGTGATAAAGCATAAGAACTACAAAAATATATATCTAAATAAATATATTCATTACCTCTTTCTCTTTGTATGCAGGACACCGTTTTCTCTAGTAATGGCTAGACTTTCTCTTTTGGAGTAGCATAAAAACTACAAAAATAGTTAAGACAACAAACTAAAGTTAAATGTGAGCTCATGTGACTAAAATGATGAGCAAGTTATCGAATACTATTAGCTCTGACCAACAAAATGATTCATAGTTGTAAAAGACTAAGAAAAGGAAGAGAAAGATACATAAACATATTTCTGGTAAAGATTTCTTTGTGACCAAACCAAAAGACAAGCATCAAGTGACATTTTCTTACCTGAACTTTGGTCAATGTCCGAGTATCGAGAAAGGTCTTGAGTGCAAGCCACAAGGCCCACAACATCCGAATCCAGAACTGGCATTAACGAAGAGGCGATGCAAAATCTAGAGCCTAACCTATCAGAAAATTGACTCCGCAACAGAATCTCTATGTTCTTGCCAACAAAATATCAAACATGATCAAAGCCAACACGACATAATCACAAAAGCTGTAACATAAGTTTTAGAAACAAGAAACTAAATAAAGACAAAAAAAAAATTGTGAAGGTACTGTGTTTCTTATTTCTTGTGTCTAGTATCGTATTGTGTTCTTTGCCACTGAAACTTTTATTTCGAATGTTGAGTTTGGTGTTTCTGTGTTTGTTATGTTGCGTTTGAGTGTGTTTTTGAGTTTCTTTTGTTTGAGTTAATTGTGTGTGACGTGATTTTGTTCTGCTCATTTGTTATATTGTATTACATTTGTGTGTGTGTTTGAGTTTCGCTGCATTTGTTTGTAACCCAAAGACTTTACCTGACCTCTCATATGATCTTTGCTACAAAATCGCCTCTAAGATCTACCACCTACAAGTGATAATTGCAAGACGAATCAATTGAGCGATCAATTAATCGACTAAACCCTTAGTAAAAAGCGAGAATTGAAGGAAGCAAAATCAAGAAATTGGGGAATTCCAAAAAAGAGAATAAACCCTAGAAACCAATCAGAAATGGAATCAAAATTGAACCTAACGATGTGGGGATCGCGAGCGCAAGATAGAGAGTAATGGGAGGAACACCTTCTTCATCCTCATGGAGACTCGTCTTCTTCAAAGCAATGACCATCCCAGAAACCTTCTCTCTTGCTCTGTTAACTTTCACGTAAGTAAACTATATTCAAAGCAACGATCACCTACTTTCTCAAGCTTTTCTTATGATCTTTGCTACAAATCAATTGAAGGAAGCGAGAATTGAAGGAATCAGTTGAGCGATCAATTAATCGACTAAACCCTAGAAAAAAGCGAGAATTGGAGGAAGAATCAGAGAGCAAAATCAAGAAATTGGGGAATTCCAAAAAAGAGGATAAACCCTAGAAATCAAATTGAAATCAAATCTAACGATGTGGGGATCTCGCGAAGAGTAGTGGGAGGAACACCTTCTTCATGCTCATGGAGACGCGTCTTTTTCAAATCGATAATCCCAGTAGTCTTCTCTCTTGTTCTGTAAACTTTCCCGTAAGTGCCTTCACCTACTTTCTCAAGCTTTTCAAAAGCTTCCATGGCAGACACAGCAGTTTTAACTCCATTGTCCATCCTTGTTTTTACCATTCCTCTCAAGAAAACTTTTGTTGAGGCGAAGAAAAATCTCGAGGAAACAAGAGAAGAGGCGACTAGAAATTGGTCTCGTAATCAGGAAAAAGAGAAATGAAATGCTACTTACAGAAAAAAAGAAGAGGCGGTTAGAGAAGTAAAGAGATTTGTTAAAAAAAGGGTATATTCGTCACTCAATTTTCATAACGGTTCTACTCTTTTCAAAATTCAAACCAGAGCGTCAAGCTCACGCACTATTGTGTTTTTTTTTTTTTCAAAGATTTTGCTCATTCTCATTTGGAATGTAGGAAAGATAAAAACTACACTTCCGAAATACTACTATTTTGGTATTTTCCCAATCACATTGTAAACCGTAATTTATTATATATATTCAACAGCAATGTAATGAAATTAATATTTTAAACAAAATTCTCCCACTAAAATATCTAATTAGTCAGATTGTAAAATGTGAAATTGCGAAAATATATACATACGGCATAATGGCCATATCATTTACTTTTAAAAAAAAAAAATATCTTTAGAATCTCTCTTTTGGCATTGTAGTGGCTAAAAATTCTCTTTTGCAGTAGCATTAAAACTATAAACAAAACAAGTTAAGACAAAATACTAAAGTTAAATGTGAGCTTAGCTTATTTAACTTAATTGATTATTAAGTTATCGAATATTGTCACCTCTAAATCCATTTGGGTTGAAAAACTTATTGTGCTGTATTTATGTTTGTGTTTTAATAAAATTCAGTTGAATATAAAAACAAACAAACAAAAATCAACAAAATGATTCATAATTGTAAAAGACTAAAGAAAAGGAAGAGAAAGATACATCACCTAAAATTTTACTTGAAATAACTACGTAGATCTGATCCGTTTTCAATGGAAGTTCAATGATTCTGCCTTAAAACCATGATCTTTTTCTTGATCTCTGGATTATTCCAAGGTTCTTCATCGCTGAAAATACACTTTCCATGATCTTAACAAATGCAGTTTCCTTCAAGAAATGTTGGTAAGTTGCTGTTTTGTGACATCAAACACAAACAATGCAATTCTTGAGTCTCACTTGTATCATTATAAGAGATTTTCTTTATTTTTCAACATTTATCCCACTCTAGAGAAATTTGGTTATAATCTCTTACATGTCAAAGTAAATCCCTTGAATATATTTTTGTGAACAATGAAAAAATATTATTATTATTTTTTCAACCATAAGTTTCAACTAATTATTTTTTTAAAAGATTAGGTAGTCATTGTTTCATCATAGTTTTTAATCAATAACCCAAAGTTATTTGATCCATTTGTGTTTAAGTTTTTCATGTTTTCCTTATTTTACTAGCTACGTCACTAGTCTAGTGATATATATAGCACCAAGATTTCTTGAATTCTTCAAAAATATTCCGGTAAAGTAAGAAAAACAATAAACTATATATATATTGTGATATTGATATATGACTCATTTACAATTGATAGCTTGCTACTTCTCGCACTGTCAAGTATTTAAACGCTTTATTTATTTAGGTGTGGTATGGTGACTCTAAAACAATTTTGGCTTCAATGCATGATTCATCCTTTTGTTTTATAGTAAAATTAAAAATTATCGAGTTTTAGTCCTTTATTAGCTGAGAACTCATGGACAACTTCAATGCCACATTCATACATTTTCTATACATGAATACTAATAAATGTGATACTTTCTTAAAAGATCTCTAAAACATCTCTTCCAAATGGAGCATTTGCACAGGGCTCAAAAATTTTGGGTTATTTTTAGGATTTAAATTAAAAGATTTAGGACCTAAATTAAAAAACATTAATATATAAAAATGGCCATATTTTTATTGTTGGTACATAGCCTTTCAATTTATTAGGTTGCCCCTGTTTAAATCTAACATAAATGCATGAGTTTGAGCCTTAATCTCTTTCAAAACCATGAATATTTAAATCTCTGTGGCTTTTGAGTATTTCTATATCTTTCTTCAATCTTTTTCCGTGATATTTTCTTATGAAAGAGTAAATTATTCGTCCCTTTATTAAGAAGTCGGATGGTTAATTTACGAAGATGAAGACGAAGATTATGTCAACTTTGTTGTTGGAATTGTGCTGCATAAAAGAGCGCTTAGATCAAAAGTTTACTAGTGATATTTAGAGATGGTTACTAGCTTTGGATGGATCTAATCAGCGTAATTCGATAGTAATCGAAGCTTCATGGCGGCAAAAGAAGATGGTCGGTGATTACAAAACACGTGTCTCATTCTCAATCGTATGTTTTTTTTTACTCATGTCTATAGTATATGGCTAATGTTGGATTTCAAATGTTTAAAGGCCTTTTGAGTAATAAATTTTCGTTTCACACTTGTAAAAAAATATAGAACAATTGATATTGATTAATATTTTTATTTTTTGGACAAGATCATAAGAAGTCACATGTTCGATTTATTTAATCTGCAAAATATATTTTTGTTTCTATGTCAAACTGAAATCATCTTAATTGATATTTTAAATTTTTTTATAGACAAAAAAGGTAATTTAAATTACCTCAAAAAGAAAAACCAAATCCATCCTCACTGCTAGAGTAGAGGGTACCTCAAATCTTTGAGAGTCCAATGTTCGTTGGTTTAATCGTTCTCATGGATTTTGGTTTACACCCGGTTTGTAACGGTCTCTTGGATCAGTCATAATCATTAATCAAAAGCATAATCAAAGTTATTAATTAAAACAAATACATTATCGCCTTATCCAAAAACCGCGTAAAAACCTTCTCACCATCCACTCAAATTCATATCGGAAAAAAAATGCGATCTCTGTTTCTAGTCTCGAATCCTCCATTTCGACCTTCTCTAATCCCGCGTTACAGTTCACGAAACTCCTTCAGACGCACCGGAAGAGAACGCTTCTCCTTCGCCGATTCTCTTCGCATTTCTCTTCATGGAATTGGAAGAAACATCGAGGTTGGTTGGTTGGTTTATTCCTGCTTCCCATGGTAAATTGTTGTATTCAAATTTGATTTTTTGTTGTCTAGGTCGCTAATGGAGTCCAATTCGATGGTCCAATTATGGATAGAGTGAATTTAGATGATGATTTAATGGTTCAAGTGTGTGTGAGTCGTACATTGCCTCCAGCTTTGACTCTTGAGCTTGGTCTCGAGAGTATTAAGGAGGCTGTGAATGAACTAAAGACTAATCCTCCCAAGTCATCTAGTGGCGTCTTGCGATTTCAAGTATGGATTTTTCATATCATGTTACTCTAATGCAGAGATGTTAGTTAATATGTGTTTTGATGAATTTGTAGGTGGCTGTGCCTCCAAGGGCAAAAGCTTTGTTCTGGTTTTGCTCTCAACCTATGTCTTCTGGTGTATTTCCTGTGTTTTTCCTCTCCAAGGACAATGTGAAGCCTTCTTATAAATCACTCTATGTAAAGGAACCTCATGGGGTTTTTGGAATTGGGAATGCACTCTCTTTCGTTCATCCATCTTCAATTGACTCCACGGGACATAGCACGAGAAAAACGTAGGCTTTTTGCTTTTCTACTTAGTTTGTTTAGTTTCAGTTTGGGATACAACACTAAATCATGATGAATATGTGATTCTTTCTTTAACTCTACTTAGGAAACCCCAGTAAGATATGATATGAATGTGCTTCATTCGAATGTATGCATGTTCTAAAGTGCTGCATTTTACTTGAAACAGTTAAGCTAACTAACTTCTGCAGATTCCTCTCAGATGAATCAGCTATGGTGACAGCCTATGGTTTTCCAGATATTGATTTCAACGAATACTCTACTGTAAATAGCAAGGATGGCTCTTCGTACTTTTTTGTTCCTCAGGTGAACTGTAGAATTACATCTCTTGCCTCGTTTTTGGTATCTCCGTTTGATCTATGAAATGCTTCTAACAAGCGTTCTTACATTGTATATGGTTTTGATATCGAAATTTCAACAGATTGAGTTAGACGAGCACGAGGAGGTCTCTATACTAGCAGTTACACTGGCATGGAATGATTCTCTCTCTTACAGATTTGAGCAAACAATTAGTTCATATGAGAAATCAATTTTTCAGGTATGCTGATGTTCCAACATTTTCTTTTTTTACTATCTGCATTTAAAACTAAGAATCTAATAAAAATTCCAAGCATTTAGTTGTGCATGTCCAAAGCAAAATGTTATATCCTTGAGGAAATTAAAAAATATAAGCAAAGCTGTGCCTAAGTTGATTATTAATTTACTGGAATCAGGGAACTAATCTTCATATTCTTCGTCATTGTGAAAAACTGTTTTTATATTGATTGAGTTCAAAAGAACAAGAGGTGACGACATTAGGTTATATCAGACTAGGCTAGGGAGGAGATTGCATAACTCCCTGCTCTCTAGAAAGTTGAAATGACCTAAGAATGTATGTGCTATGTTGTTCTTTATATACACCTGAATCGGGTGATAGCTTCTTTGTCCTGTTTTTCACTTTAGTCTCACTTTTGGTTCATTTTCTTGCAGGTGTCTTGTCATTTCTGCCCAAAGTTAGAGGATCAGTGGTTCAAACATCTAAAAAGTTCTCTTGCAAATTTTAGTATAGAAGAGATACATCCAATTGAGATGGTAAAAGCTTTACTTATGTTCTTTCCCCCAGTAGTTTAAGTGGTTGTAACGTCTTTGTCCCCTAGTTTTTAAGAAGCTGAACAAGATGCAGAGATAAATCAAATTATTTATCTATTTATCAAACTGTTTCCTGCACAAATTTTACCTTCTTCATCTTCAGAGAGTCAAACATTATCTGATATTAAAAATCTAGCAATCTGTGGTCCATTTGGATCTGATTTAGCTGACTCTAATGCAAAATTGGCGAAGTTTCTTATAATATTGTACACCGATTGGCCCACATGGATACTTACAAATTTATTGTCTGGAATAAGCATTTAAACTTAGTTTCCTTTCCATGCCACTCATTATTATATTTATGTTTGCAGGAGCATATGGGGTTTTTCACATTTTCTGGGAGAGATCAGGCTGACGCCAAGGAACTGGTATCTTCTTTACCCTGGTAATTTTCACCCCTGTATTTCAGAATTCAATTGTCGTCCTTGAAGCTTGCCCATTGGAATTTTGTTTCTTCAGATTCTTTGGACTATATACGGTTTGATTTGCTAGCTTTTGTTGCAGAAAAGTATTCAATCATCATCTCAGTTCCATTGCAAGCTTTCACCTGACGTTGTTTTCTCTAACAACATGGTACGTAGAGATATAAATATATAAATATATAGAAGTTATTTTTTCTCTTAAATGGTTTGGCCTACTTTTTGTATTACTTGTGAGTTTTGAATTACTGTTTTGCTGTCGAAAAAAACAGAAGATTTCATCCTCAAGTGGTACTGTTAAGCTCCAAAATAGAAAATCGTGGCATGCATGTTGTGAGAAAACCTGTTCTCAGCCTGTTTTGGAGGTGGAAAAATCGCCTTGTAGCTCAAATTTTAGAGCATTCTGATTATTGCACTACGAATGTTAAAAGATGTTGGGATAGTGTTTTGAAAGGACAAAGGCGGGTGACTTTTGAACCTTGTGGCTTTTCTAATCATCAAATTTTAAGAAATGAAATGATTTGGATGCATTGGATTTTCCAGAAAAGTGCAATCTTAGATGGAATGAATTCTCAAGTTATTTTCCTTTACTTTTCTTGTTTTTTTTGCTATCAGCTGAATCAGGACGCTGAAGTGAGCAGCCTCTTGAAAGATGAGGCTAACATTAATGCTGTATGGGCATCAGCTATAATTGAAGAGTGCACTCGTCTTGGTTTGACGGTGAGTTGAACTTGTCAATCAACTGATAACATCTAAATTTTGGATGTCTTTTGTCATAACATACTGCCACAGTACTTCTGTGTAGCTCCTGGATCAAGGTCTTCCCATCTTGCAATTTCTGCTGCCAACCATCCCCTTACAACGTGTCTTGCATGCTTTGATGAACGATCTCTTGCGTTTCACGCTATTGGGTATGCTAAAGGATCCCTCAAACCAGCAGTCATTATAACATCATCAGGAACTGCTGTTTCAAATCTTCTTCCAGCGGTCAGAGTTCTACTCATTTATGCTTCTCTAAGTTATATTATTAGCTTGTTGCATGCCACATACTTCGCCAAACACACTTTTGTTCCCTTACAGGATATTTGTTTTATGATTTTTTGACAAATACAGGTGGTTGAAGCCAGTGAGGATTTTATACCGCTGCTACTACTTACTGCAGATCGTCCTCCTGAACTTCAGGGTGTTGGCGCGAATCAAGCAATAAATCAAGTAAGGTCAAGATAAGACCTTTCTTCCAAACTACACATTTTTTGTATCCCAACTGGATTTGTTGGTGTGTTTCGTTTCTATATCCTACAATTTATATTGTTTCTTTTCCGGTGTAACAGATAAACCACTTTGGTTCATTTGTCAGATTCTTCTTTAATCTTCCTCCTCCAACTGATCTTATTCCAGTCCGGATGGTCCTTACTACTGTAGATTCTGCTCTACATTGGGCAACAGGTTCTGCTTGTGGACCAGTACATCTCAATTGTCCTTTCAGAGACCCACTTGACGGTAGTCCAACAAATTGGTCACTTAACTGCTTAAATGGATTAGATATGTGGATGTCTAATGCTGATCCATTCACAAAATATTTTCAAGTACAAAGCCTTAAAAACAATGATGTAACAACTGGCCAAATTACTGAGGTCTTGCAAGTAATCAAAGAGGCTAAGAAGGGTCTTCTACTTATTGGTGCAATCCATACAGAGGATGAAATTTGGGCTTCGCTTCTATTGGCTAGAGAGCTGATGTGGCCTGTAGTTGCAGATATCTTGTCTGGTGTACGGCTGCGCAAGCTTGTTAAACCTTTTCTTGAAAAGTGGACCCCTGTTTTTGTTGATCATCTTGATCATGCCTTGCTTTCAGGTTCTGTTAGGAATTTGATAGAGTTTGATGTTGTTATCCAGGTAAACTTATCATCCTTTCATTTTTGCTTCATGCATCTAAGACTAAGTATTGAAGACGATAAATAGAGGGACACAGGTACTGTTGGATATCTTGTGGTACTTCTCAATTCAAAAATTTCTTTGGGTTTGGAATACCTTGAAGAAGTTTCAATAATGAGAAGGAACTATGTGAAGCATGCTTAGATCATTCATCTGCATCTCATATTAGGGTTTTCTTTACCATATGCTGACTTCAAACCTAGAATTCAGTGAATGGATATTAATGTGTTCTGACTAAGGTTGTAAAATGAAATCATGAACAGCTTGGAAGTCGGATAACAAGCAAAAGAGTTTCTCAGGTGCTAGAGAAATGCTTTCCATTTGCATACATTTTGGTTGATAAGCATCCATGCCGACATGACCCATCACACCTGGTCACTCACAGGGTCCAAAGCAACATTGTTCAGTTTGCTGATTGTGTGCTTAAATCTCGATATCCATGGAGGAGAAGCAAGTTGCATGGTCATCTACAGGCATTGGATGGTGCTGTATGTCCTCCAGACAAACCTTTTACTTAAAATGCCTTAATAGATCAAACATGACCGCTTTCGATACAGCAAAACATATGTTTCTCTGAAGATTGCATAAAAGATTAATTTAAACTCGTACTGCTTTTAATAGTTCATTTTTTTTAATGCAGATTGCTCAGGAAATGTCATTTCAAATATCTGCTGAATGCGCCCTTACCGAACCATATATTGCACATATGCTTTCCAAAGCACTAACTTCTAAATCTGCTCTTTTCATTGGGAATAGTATGCCAATAAGGGATGTGGATATGTATGGGTGTAGTTCGGGAAATTATTCTCGTGTGGTAGATATGATGTTAAATGCAAAGCTACCATGTCAATGGATACAAGTAACTGGAAATAGAGGAGCTAGTGGCATTGATGGCCTGCTCAGCTCAGCCACTGGCTTTGCTGTAGGATGCAAGAAGAGAGTAAGATTTTACCTGATTATTTCTTTCGGTTGCTGAGTCACATTTCTTGTGCGTGATATTATAACTATCCAAATCAATGTCCATGAAAATATTGCGGGGAGAATTTTCTTGATTCTTTCTCCACTTAAGTTGCACAAAGAATTGTTCCCTTTTCCTGTTTCTTTCCTTCATTAGCCATGCAATCCCAAATGAAACTTGTAGTTTTACGTGTGAAGTGAAAGTAACAGAACCATTTACTCATGTGTTTTGTTTACCATGTCATAAATCAAATTTCCTGATCAGTCAAACAAATGCATATCAGGTGGTCTGTGTGGTGGGGGATATATCCTTCCTTCATGATACAAATGGATTGGCGATTTTTAAGCAGAGGTAGTCCTTTTCCTCTGTTTTTTTTCCTTGTAATTTCACTTTTGGTGGATTTTATACGCTGAAGATATGCCATGGTTTATAAGTCAATTTGACGATTTAATTTCTGAAGCTTAATCTGACTTGATAGGATTGCGAGGAAACCAATGACAATTCTTGTGATAAACAACCATGGAGGTGGAATCTTCCGACTTCTTCCTATAGCAAAGAGAACAGAGCCTAGCGTGTTAAATCAATATTTCTACACATCACATGACATTGCCATTGAAAACTTGTGTTTGGCACATGGGTAAAAAACATGTTAACGTTTTTGACTTTGTTTAGCTTTCCCACTTTGTTATTATTTCTATGTGGTCTGGTTCTGCAAAATGAAGGTTTTGGAAAAAAGGAAAATGGATAAGATTTTTCTGGAGGGTTAAGTTTTACAAGTTAATTTTGTTTTACATATACACATGAAAAAACACACAGATATGTATAAAACATACAGGAAAAAGTAATCCAGTATTGGTGATGTAGATGGTAATTTAGTTTGTTCACTATATCTATTTCTTAGTCTATAGTGGAGTTGGATGTTCATGATTAATGATGTCCTTAAGTGTGTAGGGTTTTCCTTCATGGTTTATAATAAGAAAATTTCTAAACATGCAGGGTGAGGTATGTACACGTGGGGACCAAAAGTGAACTTGAGGAAGCTTTATTTGTACCCAGCGTGGAAGAGATGGATTGCATTGTGGAGGTTGAAAGCTCTATCGATGCTAATGCAGTCGTTCATAGGTTGTTTTGGGGTTTTGTTTTCTTTTTGGGTTTTACATGTCCTCACTTTCTCATGCACTCTGTTGATATTTAATACTCGTTCACAGCACTTTGGAGCGGTTTGCACGCCAAGCTGCAGATAACTCCTTGGACATTATCTCGTCCAGTTCTCTTCTTCATCCAATGAATGGAAATGCACTTCTTTGCCAAGTCTCTGGAATACAATATTCACAGTACAGGTAAGAATTAGTCAGAAACTATATCTGAATATTACTGTTTTCTTTTTCTTTTTTTTCTAAGAAAAACTCTATTTGCAGAGTCAAACTGTGTGACAGACCTACCATATGTTCTGATGAATTCTCTCAATTCCATCGAGAAGGGTTCATACTCTCCCTGACTTTGGAGGATGGAAGCATTGGCTATGGAGAGGTTGGCTTTTTTATTCTTTTTACTTTTCATCAGTAGTTGTTACATTTGTGCTACTTCTCCCAGGTCCCATTGCTTGTATTAAACTTACATGTGCCACTGAGAGTCATGTTCTCTTATTGTGTTTCATGAGCAGGTTGCACCTTTGGACAGTAATATAGAGAACTTAATGGATGTGGAGGGGCAGCTTCAGTTAGTTCTTCACCTTATGAAAGGAGCTAAACTTAGTTACATGCTTCCTTTGTTAAATGGCTCGATTTCTTCCTGGATTTGGAGTGAACTTGGAATTACTGTAAGCTTCCCTAGCCTTAGTTCTGTCAGAATAAAATTAGTTTAATCCATAAAGCTGCTCTCAAACAGGAGAAATTGCAAATTAAATGAAAAGATTCTGTTGAGCAAGATAGAACGCTAGTTCTTCATTTTTTTTTCAACCGTGCTAGGTGAAAAGATTCTCGATATTCGTAGTCTTCTTGTTCAAGAAATAGACGTCTACAGAAAAAAATTGCCTGGGAATGATAATTGAAGGCTTGTCAATTTCTTTCTTTTTCTCAGGCATCATCAATTTTCCCGAGTGTCAGATGTGGTCTGGAAATGGCTCTTCTGAGTGCAATGGCAGGAAGACATGATTCTAGTTTGTTGGGGATACTTCATTATCAGAAAGAAGAAAATGGTTCTGCTCAGCCACATTCTGTTCAAATATGTGCCCTTCTTGATTCTGAAGGTACTCCATCGGAGGTCGCATATGTTGCTAGAAAACTTGTGGAAGAAGGGTTCAGTGCTATTAAACTTAAAGTAAGCCAATGTTGTTTAATCATGTAACAAGATTACACTCAATCATCTAGAGTAAGGTAGCTGGATATATATTTTCTTTTATGCTGGTTACTTCTTATAGCATATTCATGCATGAATTGAGGTGGTTGGCTTTCTCACTTTGCGAATTTTGAAGCTATTGATTACTGACCGAGGGATAAACCTGCCTAAAATGACAGGTTGGTCGTCGAGTGAACTCTGTTCAAGATGCTTTAGTTATGCAAGAAGTAAGGAGAGCCGTTGGCGATCAAATTGAACTCCGTGCAGATGCAAATTGTCGCTGGAATTTTGAAGAGGCTTTAAAGTTTGGTGTATTAGTGAAAAGCTGTAATTTAAAATATATTGAGGTGTGGTACAGTATGAATTATTGCAATCTAATTATGTTCTTAAGTATTACTTCCAGATAACTTATTCTCTTGCCTATTTAACTTCAGTGAAGAAACTTTTGTATATCTCAGGAACCTGTCCAGAATAAAGATGATCTTATAAGGTTTCATGAAGAAACTGGATTACCAGTGGCACTTGATGAGACTCTTGATGATTTTGGGGAATGCACTCTGCGTATGCTTACCAAATATGTCCATCCTGGAATAGTTGCTGTTGTAAGCCCTGGTCCTTCTACATCAATTTACATGAGTCTGAGACTGTCGAATTATATGTTCTTTCTTGTGTGCTAATTTTTTCTTTAATCACTTCGTCTTACCTCTTTTTTGATTGGTTTGGAGATAGTTTTTTTAAGTTTTAATCGATACTTCGATAGAATCAATAATCTATTAGCTCTATCATTTAAAATCATCGGCTCTATCTGATTTCATTTTTGCTTTCATATCAAATAGGATTGACGTATGTTTTATCGTACTTTGGATTCGTAGGTTATTAAACCAAGTGTTGTGGGAGGGTTTGAGAATGCAGCACTGATTGCTCGCTGGGCACAGCAGCATGGAAAGATGGCTGTTATAAGTGCCGCATACGAAAGTGGCTTAGGTTTATCAGCATATATATTGTTTGCATCATATTTGGAGATGGAGAACGTCAAAGCATCTACAGAGCAGAAGCAAGGAACAGCCCCTTTTGTAGCCCATGGTCTTGGAACTTACCGATGGCTCAGTGAAGACGTAATGATGAATACTTTAGGGATTTTTCGTAGCCCTTACAGTGGATTTGTCGAAGGATTTGTTGCTGATGCTATTACAAATCTAAAGGATGTTAAGATAAACAACAGTGTTATTGTTAAAACCAGTAAAGGAGTTCCAGTCCGGAGGTATGAACTGAGGGTGGATGTAGATGGTTTCTCTCATTTCTTAAGAATCCACGAAGTTGGGCAGAACGCAGAAGTAAGTTTGTTCGTGTTTTGATTTTGTATGTCTGAAGCTAAAAAGACATAAGCATACTGTTCTTGGTTAATTCTTCCTAGCTTCACTCTGTGGTAATGTATTTCAGGGAAGTGTAGTTTTGTTTCTTCATGGATTTCTTGGAACTGGTGAAGAATGGATTCCCATCATGAAAGGTATCTCGGGATCTGCAAGATGCATTTCAGTTGATATTCCTGGTCACGGAAGCTCAAGGGTACAAAGTAATGCTAGTGAGACCCTGAAGGCCCGAACTTTCTCGATGGAGATGATTGCGGAGGCACTGTATAAGGTGATTGGGCAAATTACTCCTGGGAAAGTTACGATAGTTGGATACTCCATGGGAGCAAGAATTGCACTGTACATGGCTTTGAGGTTTAGCAACAAGGTGGGTTCCTTTTTGTCTGAAAATTTAACATTGATTAATAATGTGTATAATGGAATTTGGACGCTGTTGTATAGATCGAAGGAGCTGTTGTGGTATCGGGGAGCCCTGGAATCAAGGATCCAGTGGAAAGGAAAGTTCGAAGTGCAACAGATGATGCTAAAGCACGAATGATGGTTGCCAATGGGCTAGAAATCTTTCTAGAAAACTGGTACAATGGAGGCTTGTGGAAAAGGTGACAATCTTAATAAACTGCAACTTTTTGTAATTTGATGATTTTGTTTCGTACTCATATGAGTGAGTTTTGCAATGAGTAGTTTGAGAAGGCATCCGCATTTTAGAAAAATAGTTTCAAGCCGCTTGCTACATGATGATGTCCTTAGTGTTGCAAAGCTCCTCTCTGATCTTAGCAGTGGGAGACAACAGTAAGTTCATCTTTTGAAATTTTTGTTTTCCATTCAAAAGCGACCATCTTTGATGACAATGATGATGTTATGTCCTTTGAAAAATAGGTCATTGTGGGAAGAGTTGGAGGATTGTGATACAAACATCTCGCTTGTCTTCGGAGAGAAAGATGTCAAATTTAAGCAAATTGCTAGTGGAATGTACCGCGAGATGAGTAAACGCAAGAAGGGTGAAAACAATATCATTGAGACGGTTGAAATTCCAGAGGCTGGTCATGCAGTCCATCTCGAGAGACCTCTTTGTGTGATTCTTGCTCTTAGAAAATTCTTAACAAGAGTGCACAAAAGTTCGACAGAGACAGAGCTCTCTCAGAAGCTCTTGTTAGCACTAAAAGAAGTGTAAAACAGATTTGTAACATGAAGAGCGTGGTTTGATCATATGATTGAATCTGTTTCAGGGCTTTAGTACTCAATTGTTTCAAATTCCAATTGTATTGAATACTAGCTGCAGAGATGTATCTTTTCAAGAAGAATAATAAATTGATTTAAACATTATTTTTTAGATAGATAAATGTCTCTTGTTCCTCTCTTTCTTGTAAGTAGAACTATAGTGGTTTTGCATTTCTTAGCACTCGTTGAAACAGGCTCCAAAAATACATGAAGAGACACAGGTATCACCCTCTCTTTCTTCGCCATCTCTCTGGCATCACCTAAAAATCACAAATACACAACACAAAACTTCAAAACAAGACCAAAGTAAAAATTATATAACAAAGAAGAACTTATCATAGAAGAAGAAGCATACATAATGATACTATGAGGAAGAAAAAGAAGACGAGCTTAAGAGATGTTTTCTCCATTGCTTAATGTAACCCTCAAAAGTATTTTCTTGTTTGTTTTGTTTGTACAAGTGATGAAGAGAGAAGTTGGATTATCTAGTTTTATCGAATGAAATTGAAAGGTAACAAATCTTTTGTGTGAACTGTGAAGGTTATACCATGTTTAGTCGGATATATTCTAATCAGTCTCTTGTTTTGGAAATGTAGTTTTTTTAATATAATTTCCTCTTTACTCGATCGCTATTTGATTACACATTGTTTTAGTCCTACTTGAGATATCTCAATTTTAGTAACTCACTTTGTAATTTGTTGATTTTGTTTTTGTAGATGCAAATAAACCAAACACTTAGATACCTCGCTTGTAAAGAGCAATGAGTATTTACAACAAAATGTACAAATGGAGAATGCTATTGCCAAGAGATTTTATAATGGAAGATTCATTTTCTTTAACAAAAGCCAAATCAAATAATGAAAGAAACAGCACAAAAACTAGAGCCAAAACTTGGTATGCGTCTCTTCTGATCTCGGTGTTCAGGCCACACTTTTTCAGACACAGAGTGGTTCTCTGGTTCTTCCCTTGGTCTCTTATCCTCATGTTCAAATAGATCAAAGACCACATAAGATTAGCACAAGGGAGGCTTTGGTTTTTACATCCCACTATGATCTATAATTTTGCTTTATTTCATCATTCTTCAGTCTTGCAGAGATAATATAGCAGCAAAAATACATTGATGTATCAACAATGGTTTTTCTTTTGTGTCCATAATCTCTTAACAAGTGTAGGACTGTACCCGCTTGTCATTTTTTCATTTTCATTTTCCAGCCAAAGAATCAATCTGGTATAGATAATAATAATAATGTAATGATTGGTTACACTTGTGCTAGTTGAAAATATTATAGGCACAATACTACACATAATAACGGTGTGTGTCATACACACCAATAACTTTTATTTTGATGCTTGATGAACCTAACAAAACAATATTTCTAGGACTAATATAGAGAAATTGTTTTCACAATGACTTGCCGCGATAAAGACATTGATGTATCCTCTACAATGTCATACTCAAGAAATTGCCTCGAGAATGTATAGCAAGATAAGTAAAAGAAAGAAGAGCGACAACAATATCATCGTGTAGCTCTTAGAAATGTTTTAACAAGAGTGCACAAAAGTTCTACAGAGACAGAGCTTTCTCAGAAGCTCTTGTTAGCGCTGAAAGAAATGTAAAACATGATTGAACCTGTTTCATGCCTTAGTACATAATTGTATCAAATTCCTATTGTATTGAGTGGTGCAGAAAATATGTTTTCAAGAGGAATAAGAAATTTATTTAATCAACTTCATTTATATTTGAATGTCTCTTTATTCTTCTTTGTCTTATAAGTAAAAATTAGGGTGATTTCCAATCTCTTAACATTCACAGAAACACGTTCCAAAATTACAGTTTACAATCTTGCAGTCCTTAGGACAGTACTTGATGCATTCATTATCTCTACGGCAAGAAGCATTGGTCTCATAAGCGTCCATTATAGCTTCTACAGGAGGTGCGCAGTTACAGTTCTTCTTTCCGGGAGGACATTTGCCAATGCAATTCACTTCTTCTTTCACCATCTCTCTCGCGGCACCCAAAGATGAACCTTCACAAACATACACCACAAAACTTTCAATACAAAACCAAAGCGAAGAGTATAGAACAAAGAAGAACTTATCATAGAAGAAGTATTATAAAAGGCTATGACTGTGAGGGAGAATAAGAAGACAAGCTTGAGAGATGTTTTCTCCATTACTAATATGTCAAAATATTTTCTTGTTTATTTTGATTGTGTATGTGTAAGTGATGAAGAGAGAAGTCAGATTATCTTCTTTTATAGGAGGAAGTCAAATGTGCAACAAATCTTTTGTGAAAAGTTTTTACCAAGTTAAGTCAGATTCTATTTAATTACGCATTATTCCAACTTGTGAGAGCTCTCCATTTTAGGAAATCACTTTATAATTTGTTGATTTTGTTGTTATAGTCTTGTAGAGAGAAATAAACCAACACTTGAGATACAACGCTTGTAATAAATACAAGATAAATGAGTATTTACAACACAATGTACAAATGGCGAATGCTATTGCCAAGAGATTTTCAAATTGAAGATATCTTTCTTTTAACAAAAGCCAAACCAAAGAATGAAAGAAACAGCACAAAAACTACAGCCAAAACTGGTATTCGTTTCAAGTGGCTCGCCCTTCTGATCTCGGTGATCGTGCTAGTCTTTTCAGACACAGAATGGTTCTCTAGTTCTTCCCTTGTTCTATCATCCTCCTGTTCAAAGAGAGCAAAGACCACCTAAGATTAGTACGAGAGAGGTTCTGGTTTACACATCCCACAGTGATATATACTCTGTTTTGTTCATCATTCGCCCTACTACACAAGAAATTACTAGGAATATCGCGTTTTTCTTATGGAAAAAATTTGAATACCTGCCTGCAGACTTTCAGCTAATGCTTCTATTCCGTGACCATCTGCGTGAAATGGAAGCTCTTTGTCGCCAGCATAGGATCCATTTGTTTGGTATTTACTTGAGCATTGATTCACTCTCAGTATTTTGTTTTCCTTTGCCAAAGAATATAGCTGGAAAAAACATTAATGTGTCAACAATGCTTGGCCTTTGTATCCCTTTGCTTGTACAAAGAAAAAGATGAGGCACATAGCTCAAAGTACCTGTTCTTGTATACGTTCCCTTTCACTGGATAATTGCATCAGCATATCCATCAAAACCTTGTTCCTTGTAGTTATTTCTTGTGCATATCTCTCTTTTTCATTGTTAGATAGATCCAACAATGCTTCTAAAAATTTGGTTCTTTCCTTCAAAAGGTGCACTTCTTTGTTAAGTTCAGAGTTTGTGGAAGAAATCACAATGCATTGCTCCTCCACTGTCTCCGTTCTACTCTCAGCTTTTGATGCTTTTGACTTGAGATCTTCGATTAACGTCTCCATGTCCCATATTGCTGAATACAACATATTCTGCTGTTCTTGACTTGCTTCTGATGATACCTTGGAGTTTTGTAATTGAACTTCTAATTCTCTGACTTGCTTCTCGAGCGAGTTCACCTTCTTCGTCTTTTTATCATCAGCATCTTTGAGAAAATTTAGTTCCTCAGTAAGTTCAAGATTTGCAGTAGCTAGCTCTTTAATCTTAATTTCTCCACTCTCAGCTCTGCTTTCAGCCTCGAAAAGGCTTTCTTTGACCGACTCATTCGCATTTTCCATTTCCGCAAGATGTACCAGAAGTTCTTGTTTAGAGGCGTTGACACTTTTCAGCTCAAGCTCAGTATCCTTCAGTTTTTGTTCAGATGACTTCACATGTTCCCTCAAAGTGAGTACTTCTGAAACTATCTCTCTATTTTCTTCAATTCTTCCCTCAAGCTTTTGCACCAGAAGATCTTTCGCTTCGAGTTGTATATTGCAATCTTCAAGCTTAGACTTAAGTTCGGATTCCCGTTGCGCTGACCCGTTCAGACTAAACTGGAGAATCTGAAGATGACCAACAAGTTCCTTTGAAATACCCGTAAGCACCTCTGAAGAATTATCCGCCTCTAGAAACCGCCCCCATATAAACTCCGATGCTTCTTCCATCCGAGAAGATACCTCCTCTGTGTAATGTAGTTTCAATTTCAGTTGTTCTTCATTTTGCTGGAAGTCCATTAACTTCTTCTCAAGCTCTAGCTCTCTTGACAATGACTTCTCCAACATCCGCAGAGCATTTTTATGCCTTAAATCCGATGGTCTCAACGCATATTTGTGCCTTAAATCTTGACTGTTTCCTGAAAACTCCACTGACTCTTCATTTCCACCTGCCAATATGTTTGTCAATAATAACAATAAGCTAAAGATCCAAACACACACAAAATGTAAAATAACCATATATAAAAAAAAAAGTGATTACTTGTTCCATTTCTTATGTAATGAAGTGTTCTTCTGAGCTGGACTAATTGCAAAGTGATCTCCGAGACTTGTCCCCTAGACTGCTTCAACGATTCTGCCGATTCACCCAACTTGCCTTCAATTACAATATAATTCGCGTGTTTGCAAGTAGATATCTTATAAGAAGTGTCAACAATTTGGGCTTCCAACACATCCAAAACCTCATCCACTTCCTTTAACTCAGACTCCAATATACCGCATAACAGATCAAATGTCAAAGCTTTTTCAAAAGATGCTGTAGAAGAATCAAGTGTCCCCATCCCTTCAAGATCATTATCCCAAGCCAAGAGGTGCATAAGAAGAACATGTAGGTTAAGCAGCTTTTCACTAGTATAAGCTGAGTCTATCTCTAGTTTTGTAAACATCTTCAACATCTCTTGCTCCTCTTCACTCCTACTATACAAGTCTTCACCTTGCTCGTCCCGAACTATTTCCTCCATTCTTGGCCTGGAAATCAAAATTTCAAAACTTAGCTAGGAAAAAATCTAATCCAGAAAATGGAAATCAGCTCCAGTCGTATCACAATTCCTCTATGTGAAACCAATGATTCATCAACTAAAACCAGAATATCTAAGCAAAATAAGGAAACTCAAATCACAAAATTGAAAATGTTAATCCCCAGAAACACATCATAGTATGTGCAACCAAATCAAATTTGCCTACTTTGGGCAAAGCGAACTCAATTTGAGAAGTAAGTATCCTTTGATTACATTCACTTTTCAAGAAAGACCAATAAGCCAAGTCAGTTAGTGCTACTGGTAAGACTCATCATTCAAAAGAGATCCACCAACAACTATTACTAATTTAGTACTTCAACTACCACAAGATTCAAACTTTACAATGAAAACAGAACATAAGGATCAAAATTCAACAAGCAAAACAAAAATGGTCGAGCCCGTTTACTTAAAAACTGACAAAAACAGAGAGTTCAAGGTCAAAACAAGATCGGAAAGAAAAGAACTTTACCGATGAAAATCTGTAATTCAGATAGATGAATAAACCGATCAGCCAAAACAAAAACAGAGAGCTTTTCTCCGTCAACGAACTTCAGTTTTTCCAAATTTCTTAGTTTCCAGCTGGTACGGCGTTTTCTGGCGTCAGAAAATGATGCTAAAATGCGCGGGTTGTTTACAGGTCAGCCAACGATAAAGAAAGCGCGCGTATGATAGTCGTGCGTACGTTAGCAGAAAGGCTTTAATTTGGTAGACGTTGAATTATTGGTAGGGGGAAGAAGTACCCGACCCTTTAAGCTCTGCTCTTATTGGTTACTTACAAGCAAAAAGCCCTAAAAATGACAAATCTGTTTCTTCTCGTGATAACTGTAAGTCTGTAACACACCTTGTGATAATATAGTCAAGACAATTAATATACATTTTTTCAAAAAATTTTGATTTAGCATATTTTTGGTCTTTAACGTTTTAGATAACACATGATAAACTCACAATTGTTAAATAAAACTATAAAAGTTGATTTTTAATATGATGCGATTACTATATGTTAGGATGGTTTGATTGATTATGTACAGTGTGACAGTGGTGAGGTGAAATGAGAATGAGACATACCCTTAGAGCATCTCCAATGGTTTACATCATTTGTTCCCTCAAAATGATGTAAATTTAAAATGAGTTTAAGTTTTCTTCCAATAATTTTCCTCATTTTGTCCTCCAAAAAGAATATTCAAAGTATATTTTATTGCTACTACTTATTATTAATTTTCAATAACACTTTTTATTTTATAAATTTACAAATTTTATTCACATACTTTATTTTTAAGCAAATCAATAAATTTAATATTTCATTTAAATGAAACTTATTATTATAGAAATAAAATTACATAACACCACATAACAGCAAAATTAAAAACAAAACTAATCTTCTTAAGTATCATTATTACTAAAATTTTTATTATAGTAGTAATTATGTATTTTTAATTTTATTGTTGCTTATGTTATTGTATTTTCTATTTTATAAATACTATATTGTATTTTTAATTAACTAAAACTAATTTATTTTTAATTTTTTTAATTATAAAATTAATGTTGAATTTTTTAAGTATTAAATAAAAACATTAAATTTTGTATAAAATAAAAATACAAGATAGTGTTCTCTCACGGATACGATTCATATTCTTATTTTTTTTGTAGATAAAGATGTGCAAAAAAAAAATAAGGTTTTTTGAATAGTGTTTCCTCAGGGATACTATTCATATTCTCATTTTTTTGTAGATAAAGATGTGCAAGAAAAAAATGAGGTTTTGTGAATAGTGTAATACTATTCATATTCTCATTTTTTTCCTCAAAAATAATGCACAAGCATTTTCCTCATTTTTTTTTATGTTTTCCTTCAAAATGGCCTTATTGTGTATGGTGACATGGGACTTATGATACCCTATGATCAAATCTCGATGGTTCGGAAGATTATAAGCAAAATACGGAATATCCAATTTTCATATGAACTGTATAATGTACACATATACACTAAAAAATCGATCTGCAGCTTTTTATATTCCAAGCGTTCTACAATTTCATAAACACGGCTAATAGATTTGATATAATGTTTGTCATATTGTTTGAATTTGATCTTCGTTAAATATAAAATATATTACTAGTGTTACATAAAAACTTATTTAAAAACTACAATTTTCTTGTCGCCAAACATAAATTAATAAATTTTAATATATATTTATTGGATATGTGTTTTCAACTAATCTTTAAATATATGCCTAAAACGTACAAAATGGTACTATTTAATTAAATTAAAATCGGAAAGGATTACACATGTGCTGATGATGAGTGTGGTATAGTCAGTAAAATCAACTCTGTCAAGACTCAAGTATATCAACTCAAATAATTTCGAGCTCTTATATGACTCTTCAATGTTGAATTGAAGCAAAAAGAAAAAAAAAAAAAAAACTCATAGTAGCAATAAACAAACGAATAATGTTGACAGTTAATAATGCAGCAAAGCATAGGCTTAAAAACTCGACTCAAAAAGTAAAAAAGAAATGGCTGTTGTTAAACAAAAGGGTTAAACTATGGTTAATAATTAGGGAATTAAAAATAGAAAAAGAGGAAGATAAAGTGAAGGTGTGGGCTGGAGATTCCATTATTATAAGGTTTTTGGTCTTTGGAAAATGCAAGTCCCAAGGCCAACTAATAATGACATCGATCCTTGGGCTAACCAGACCGTCCATCTACTCTTCCTTTATTTTTCTCCTAATATTTTATTTAATCATTTTTCCTGTAGTTAATACGTTTACACTTGTTATAACGTTAGGTCATTGATCAGGAATTTTGGATGGAGTTTCGGAAGTAAAAACGCCAGATAGACTACTGATCACTGATAAGTTGTTGTGAAACTTTTTTTTTTAATGGACGTATCAGATTGTTAAATTAATTATAAAAAAAAATCAAAAGCTTGTCTTAATTATTATTATTTTTTGGTAAACAGTCTAGTTGAAATAAATAGTTGAACAATAATTTTTGCCAGTGTCTTTAACCATATTTTAAGACTTTTTAGACTGAGTCAGTTAGTCATAGCTTAATAAACTGCGATAGAATACATACGTACCATTCAACCGTTTGATCTTCTTTGATTCAAGTTTTAAATATAAAGAAGAATGCATTGTAAGACTATATAAACTTAGTTTTAATGTGTAGATCAACTCAATATATCTATTTGACTAAATTTTAAAGCTTGTAGACTGTAGTAGAGTTAGTTAATATATAATCCATCAACCTATAAAGTAAAACTAACGGCTATTGATCATAGTTTTCTTTTATTCAATTATAACTTTTGTAGAATTGCAATTTTTAAATTTTATTTTGCCATTTCGCAATTTTTTTAGAATACAATATGGTTTATCATTTTGATAAAAAGACCTAAATGATTCTCTCTACGTGATTATGTGAGTTAATTCCATACGAATAAACCTAATTATACTTGCTAAAAGGGAACAATGCACTTCTTTTAGCTTTTGATACAGATCTTGCGTGTGCTTTGATCTTTGACCTCATCGCAAGCTAATCAAGAGATTAGCAGTTATATAAAATGCACTGAATGAAATCGTTATCACTTCATTGGGATCATACGAAGGAGCGTTGGAATATGCAAAACAGAATTTGTAGGCTCAAATTATAAGGCCCTTTATTATATTTGTATGACGGTCGAATAAAATAAAATAAAACATTGACGTTTTTGTTTTTATTTGCTTAGAATAATGCTTGTAAATTCTTCAGAAACAATTGAACCTTTTTTACATCTTGTTTTGATAATGCCATACCACTTCTAGAGATTGAATAATATGTAGTCGAGTCGTGGGGATTACTGTGTGAACTCGTTCTCGTCGTATCTCGATTTGTTTGGAAAATTAATCAGATATTTTGTCTACTTGTTAATTTCAGCTTATTTCTAACAAAATTCGAATCTACATGTTATTTTATTACACTGGCATGGGAATATCCAACATATATGTTGACTATGATTATTTATGTAAGCAACTTTGAACAGATTTTAAACTTGTTAATTAAGATGACTATATATGTAATAATTGGAGAGATTGGTCAAGTCATACATCTTATTGATTACAGCTCAAGGTGGAGCTTCGTTTGTAGTCGTCAAGATAAAGTTTGTTGGCTTTGTGATAAATCATATAAGGAGTTGAACCAGAATCGACATTGGTTTAATCAAGGAGTAACAGTTTACTTCGGACTGCGACTAGTTAAATTTAAATTGTTTCTAGTCTCAGTTTAATAATGTTGGTTTAAGTTCAATAAAGTTTTAACTGTTGGAGTATTAAGTTTCAAGATTTAGTGGATGCTAGAAAGAGGCATATTTGAGATAAGGGTACTTATTCAAGACTTGAACTCTTTAATTATTGTATGCATTTTCTTCTTTTATCTCTTCTCAAATTTGTTCTTTGTTTTTGCGATTTCAAATACGTGTCACTGATTATTGTGAGATTAATATTTAGAGACATCTTGAGAGTATAATGTTTTAACCATAAAACCATAAAAAAAATTAAAAAAAAAAAAATTGAAGACGAAATAGCATATGTATTTAAAATTCGTCTTATATCTTTATAGGTGTGTCTCAATAAAAAAAAAACATTTGCTTAAGACCCGTTAATGTAAAAAAATTATCCTAAAAATCATGAATGTAATAAAACGAATGTGGGAAAGAAAAAGTCCACTACATGTCCATTGGCATATAGGAAAATTTATTAAGATGCCTAAAAGTAAGAGATAATTGTAAAAAAAAATTGTTGACAACAAAATAATTTTAATTTAAGACCTTGATCAACCACGAAGATCTCGTAGATTATTTGACTAACCAAGACGTACGAATAGTTTTTATTTGAATAAGGGTCTCAAGTTGCCTAAGCTGACAGAATGTAAACAACTTGAATAGCTTAATTAAACTAATCCAAGCGACAGTAAAAAATCTAATTATATGTCCGATAATGAAATATTATTTTCTTATTGATATATTATTATACTTGCTATGAATCTTATAGTAAGTCTTATCAGTACGGTTTACAACTAGACCTGAGCTGCCAAAAATATTCTTGAGCGAAAGCAAGCGGTCAAAAGTCACAAAAATAACTTTTTTTTTATTTAATAAATTTCCAACAAACCGTGCATGAAATTAAAAGCATTTGTTTAAGAATTATCTATGATTCGGTACAAAATCCAAAACATTGAACATGAAACCAATAATTGTTATGATTATTGGCAAGCATTATACCATATAGTATTATATAAACACTGGACAAGAGAAAGATTAACCATTTTTTCTATAAAAAATCAGTTGAATATGGAAACTTGAACTTAAAATAACTTTGAAACTAGCTGATAAAAGTATGCACATGACTGATTAAAAATAATTATGCATATGTAGCAAACATTAAGCTCATAAAAATAATTATGAGAGGAGTAGTAGTTTATAGAATTTATTATAATTTCTGATAACTATCAATAAATGTGTAATGGACTTGAATGAATGATTACTAATATCGGTAAATATTATTTCAACAATGTTAGTACTTAAACTAGATGGAGTTTGGGAAACTTTTTACCAGACAAACCTAATTCATTAATTATAAAAGCAAGAAAAATAAATCATGAAAGCCTGTTTTCGAGGATTTAAATAACAATTTTTTTTCTTTTTTAAAAAAGAGAATAAGATAACCCCAAAATGAAAGTTGTCACTGTCAGCTAATTACTGGAATTAGAAATTAAACCATACAGATTTAAATTGATTCAATTCGATTTTAACCAATCTTTTAAAACTAAACTTTTCTCCCAAAAAAAAAAAGTTTTTCCTGGAAATTATAATGCTTGAACACTTTGGCTATGGCGGTGTTTATGTTTAATGATTCAAAAGCTCTGTTTTTTATGCAAGCGTGGGTATAAATCCAGAACCTTTTCCGATTTTTTTTTCTCCTTTCTTCTTCTTCAGTTCCTTTTTTTTCCCTTCATTACTAAAAAGCCACTCGTTTTACTATCTTTCTCTCTCTTTGCAGCTGAAGAACAGAGAAAAGGGTTTATTATCTCTGACCCAAAGGACCCATTTCAATTTACCTTTTTGCTGAGAAATTGAGTAAAAGATTTCAAGTTTTTGTTCAGAAAGTGGCACAGATTCTGAAAATGGGTATCTTTCTTCTGACTCTTTTAGGTCTATTCTCTGCTTAAATCTGGTTTAGGGTTTTTGGGTTTTCGTACGGATTAATCATGATCCGTTGACTGATTCTTCCCCTTTTTTTCTTCTGAAGCTTTATTAAGTTTGCCCCATGTCTTCAATTTCTCGTCTTTAACGAATTTGTGTTTGATTTTGGGTTTCTCTTTGTTCTTCTTCTAAGGTGGATTTTGTCTTCAGTGTAACGAAGGTGATTGTGTTTCTCTGGCAAGTCTCTTTGGTTTGTAGTGGTTTTGATTCTGTTTATCAAGTTTAGAAGAAATGGATATAAGTGAAGAAAAGAGGAATCTTGATACTACTGTGAACTATGATTCTGTTAATAATCCGCCAAGAGACTGGCGAGTCTCGGGTTCTAATCCAGTTTCTGCTCCGATTGATTCATATCCTCCTTCAGAGAATCTGATTTCACCTTGTCCTTCGTCTTGTTCACCATCTCAAATGATGGATTCATTTGGGCAAAGTCTTTGGTATGATCCTACTAATATTCAAGCTGTGGGTTATGGTGGTTTTAGTGGTGGTAATGCTTCGTCTTCTTCGTTTAGGGGTAATATTGATAGAACTCTTGAAATGGGTTGGAATCTGCCTAATTTGTTGCCCCCTAAAGGCAATAATGGTCTTTTCTTGCCGAATCCGAGTAGCTTTCTTCGTCCGAGTATGGCTCAGTTCCCGGCTGATTCAGGGTTTATAGAGCGTGCAGCGAGGTTTTCGCTCTTTAGTGGTGGGAATTTTAGTGATATGGTGAATCAACCACTTGGAAATCCTGAGTCGATTGGTTTGTTTCTTCAAGGTGGTGGAGCAATGCAAGGGCAGTGTCCAAGTAATGAACTTAATGTTGGTGAACCTAATAATGATGCATCTATAGGATTGAAAGACCCTAATGTTAAATCTAGTGAACAAGTTAAACCGAATGTTCCTGGATCGGGAAATGTATCCGAGGATACTCAGTCTAGTGGTGGTAACGGTCAGAAAGGCGGTGAAACCTCTTCTAAAGGCTTTGATACAAAGAAGAGGAAAAGAAATGGGCAGGTGAAGATTGGAAGTTACTCTTTTATTTTTGTTCTTTCGGCCTTCTTGTATTTCATTTTAACAATCGTAATTCTTCTTCTGTTTGTAGATTTCTGAAGTAGATCAATCACACAGATCTCAGCAATCTGAGGAAGAAGGGGACAACAATGGTGATAAAAAGCGGAATGATGAACAAAGTCCAAATTCACCTGGAAACAAGACAAACAGTGGGAAACAACAGGGCAAACAAACTTCTGATTCTCCAAAAGATGGATATATTCATGTGAGGGCTCGAAGAGGCCAAGCAACAAATAGCCACAGTCTTGCAGAAAGAGTACAATTTCTAAAATTATCTTGAAAGTTGAATGGAAGCTATCTCTTATGGTATTTTCATCTAATTAAACTTTTCAATTACAGGTGAGGAGAGAAAAAATCAGTGAAAGGATGAAGTTTCTTCAAGATCTTGTACCGGGTTGCAACAAGGTAGAGTCTTAAGTTGCTGATGGATATTATTAATATGTAAGTAGCCAAGTTGGTAAACAAAGCTAATGCAGAAAATGGATGTGTGTGGTTATGCAGGTGACTGGGAAGGCAGTTATGCTTGACGAAATCATTAACTACGTACAATCACTACAACGTCAAGTTGAGGTATGACATTTACTTATTCTCAACTATGTGTGCTCTTAAGTGTTTGCTTCTTGTAATCAATTTGATTTTTCCTGTTTTCTTCTCTTTTGTTTAAACAGTTTTTATCGATGAAACTTGCTACTGTGAACCCACAAATGGACTTTAACCTTGAAGGTCTTCTTGCAAAAGATGTAAGAGATTCTTGCAAAGCCTCTTAACTAATTCTCCTTATCATTTGACTCATCATAAGATAGATTCTTATAAACCGAATTTTATCCGCAGGCACTTCAACTACGAGCTGGTTCTTCATCTTCAACACCATTTCCCCAAAATATGTCAATGGTTTATCCTCCTCTACCACATGGATTTATGCAACAAACCCTTTCCAACATCGGAAGGACCATTAGCAGCACTCCATTGTCTCCCATGAATGGTGGATTCAAGCGACAGGTATGTATATAAACAGGTCTAGAGAATGAACAAATCCAAGCTCATCATAATCTGATTTTTGTTGATGATTATTATTTGTAAAATAGGAAACAAATGGATGGGAAGGTGATTTGCAAAATGTGATCCACATTAACTATGGAGCTGGTGATATCCCACCTGACCCTCAAGCAGCAGGCACAGGTGAAAACTAAAAACCTGTTTTTACTAATTTTTTTCACACCAAAGAATAATAATTTGTTTTGGTAAAACTTGTCTCTTTTTTTTTTTTTTTGTCATTTTGGTTACAGCATCTCTTCCAGCTGCTAATATGAAGGTTGAGCGATGATATTTCTTTCTGTTAGATAGAATATTAAATTATTGTAATTTTGGTTTTTTTTAAGTTACTATGTACTATATTATAATGATGTTGTTACTATTAACGAATACTACTACTAAGCATTTGAGATTAGAGAAAGAAGAGTATAAATTGTGAACATCAACAATGCAATATAGTTTTATATAAGTCATAACATTTTAGTTTTTGCTATTTGTATGGTGGGTTCATTGTGGCGGCGGAAGATGCTTAATTCGATTATACGATAATGTAACTCGTTTCTAAAATTTGCGAAATAAATGTTATAATGTACATTGACAAACAAAACATGAAGTTTAACAATGAGATCAGAAACAGAACATGAAGTTTAAGAACGAAACCATGAATTTTACTATTAGAAAAGTTAAATGGTTGTAGAAAATTTTAAATTTGATTAAATTTGATGAGCTATATATATAACTGGCGTGACATTCAATTAAAATTGAAAGATTTATTATTGATAAAAATATGAATTTTTGTAGGATTTTAAATTTTTTTGTTCTAAAAGTAATCTGTATATATATAATAAAAAAAATCTTTTTAGTTGGTTTTATTTGTTGTAAAGAACACGGAATAAAGTGAGGAAGACAATGTCGTCGAACCTCTACTCTGCTCAGATAAAGCAATGCCTTGAATTGGGAGCTAGAAATCAGAGCCTCCATGTGAAGATGATCCACGGGCGTATTATCAGAACTCTTCCTTATCCAGAGACATTTTTGTTGAACAACATCGTCCATGCGTATGCCGTAATCAGAAGCTCCATTTATGCTCGCCGAGTGTTCGATGGAATTCCCCAACCAAATCACTTCTCTTGGAACAATCTTCTTTTAGCTTATTCAAAATCTGGGCATGTCTCAGAGATGGAACGTACCTTTGAGAAGCTTCCTGATCGTGATGGTGTCACTTGGAACGTGCTTATTGAAGGCTATTCATTGAGTGGATTGGTTGGTGAAGCTGTCAAGGCTTATAATACATTGATGAAAGATTTTTCTGTTAATTTGACTAGGGTTACGTTGATGACAATGTTGAAACTTTCTTCCAGCAATGGATATGTTAGTTTGGGTAAGCAGATACACGGGCATGTTATCAAATTTGGGTTTGAGTCTTATCTTTTAGTTGGGAGTCCACTGTTGGATATGTATGCAAAAGTTGGTCTCATCTCTGATGCAAAGAAGGTTTTTTACGGCCTAGGGTATAGAAATACGGTTATGTATAATTCGCTGATGGGGGGACTTCTAGCATGTGGAATGATGGAAGATGCACAGCAGTTATTTCAAAGAATGGAGAAAGATTCAGTTACTTGGTCAGCGATGATTAAAGGACTTGCTCAAAATGGACTGGAAAAGGAGGCTATTGAATGTTTTAGAGAGATGAAAATAGAAGGCTTGAAGATGGATCAATATCCTTTTGGAAGTGTACTAGCTGCTTGTGGGGGACTAGGAGCAATAAGCGAAGGGAAACAAATTCATGCTTGTATAATCAGGACCAATCTTGAGGATCACATATATGTAGGTAGTGCTCTCATTGACATGTATTGCAAGTGTAAGTGTATACACTACGCAAAGACTGTTTTTGATAGAATGAAGCAGAAGAATGTTGTGTCTTGGACAGCAATGGTTGTGGGTTATGGCCAGACCGGGCGTGCTGAAGAGGCTGTTAAAATTTTCCTTGATATGCAAAGAAGTGGAATTGACCCTGATCATTATACTTTGGGACAAGCGATCAGTGCGTGTGCCAACATAGCTAGCTTAGAAGAGGGTTCTCAGTTTCATGGAAAAGCTATAACTTCTGGCCTAATACATTATGTCACTGTTTCAAATTCATTGGTGACTCTGTATGGAAAATGCGGAGATATTGATGATTCTACTAGGCTGTTCAACAAGATGAATGTCAGGGATGAAGTGTCCTGGACTGCAATGGTTTCCGCGTATGCTCAATCTGGAAGGGCCATCGAGGCTATTCAGTTGTTTGACCAAATGGTTCAATATGGACTAAAACCTGATGGAGTGACTTTGACTGGTGTTATTTCAGCTTGCAGTAGGGCAGGATTAGTGGAGAAAGGACAAAGATATTTTGAGTTAATGATAAATGAATATGGAATAGTGCCGAGTAATGGCCATTATTCTTGCATGATCGATCTCTTCAGTAGATCTGGAAGGTTAGAGGAAGCCATGAGTTTCATAAATGGGATGCCTTTTCCTCCAGATGCAATTGGTTGGACTACTTTACTCAGCGCATGTAGAAATAAAGGTAACTTGGAAATAGGTAAATGGGCGGCTGAATCACTCATAGAACTAGATCCTCATCATCCTGCTGGCTATACTCTATTATGTAGCATATATGCTTCAAAAGGGGAATGGGATTGTGTGGCCCAGTTAAGACGAGGAATGAGAGAGAAGAACGTGAGAAAAGAACCTGGACAGAGTTGGATCAAATGGAAAGGAAAATTGCACAGTTTCTCACCGGATGACGAGTCGAGTCCATTTTCAGATCAGATTTATGCTAAGCTCGAGGAATTGAATAAAAAAATCATAGATAATGGTTATGAACCAGATACTAGTTTTGTTCACCATGATGTCGAGGAAGCAGTTAAAATAAAGATGCTTAACTATCACAGTGAAAGGCTCGCAATTGCTTTCGGATTGATATTTGTACCCCCAGGCCTACCTATTAGAGTGGGAAAAAATCTTAGAGTGTGTGTGGATTGCCACAATGCCACTAAACATATCTCCAGCGTCACTGGTAGGGAGATACTTGTCAGAGATGCTGTTAGGTTTCACCGTTTTAAAGATGGAACTTGCTCATGTGGAGACTTCTGGTAGATTTCATCTTGGAGATTTCTGATACATAGAGCAAAGCATGATGTCTCTCCACTGAGAGTCTGATAAATCAAAACAGAGTAGGGAAGATTCAGTTGTATTGTCAGTCTGTTTACTTGGATAAGGAGCCGTTTCATCACCTATCATGGGACTATAATATAAAGAAGAGGAACAGGTAAGACCTCTCTTTGCTTCCAATGTTTTCTTGCTTTCTGATCCTAGCCTTCTAATTTTATTTATGCTGCCGTTCTTGGTCAGTAGAATACTAAGCCTGAAGGAGTACATCTTCTGGTTTGAGTGTTTGATAATTGGACTGACTTTGGCTACCCTTTTCTCACTTTTTTCGGAGACTCAGGCCCGAGAGCTATGAGGATTCATATGCAGGCAAGGGTTGAGGCAGACAGGCAAAAATCAAACTCAAAAAGCAAGGGGCAAGGGTCCACAGAGGAAAAGGAAACAGAGGTGAGACCCTTTTGTAATGGAAGACAGAATATATATACATATTATATATAAACAATCTGGCTGTCAGGAGGATGTTGAGTTAAAAGATTCTATTTGAATTACTATTTCTTTTGTGGTCACTATGTAAAATCACATTTCAAACTGAAAACTTTATACACAGTGAGTACAGAGAGAGAGCAATATTTCATAACAATTACGGCTTTACAGGTTTTCACATGTCAGTTTTTATGTGATATAGGTTGAGAAACTTGGCATCTTGTCCAAACGCCTCAGAATATTTTCTGCCATCTGCCTTGTGTTACCATCTCCACGATGGAAGGCACTCACCAACATGCCTGACAGCATCCTGTCTTGTGATATGTCACGAGCATACTTATCTCCGCCTCTAATTATGAACTTGTCAATCATCCAAAATGCTTTCTGCAATAGAGACTCTTTCTTGTGTTCTTTGACTGCATTTATAATTAGTTGTACTGCATTCATTCCACTCAGCATACTTAAACTCTTCTCCACATCAACCTTGTCATCCAGTAGCGTGCATATAGCAGCTAATGCTGACTCTACCACCTCCACTTTATCACTCTGCAAACATGCTAGAAGCTTTGTGACAGCATTTGCTTCAACCAAGCAAAATGTGGTTTTTGAAGAGCATACCCCCCTGTGGATTTCGCAGATCTCTATTTGCTTCTTTTTGGATGAACGGAGGGAGAAAGACCTAGGCATACTCAGCGATCCCATGAATTTTGTTGCTCTAGGTTGGGGTGGCCTCGATAAAGTCATAGTTGTAGATGATAGATTTTCTAGTCCAGTCGCTGATAACCTTTGAACTTCGTCGCTTGTTGTTTTCATCAATAAATCAGCAAACACTGATGTCAAATCATGGTTTCTGGCTAGGTACATCATTTGGGGCTCGTATAGTGTAGTTGTGAATCTCACTAAGATGCCAACAAGACCTTCCAGAAAATCAGTTGCAAACCGGCTTGTTCGTGTTCCACTTCTTTGAATCAGATAAATTGCATGCAGAATTTGAGACACTATGCTCTCGCTGACCAATGCTAGGTTAAGAGTCAGATTTTGATGAGGCAGTTTAGCAAGTAACTTGGCTGAAACAGCATGCTTTTCTGTTATCTGATTTGCTTCTACTGGGCACTGGATAAGGTTCTCTGGCTGGCCTCTAGTTTTACATAACCTTTCTGATAATGTGTGGCCGATGTAGGGTGTAAGTGCTATGAGAAGTTTTAATGCTCCAACCCCCAATTCGTCATGAGGATTGTTGATGAGTTCTATCATTGCAAAGCTTGAGTCGGTTTCTTTGATCACTGAAACGATAGTTTCCATTGCTCTGGGTGATTTGGACAAGGATAGGAGAATCCTAATCAAATCAATGTTTAGATCATCTGGGCTTGAGTTCTTGAGCATTTGGATGATGTTGTATACAAAGTAATCCGAGCCTAATGTGTGGCCATGGGTATTCACCTCAAAAGTCTCATGTTCCAGCTCAGATTCCAGTATATTTGCAAGTATTGTAGCAGCTGCATTCCTGGAGTTTATCAAATCACTGAACATTCGCTTGGTGAACATCTCTTCGACCATGATCTTGATGATGCCACTTTCTACCAATATCTGGTTGTTGGGATGATACAATGAAATATGAGCAAGAGCTTTGAAGGCGGCTGTTCTAGCCTCAATATTTTCACTTTGCACCAGCCTGATGAGCACAGGGCAAGCCTTCTCAGCTACATAAGTTTTTTTCTCATGTCCAATATCAATTTCTACAAGGTATGCAGCCATTACCACCTGCGTCTCTTCACTCCCTGCCATATGTTTTATTTTAGATGAACTTCAAATATATAGTTCGGAAGTAAACTGATATTAACTAACATCAATTCATTGTTATCATTTCACTGCAGGTTATGCTTGAACACAGTAACTATGCTTCCTAAACTTTGGAGAGAAAGCAGTAAAGAATTACCTTCTGCTAGATGGCTGAGAAGAGGTTCCAGCAGCCCACTCTCTGCCATTTGCTTGATGTTATAAGGGAACTTCTCTAGATTTTTTAAGATTTGGTCTGATGTTTCAAACGCAAAGGCATCCAACTCTCTGTTATACTTGGAGGTAACTAACATCAGTATTGCCCCTGTAGCAACCCCAATCTTCTCACATGCATGTTGAGATTTTGAAAGCTCAAGCAGTAAGACTAGTGCTGCATGTCTTACAGACTGGTGACTGCTTCCCAAAAGTTTGATTACGCATGACATAGTTATCGTCTTCACAATCATTTCCTGTTAGATAATTTTGAAATATAAGTCTACTGAAATAAGAACTAGTGAAGCGCTGTGTCTAGGATGCAAGTTTAAGTAATTGGTTTCCTGATTGTCTTTTAATTCGATGGACAAAGAAATAGAACAGAGCATATCATGTAAGATAGTACTCTTGCATATTAGGTAAATGAAAGAGATTCAACCTTTCTGTCGTTAGTGTCTTCTTCTGCCAGTGTTCTTAGCAACTGCAGCAGTTCACACCTCACATCTTTACTTCTGTACGTCAGGTATCGGTCAAGCAACTGAATGATTCCAGCTTCACGGACTAGTTTTTTGTTGTACTCTTTCCCTTCACAGGTCATTTGCAGATCTCTTAATGCGTCGATAACCATACTTTCTGAACCGCCTAAGGATAAAGCTGCATGAGCCACTTTGATTCTTGCGGCCTCGTTTCGTACCTTCCATTCCTGAATGATGGTTTTCAAGACAACATTGTCACTTAATTCGGTGGTCAACTTTTGCCCAGTAACTGGACAGCTTATCTCATCAGAGTTTCCAAAACTGTCAAACCATTCTGTTACTGCTTTTCTTTCGCAGGTTACTCCTGTTTTTGTGGTGACTGGATCTTCCATTATATCTTTGGTCAATGGGCAGATGAAAGCTTGGTATGGAGGCTCCATGAACTGTGTCACCTGTGGTAACATTGACAGGGATTCACTAAGACTTCCGTACTTTCTCTGGCTGCTAACATTTGTGCTTTGGCTTGGGATATCTGGTATTTCGGAAATTTCTGGTTGTGATTCACTCAGCAGGTAATTTTCATAGGAAAATTCAGGATCAGTGGGATAGAGATCTGTCTCTAGATCTGTCTCTATTTGCTCTGACACAATTTCCGGTGTATTCTTTGCAGAAATATTCTGCTGCACAGACTGTATCATCTCACTTTTACTACCATCTCCAACTTTAGCATTTTGCATCTCATTTGAAAGAGACTGGACAACAACTCCTATATATTCTTCCTCGCCGAATGTTGGGTCAGGTATGGACTGCAAAGTTTCACCCATCTGCTTCACGACGCCTTCAAAACCTGCCTCAATGCCTCTCAGATCAGTAGTTGATTCAGGTCCGTTGCTTTCTTGAGATTTCTCAACCAAATTCTTGGCCGCATCTATACTCTCGGATAGTGATTCAAAAGCATCAATTGAACATACGACGGTACTCTCTGCTGTCTGTATCTCCATTAACACCACTGAAACTCTATAAAAGTAGCAAGCGTATTCGAGGAAGCTCTCTGTTTGTGCCTGTAAAGACTCCAAAGCTCTGATTACCTCGGAAATGGACCCCAGCAACGATCCAATCAGTGTATCACTTGTGCCTCTATCTTCTTGAGTCTGAGATCACAAAAATAACGAGAAGGGTGAGAGATTCGATGGTTTGAGAATTGAGATGATTCAAAAGAAACGATCAAAGACTTTTGTTTAGAGGTGCAAAAGGAAACAAGAGAAGATTGAACAAAGTCTTACCGAAGACATCCCATTTGTCCAAAAGCTGGTATTGTCTCACTCTGCTTACCAAGTCTCCAAACTACTTCATCTATCAAAAGACACACTTGGTCCCCTGTTTCTGAGTTGCAAACCACTAAAGGTAAATTTGTGTTAGAGGAGACGACTTTTTAGGTAGAAGTGGGGACACAGTCAGATTCCATGGGACCTCCTAAGAAGTTGAAGGAGTCAATCAGAGTACTTTTTTAAGCCTTACCTTTTTCATCCATATAAAGCACCAAACAATTTCTTTGCCAAAACATGTGTTTGGATTTTTGTTGATTTTGTTTGTTTCTTCTTGCACTCTCTTTCTTCTGTGATTTGGTCGGACTACAATCCAAAGGGTGAGTGATGATGATGGTTAGAAAAAGTTTATCTGAAACTTTTTTTGTAGTTTGATTTTTGACATTTCCCTATAATTTTTAAATGTCGTACTTTATTTAAAATAAAAGAAGGATTTGGTAGGTGCTCTGCAATGTCATTGTCTTTCATTCTTTTTATGCGTAATGTTTAGTGATAGAAGAAGAGGTCTTCTTGAATTGGTAAGATATGCCATTGGTTCTCATTGAATTGTATAAATATATTCATGTATCTTCTAGTTTTGCGGAATTATAAATGATCGAGTCGTTGGTTTTTGCTTGGCACTTGGGATCAAATATTTGACACTAGTATATATCAAAAGATATGGAGTTTTATATTCATAGCTAATTCATTTTGAGTTGAATCCATAATTTTATACATTTATAACATTCTTTGAATTTTAAATTACCAAAAGTCAAACCTATTAAAATGTAGGTACAGTAGAACCTCTATAAATTAATACTCGATAAATTAATAATTTCTCTAAATTAATAAATTATCCTAGTCTCAAATTGGGCCGATGTAATAATTGACACATTTCGATAAGATAATAAGATAATAATTTTTTTGAAATCTCTATGTAAATATATGGTCTCATTAATAACATAAATTAATAATCATATAAATTTATTTTATATATATAAGATATTTTAGTGAAATATGATTCTAATGTTTTTTATTTATTCGTAAATTTATAATTTTGTTGGAGTTTATCTCTATTTTTTTTAAATGTCAAAAATATATGATATTATCTTCTCAAAATGCATCCAAAATTATTAAAAAATTTTATATATGCAATAATTATTTCCTAATGTGTAAATTCATTAAAATACATCGAAGTATTTTCTTCATTTTTCTACTTTTTATATAATATTTTTTTTATTTGGAAAAACTCTCTATAAATTAATAATTATTAATTTATCGATTAATTAATAACCTTTATAAACTAATAAAATCCTCCGGTCCCAACATTATTAATTTATAGAGGTTTTACTGTATTTATAACTAAAGCATATAACTAAATCACCAATATAGAAATCATAGAGATTGATTCGAATAACAAAAACTTACAAGAAAATATGAGTTACCAACTTACCATCAAGCAATTTTTATTCTAAAATTTAAAGTATCGTCAAATACTTAAATGCATATTTTCCTAATAGAGTCTATGAAAATACTATATTTTATTTCATTTTGGAAAGGAAAAGATATAAAATTTTACTCTTTATTATGTTCTTATTATATGAGCAATTGAGCATTATAGATAGTTAGAATAAATCAAACTGAAGAAAATATGTATAAATATATTCATGTATATTCTAGTCTTGCGAAATTATAAATGATCGAGTCGCCGGTTATTGCTTGGCACTTGAAATAAAATATTTACATACTTGACACTAAAAAAATATGGAGTTTTCTATTCATAGCTAATTAACTAACAAGCAAAAGATAATCTAACACTCTAAAAAAAGATTAAATCGTTAAAAACAAGTCACAAAACTAGGATGGGCCCTAAACTAAAAACAAAAGAATTAATGGCTATAATGCCACTTTGTGAGAAATTCTATTCTGACGTGCCACAGTTTAATTTGTGTGCCATTTTATTTTATTGAAAACCCAAAAACATCTTTCATTTTTTATTAAATTAAAATTATTTTAAACTCATCAGCACCAGTTGTACCCAATATATCCCATGTTGTACCGGATACATGTATCCCCAGTATATTTTGTGTTGTACCACAAATAGCAGATTTGAACTCTGAGTGTGCACCGAAAGTTTACACCACCAAGTTACTGTGTTTTTCTTAGTATCATTTACAATTACATCTATATAACTTTATTTGGTCGAGTTTCTAATTTCATTAAGGGTAAAATCATCATTTCACATAAGGGTGGCATTACTGATTAAGTTTTCTCAAATAGTGGCATTAGAGAAATGGACAAAAGGCAGAAACAAGATAATCTTGGTTTTGAGTTTAGACCTGAGAAACCGAAAAGTTTCTTCTAAAGAATATGAAAAACTCATTCCATCGACGAGGAAGAGGGTACCGTAAATGACAAGTTGAGGTTAGCAGAGATTACTTGGATCTTGCACTTCGCTGAAAGTTGCTTGGATACTTTAACAAGATTATCGTCAATTGATGTATCGTAGTATATAGTGAGCTTCTCAAGATGCGGCATTGATTCCAAGAAATGCTTGATTTGCTCTAATTCAATCTTGTCATCAACTTCTCCAAACTTCAATATCTTTAGAACCTTCACTGGACTTGAAGATAGAAAAGTATAAATACTCTCTGGAGGTTTGCACGGGCACACGTCTCCACATCTATACGTAATTTTCTGGATGAGTCCCTCAGACAATAAAGGAAACGTTAGGTTTTTATATGTTTCTCATGACTGAAAAAATGCGTCGCATGATGGCTTTAAGGATATGATTTTGTACTTGGAAGATAAGGGTTTTTAGATTTGGACAATTCTTGAGCAGATTTGGCAATGATTCCCATCCAACTTTGTGTTACTCTCAATAGTTAAGTGAGTCAGGTTGTTGAATATCGGTATTGCTTTGCAGCAGAATGTAAGTACCTAAAAAACAAAACCAAATCAAGAAGATCATAATCATCTTTTGCAATCCTTAACTCAAATCCTTAAGCAGTGTTACACTAATCTAAACAAGGGTATTAATGATGGGACTAATATACAAACCTCAACAGTGCTTGCAGATAAATAAAGAATCTGAACATTGCGTATTCCCATAAGTAGATCAGTTGCATGCATCACCAACCATAACATGTTCTACATAATCTTCCCATGCCTGACCCGTGTAAACCATATCATATTTTCTACCTCCTCATATCCCACTCGAAGACCGAGCTTAGCTTCAACAAGCGAATCGAAATTCACCTTTGCATACTTTAAGGCAACAGTATCAGTATATTCAAAGTAGACAAGAGCAGGAGTATCAAATGTGACACTCGTTGGGCTGTTCCATACGTCTTCAATACAGAACGTTAGTCTCTTGATGGTTGGGGTAGACACAGAGAAGACTCCCAAAAACTCCACCACAGATTAATCAAAACTAAATCCTCAAGAACATGACAACCTGAAAGAAGCTTAGTTAAACAAATTTTCTGGTAGTCTAACACAACCGAATCAAGATAAAGAGTCTTAAGCTTAGGAAGGAAAACATCTTCAACTTCAATGGCTAGACCACTTCCAAAGGCGAGACCATTTCTAGCTCCTATTCTCAGCTTAACCAGTGACTTACTCACAAAGATTTTTGAAGGAAACAGAGCATCAAACTTTACAGCAACGCGTAAATCAAGATCCGATACACCAAGATCCAACACATTGAATATCCAACGATGTGACAGCAACAGAATCATCATTAATACCACACATTAGAGAGAGCTTGTTTAAAGGAAGATTCCCCTGCAAACTCAAGACTCTATCCACGAAATCTATAAAAGTTGTGTGAATCTCATTGGTTTCTTGTTGGTTAAGCAAATCAGGTAGCATAAAATCCGGATCATCAAAATCAAGATTTGGTACGAAAGCAAAGAGATAATGCCATTTTCTTGAGAGAAGAGATGTTGAAACAGATTCTTTTGTGGAAAGGAATGATAAGATGTGGTAAATAAGTGCTTCTGGTAGACTGCTGATTATATCTTTGGAACCAGTATTCAAATTTTTTGGATCCATAGTGACAGATCTCAACAGCTACAATCAAGGGCGGACCCACTCTTTAAGTTGTGGGTTCAATTGACACCACGTAAATTTGAATTTTCTTTGTAATGTACATGTTTTCGATTTAATTGAACCCAGACCAAATTATATGTTGACATCACTAACTTTTTTTTTCCGTCAATTGACACCACTAACTAAATTATTATTCTAGTCACAAATTTTTATTTGACCCCATAAACTAACTAGCCCAATCCAAAACTCATGATTAAAATTAGAAATAAAAAATAGCCCAGTTTTTAACCTAATTTTTTCTTTCCTTTACTAACTCTAATTAAGATCCAATTATTTGTTCCTCTTTTATGTGTCTTATCAGCTTCCTTTGTTCTTTGCCCAGAAAAAAAAATTAGCTTCCTTCGTTCTTTCATTTCTTTGCCCCAAAAAAAATTCAGCTTCCTTCGTCCATATTCACTTTGATTCAATTCAAATAAGTTTAAATTTTATATTTTTAATATAAATAAAAATATTATATTTTGATCCCAGTGAAAACAATTCCTGGGTCTGCTACTAGCTACAATGTAAAAAATGACATGATCGCAAGTAAGTGATTCACTAGCTACAAGGATTTGAGAAGCTTAAACTTCAAAAAAAAAATTGATAGAAACTCACTTGGATATTAGAGCAGAGTCCATCAAAGCTTGATTGCGAGAGGGAGGTCAAAGAGGGAAATTAGGGTTTATGCGAGAGTGAGATGGTAACTAGTGGTAATGTGATGGGACGAGTGATTTACCAAAGTCAATTCTCATCTTAAACCGACGTCGTTTTAGTCTTTAAAACCCTAATTTATGCGTTTTAGAAGCCAAAAATAACCACACAAAAAAATATAAATTACTGGATTACGTTCATTATTTTTTTTAAGAAACCTAATAAATGGATTTTCCACCACTAGTCATTAGTTAGTTTATGTTTATTTTTGTTATAAATGTTTGTCCAAAACTGAATCGAACCCAATCGAATAGTAGATATTTTAAAAATCCAAATAATCTGAAATCCGAATAACAATGCTCACCCCTACTATGTATATCACTAATTGATTGTTTTCTTTTAATTTCTAAAAAATGATAAAGAAAACAAACCTCAAGAGTGTTGGCAAATAGGTAAAGTATTTGAACATTGCTTATCTTCATAAGAAAAAATCAAATATTAATTTAAGTGGAAAATTCGTTTTTAATATGTTTCTAATAAAGTGAAATTAGAACCTAATGGATATGAATTGATGTAGATATAATTATTAGACAGTTTCTCTTTTTTTTTATTCTAAGGTGTATTTTCAACCTATCTATTTCAAGAAAGTAATTACGAATATATTGTATTAAAAGAATGAGCCATAATGCTTAATATTATTATATAAATACAAATTTTTAATTAGATTTTTTATATAATTAAAAAAAAATTAATTCTTTTTTTAGTCAAATTAATGGGTTTGCCCATTTATTCTTTGAGGTGAATTCAAAATTGTTCGAATAGTGTAATCATCAATTACTAACATTGGCAAACAATCCAAAGCTATTTGATTATAATTCAATTCGTGACAATCATAAGTTGAAAATTCATATTCTTCAGTCATTGACAAACAATTTGTTGGATAATACTCAACACAATTACCACAAAATATACAAATTCCAAATCAATACTGTAATTAAGCAGTCATTTTTTTCGAATATTAGTTTCCAATTTCCAATCAACAACAGGCAGATGTATAGGACATACTTGAACAAATACTTCACAAGCAATGCATTTATCAAATTCAAAATGGATTCGACCACAGAAACGTTCTGATGTTATTAATTTTTCATAGGGATATTGAATAGTTACAGGTAAACGATTTGTATGGGATAAAGTAATCATGAAACCTTGACCAATATACCTTGCAGCTCGTGGGGTTTGTTGACCATAATTCATGAACCCGATTATCATAGGAAGCATATTTTAATTATCTATGAATAATTTTATTTTTGTTTCTTTCTCTTGTTTAAAACAAATAATGAATGTGTTGGAATCATTTTCAATTTATAGTGAAAAGAGTTGGAAATAAGTTGTTAATTATAGATTATCAAGGGAAATAGGTAAAAGAAATTTCATCCAAGATTTAATAGTTGATCCATTCTTAGCCTAGGTAAAGTCCATCTTGTTGTGATAGAAATGAATAAGAATAAATAAGTTTTAGCTAATGTAAGAAAGATACCAATTGTTGTTCCAAAAATTTGATCCCTTTGAAATAGCTCGAGAATAGATATATACGGAATAGAAATATTCCAACCGCCTAAGTATAGAACTGTCCAAATTTTGGTAGATAGGGATCCCATATGTCGGAACTTTCATATTTTAATTAATTTATCATGATATAATATTTATTAATTTAAATAATAAATTTTTAAAATAATTGTTTTGATAAAATATTTTATAGTGAAATGTTTTTAAAAATGCAAAAGTTTAAACAATCTACATCATATGATAGTAATATTTTGTAAACTATCAATCTTGAAATCTCATTTTGAACAAATAATATTTAGAAATATAGTTAGAAATTAAATTTGACATTTAAAAATTCGTTTTAGTGATGCAATACTTGATAATTTAGATGAGTTTGATCACTATCTATAACTTTGGGTTATAAAGTTAAAGAAAACGGTATAATTGATTTACAACCGATAATATTTCTAAAAATAGTTGCATCGTTTGAAACTATTTACAATCTTTTTGCAGTTCAAAAAATAACACTAGTAAATGTGTAATGCATAAGAATATTTTTTTTAAATGTAAGAAAACTAGAAAAATCTAAGAAAATTCAAATATAAGAAAAACAACATATACTTATCTTAGCTATATTATGTATGTTCATGTAATTATTAATTAATGATATTATTGAAATTATATTTTTATATAGAAATTTCTAAAAAAAATATTATCTTATCAAATTTTACTGATTTTTTATACTGTCCTGCTATGTTCAGATTTTCAGTCTGACGCTCTCCCAATTGAGCTATCCCGCTTATTTGTATAGTTCTTATTTTGTGTATTAAATCAACACCTAATTCTTTACACAAATCTATGTATTTGGATTCTAAATAGACGATTTGTAACGAATTCCACCCCATTAGTAGTTTTAGATCGGATCTATCCAATCCAATGATTTTTTGGAGGTTTAAATTTTGATTTTTAGGGTCAGATTATGAACATTACAATGTTAACTTGAATGACGAATTTTGTCTTGTTAAATTTCTAATTAGATATAAAGACTGTTTTTACTCTTATAAGGACCTGATTCTCATCTGCATGATCTTTAGATCTTTACTGTGTCAAATTAAATTACATGATCTACCTCTAGTTTTTGGGAACTGTTTTTGCTATATTGGTTTGTTTGGGTTCGGGTACTATCTTTTAATGGTGTAGGAAAAATCCGGTCATATGATATTTGTGGCTTCAATTAGCCTCTCTTAGGAGGAGCAAACTTTTTCATCTACAATTCAATAGCAAAGTTGCATGGTTTTAACTCTGCACAACGAACTCGAGTCGTGTCTGCTGCAATTCGTCCTCATGATCACCTATATGCTTTAGTTATAGTTGTGCATGAACTTGTTTTGCAATATTGGTTGCTTGGGTACAGAGATTACTATTATACTATTTTTTCTACATTACCACTAGTCACTATCTTTTCTTATGTATGCCATAGTATAGGGATATGCACTACAATAATATGAAAGAACATCGAATAAGCAGAGATTGCTCACCGAATCCAATTTTCAAGATGCACAAGTAGCACTAAACCCTCTCTTTGAGTCAGAGTATCTTAAGATAATCAATTTTTCTTCCACGATTCAGTGTATCTTAGGACAAGCAAGTTTTGACCTTTGCAATTGCAATAACAGAGATACGAAGACGATCTCTTCTTCTTCGGATGTTGAGAAAGACTCTTAACTTCAATCTTACTAAGAAGACCCTTCTCTTCAATTTCCCCAAAACCACCAACAAAAACCCTAATCCAACACCAAAAGTCCTCCTTTGAATCTACTCTCCACTATTCCCTAATCGCTCACGACACTGATCAAGCATGGAAAGTCTTCAGATCCTTCGCCGCCGCTTCTTCTCTCCCCGAGAAGCGTCTCCTCAACTCTCTCATCACTCACTTGTCCTCCTTTCACCAAACAGATCAAACTACTTCCCTTAGACACAGACTCAAGCGTGCATTTGTTTCCGCTACTTACATTATCGAGAAAGATCCGATTTTGCTCGAGTTTGAGACCGTCCGTACGCTTCTGGAGTCGATGAAACTGGCGAAAGCAGCTGCGCCTGCGTTGGCTTTAGTGGAATGTATATTCAAGAACAGGTACTTTGTTCCTTTTGATCTCTGGGGGCATTTGATTATCGATATCTGTCGTGAAAACAGAAGCTTGGCTGCGTTTCTTAAGGTGTTTAAGGAAAGTTGTAGAATTTCAGTTGATGAGAAGCTTGATTTCATGAAACCGGATTTGGTAGCGAGTAATGCTGCTCTTGAAGCGTGTTGCAGGCAGCTGGAGTCTTTAGCTGCTGCTGAAAATGTGATTATGTGATTGAATCTATGGATGTTTTGAGTGTGAAGCCTGATGAATCGAGCTTTGGGTTTCTTGCTTATTTGTATGCAAGAAAGGGCCTTCGAGAGAAGATAAGTGAGCTTGAGAATTCAATGAATGGTTCGGGTTTTGTTAGTAGAAGAAATCTTTATTCGAATATGATCAATGGATATGTTAAGAATGGTGATTTAGATAGTGTTTCCGATGTTATACTGCAAAGTCTTAAAGGAGATGGAGAAGATTCGAGTTTCGGTGAGGAAACGTACTGTGAATTGGTTAAAGGGTTTATAGTGAGTAAAAGCGTTAAGAGTTTAGCAAAACTAATAATTGAAGCTCAGAAGCTGGAATCTGTGTCCACTGATGTTGATGGGTCAGTTGGATTTGGAATTGTAAATGCTTGTCAAGCTTGGATTTTCCGGTAAAAGTATTGTCGATGAAATGAATGCTCAGGGAGGATCTGGAGGGATTGGAGTGTATATTGCAAAGAGAGTAGAACAGCTGAAGCTACTCAGCTGGTTCAAGAGATCAGCAGCTCTGGGCTTCAGTAAGATGTTGAGACCTATAACACTATGATCGAAGCTTCCATGACGAAACAAGATTTTGCAATGGTCAAGGGAGGGTTCTTTGGCACGGCGTTGCAAGTGATAGATAAATGTCAGGAGATGAAGATATTCGTGGATAAGTGGAGGTATAAGGCAGCATTCATGGAGACTCAGAAGAAGCTCAGATTGCCAAAGTCGAGGAAGATGAAGAAAATAGAGTTCCTTGATGCCTTTAAGAACTGGACTGGTCTTACCACATGAAAAACCTCTCGGTGATTTGATCCAACACTGGCCTTTGTACATCATCCCACAGTTAGAAGAGAATTTTTTTTTTAATAAAAATGTGGCCAAGATAGTAACTTAAAATAAATCTCTGTTGTCTCCCAATGTACTACATAATTATTACACTCACTTCAACTTATTCTACAATTGGAACAAGAAATGCAACATGAGTAAATATAATGTGTTCTACTGTGTAAAAAAACTAACTTACACGTCACTCAAAAGGGTGTGTCTACTAAGACCATCTAAATGATTCTCAATTAGCACCAGTTTTTGGTTTTTGCAACACGGACTCCATAAAATACTCCTCAGGCTGAAACTGTATCTTCTGGTAACTTTCTGTGGTCGGTCTATCAGAAACTGCAAGTAATCTGGAGTGCGACGCCACTGGTTCGATACTTCGACCCAATGCCTTCCTCCTGCCAAGGTTTGAAACACTCTTTTGCTTTTTATATTTACAAGTAAACCCCAAGCCACCTCTGAGTTGAGGTTAATCATCAACATTCCTCATTGCTGATTGCAAAGAATCCTTCCCCTTTGATCAATGTGGCATGACGAAGCAAACTTATTCTGTCTTGAAAGTTGTTAGATGGAGTAATGGAGCTTCCAATATGTAAGTAACCTGAATGTGCTGCAGCTCAGTTGAAGAAGTATGTTGACCGTAGGACCTCCCTCAGATCAAAGTCGCCTCGTTCTGGAATTGGCGGAAAACTTAGGTCTGGGAAGGACTTCTGGAAACTCTCCAATAACTATCAATACACAGATAAACCATCCATCATGAGTTTAGTTGTAAGAAAATGAAGAAAGAAAAATTTGTTACACTGGTAACTGTATTCCCGTTGAAAGATGTAACAGTAGATTCTTTACGTTTTCTAAGATTGGCTTTTCGTAGAGCTCGACAAACTTCTCTCTGAGTATTGTGTTCATTATGTCAACATCACACGCATGAGTCCAGTACGAATCATGAACCCCTACAAATTAGAAAATGGTATGAAGAATAAGAATCTAGAATGAAAAATCTACATCAGCTGGATGCATAAGGGAGCTGACCTGCGAAACTCAAGCCCTCTCTGTTGCAGGCAACTGCTGTCATCATCATGTGTGACCCATCAAGAGAATGTATAAAATTTGGTGCGAAAGCTGTCATCTGCTTCTTCGCCTGGACCTGAACCAAGAGTACAGCATATGGTGCAGAAAGATGAGACTATTCTACTACAAACTCATCAAATCTTTAAACCTATCCAAATGTTACATTATGATAAGATGTACGCTAAACCCCAACTCTTTATCTAAATAAGAATGTCTAGTCTTAATTCCAATAAATGGAAAATATGGAGACGCTATAGCGAATGAAATTTGGTAGGGTTACCTTATCAGTCTCGCGGTTCAGAGTCAACACCTGAAGGGTAGTCTTAACCTGCAAATTTGATCACTCTCAATTTCAGAGAAATTCAAGAGAGTCACTAATCCATTTCTTCGGCTGATCATTTGAGATCCTTCATGTATCAAAGAAGATAAGAGCATTACCAAGTGTCTTCCAGGCTTCCGGTAGGGTTGTACAACTGGAAGTCCAAGAGGAGTTGTCCAACAAACTGCTTTGTTTTGTGAAGCTATTATCTGTCCACCACAGAAAAAAACAGTTTTCATTGTTGTAACCAATTGTCAAGTGAAAATTCCTTCGTAACCTGTGATATTAACGCACTGGCTTCAACGAGAGCATCACATAAATAAGAACTGACCTTTGCACATTCACCAAACCAAGTCTTGATAGCTCTAGCAGCTTCAAACATCTCTTCCAATGCATTCAAAGTGGACTAGAAACAGAACCGATAAGAGGAGTTAACATTTGATGCCAAAATCCAAAAACCATTTACAGGTTAGATTATCATTTCCGCAGGTTAAAATCCCAAAAACCACACAGTATATTGTTGCCCAAACCAAGCAGGTAAAGCTATTATTTCCTTACTCTTGCTGCATAACAAGCTGTATGAAAAGTCTGCGAATCGTCCGCAAAGGTACCACGTTCTTTTAACCTCTTCTTCATTTGGGCACGTGCGCCAGAATAAGTAACACCATACACTGATGTCATGACAGTCTGTTTCACCATCTTCCTGTCAACCTAAGAAATTTCAATAGTAGAGTACTGTTGTTAGATAGTGTGTTCACAAACAAGTATAAAAGTGAAACTTAGCAGTAGTATATCTGATCCATATGGTTGTAGACTAAAAATTGGTTGTCAGGTAACATGTTTGGCAGAAGGTGACCCAATTTAACAAGCAAGAGATGTCAAAAACCTCGTCAAGCATGAGTTTGGCAAATGTGGCATTTGGAAATATTTCAGGGTCTTTCTCTGCATCTTCCCGCATCATCTTGAGAACCCTGATTAAAATTTAAACCAAATGAATTATTCTGTCTGATTACAAATGTCACTGTAGTCAGAGAGGTAAGGGGTAGAAAAAGAAGAAGTACATAGCAGAAATATCTGCATAAACATCTTTCGGCTTTTCACCAGTAACAAGGTTGACAGCAACTGCTCCCAACTATGAACAAAACCAATTGAAACAAATGAGTCAGAGAACCTTAAGGAGAAATATAGTCGCCTCTGTAAGAATGGATATTTACAAAAAAAACTACAGTTACTGTAAAACTAACGGCATACCTTATCCCTCCCAAGAGCAGCATAGTGTTGTAAACCATTACATGAACCATCCTTGCAATAAAGATTAATACAGGAAAGTAAGATTATCTACTTAAAGAGCATCGATGATGATAAATTCAAAGCAACAAAGCCGTCAATATAATTATAATTTCCTTGTTTAAAGCATGGTTATGCTAAACTAATTGTGCAGATAACAAATACATTAGACAAGGAAACATTGTGATATGAAACATTTGTCTAACTCACACTACAAACAATATTTTTGTGTACACAGTGTTTTTGAAAAGTCAGTTACTACCAACAGCTTTTACTTCTGATGATGATAAAATTTAGCGAGTACCTGGTGGATGGGGATATGAGATATAGCAGCTTCAGGAAAGGGGCTTCTCAAGGCTTCTGAAAGGTTAATGCAAGCAGCCAAACATTGAAAAGGGTCCTCTGCATTAAGCCACCATCTTTTTCCTTCAAGAGGTCTATCAGAAGAATCAAATATATCTTCTAAGTGACTCTCAGTAAATGCAATCCGATCCTCATAAGCCAACTTATCAACACCACCAGCATATAAGTTTGCTATATGTATCTTCAGCCATCGCAGTCCCGATTTCCCAAGAGGCTTTCCCTCACAAAACTCAAGGATGCCTCGGCAGAGATCAGACCCGAGATGGTTAAGATATGGATGCATGGGATATGCTCGGCCACGAAAATCAACGTTGTGAGGGTAGTAGAAACCTTCCTCGTTCTTCATTTTATGTGCTACCTGCCCAACAAATGAAAGTACAATGATGTTTTCATCAATCAGAGCAGCAAAAAGAAGTGCAATAAGGAGTCTTCTCTTACCTCAAGTTTTAGCTCTACATCACACCTTTGTGAATGTCTCTCAGCGTTTTGCTTAGTTGCTTTCTTACACTCCCATTTCCAGTTCTGTATTTCTTTCTGGTCTTCACTGTCGGGCTCCTTTGGAATGGGTACCTTTTACAGTTTATAAAGAGGTGAGGAAAATTCAAAATGAGACTCAAAATTTCTAAGTTATAGGGAAGAAGATGTCAAGGGAAGGGTAAACAAGATCCAGAAGTAGATCCAAAAAGGGAAGGGGGGAGAGAAAGATCTCACATCCTCACGGTCAACCAGACCACCAAGGCGACCTCCGTTAGCCCAGATTCTGTCCACCAAACTCAACACCTTTTTGTTTATTCTCCATTTAGTGTTTCCTAGAGTATCTAAAGCCTGATCAAACAAAGGGAATCACATTGACTGCTAATACAACAAAATATTTATAATTTCCCAACTCTTAATTCTGTTTTTAAGCATCCAACAAATGGCTTAGCTAGCACAACATTAACTCGCAATACAGGTAAAGGAACTCAGACCTCAAATACTGGCTCCAGTTGCTTCTGTGGAGTTCGTTTTATTACACTACGTTGTTGTTTAGCTCCATGTGTTCTCATGATGTATGAAGACAAGAAAAAGTGTGCCCCTTGATCAAACCTGTAAAATACTGTCCAAGTTACGTAGCAATTCTAGGAACCTACTTAAAGCAAACTGTAGATATCCCTTGTATGAGATAATATTTGAGGATACACAATAACGGCTACACATGAAAGAATGGTCAGAAAAGGAGAGAACTAGATAAAGGGGATCTAGCCGCAGTAAACAAGGAAACAATATAAGTCCCAAATATTGGCAAAACAACTCATACCCTGTCCAGTTCCGGGGAGGTATTAGCATTGGCAAGTAGGGAATGACCATATGTCTAGCCTGTTTAACCAAAGGAAAATATCAAGAAAAGAGTAGACAGGTTTTCTCAGATTCAATTCAAAATACCTTGATGTATAGTCGTAAAAGATGTTCACAACCCAAACATCACAAAGGTACATGACTGAATCAGATTAAAAAACAGTAAAAACATAGTTCACAATTCTGCTTACTGAGTTGTTAAGGCCCTTTAGGATCAGAGGATCGCATTCGATGCAACCATATCTCCTGCTACATTTTCTGAGAAAGAATACAATAGAATGCAAATAAGCAGCAGGGACAGGGACAAGGTGAAGGAGAGGGAGAAGGAGAGAGGGAGAGAGATTCATGTGAATGAGTAAAAGCAGAATGCAGGACTCTTACGTATTTTCTAACGTGACATTTCTGGAAGTCTGCTTAAAAGCAGGTCGGATTTCAGGAGGGCCATCGTTAAACTGTTCAGCTGGAGGTTGTATATATGCACTTTCTATCAATAGCTGAATCAAACGTGAGCCAACCTAAAAGTGCAAGAACCAAAATTTAGATCACACAAACGATAAAAAGGACAAGGAAGATAAGAATTATCATAAAGCGTTCTGTCTGCATTTACAAGCGTGGAAGTATAAACAAACCTTCACTTGTGCCTCTTGACTCCATGGCTTGAACGAGTCATTTTTCTTCACTAATGCTCTTAATTGCCTCACCTTATGATTTTTCATCAGTAAAGAAACTTGTTTCCTCACCATTTCCGTTTCTTTGGTCACAGTCTCATTCACAGCTTCTGATTCATCGTTGACCATCTTGTGAGTTGCATTCTCTTTCTTCTTAGTTTTCTGCAAAAAACTGTTGATCCTGGCCTGATCCAGTAACAAGATACACATATCATCAAACCAATATACACTTAATAACCCATCGGACCAAGGCAATATGTACCAACAACACATTACTAGAATCACTCTCAACCCACCTCCTGCTCAACAGCTTCCCCAATGTGGGTAGTAGCATTCACTATCTTAACCGTGCCAACGCCTTCAGCATTAGTCATCATGAGTCCCACCAACTTATGCATAGTGATAACAGCCATCATATCAGCTGGTAACTGCTCCATATAAGGAGCATAAGGAATTTTCCCTTTCTTGATTTTGAAAGCATCAAGGTCAGCTTGAATAGCATTACGCAAAGGCTCAAACCAACCTAGAAATAAAGACTTCACATAAGGTAGATTCGGAGCAAGCTTCTGCTCACACATATCGTCTAGAAGCTCACGACACTCTTTAGTCGCTCTTTCCCATTCTTCTGTCTCCATTTTCACTTGTCTTTGTTTCAACATATAATACTTCTGTGCTCCCATTCCCGCTACAACTCTCTTTGGCTGCTGAGCTGCAAGTCTTGCCTTTTTCCGGATTCTCTCAGTTTCTTTCTCCATTTCCGTTATCAATTCATTAACTTCTTCAGACCCGGATGAATCATCTTCAGGATCAGTCGAATCAATCACTTGCGCAGCTGTAGCATACCCTTTAAACGAATAGTGTTGACATTGATGAAATGAGCTCAATCTTACCAATTCGTCAATTGGGTTTATCGATAATCCATTTCTAACGCCACTGAGATTAGCAGAAGAAAGGATTCCACGAATTCTATTCACCGGTAAGTGACTGCCGGAACTAGAATCGGAGAAAAACTTAATCTTTCTTAACGAAGCTCTTCCCAAAATGTTCCTCCACATTTTGGACCGTCTTTGTGATCGCCACGAAATGGTCAAAGTGGCTCAGATAGATTACTTTCCCCCACGAGCACAATCGGCTATTTGAATACTGGATTTTCCAGAGAAATCAATACAAGTATAGAAATTAAAGAGTGGAGATTTGATAAATAGAATCAAAATCCTGATTGTAAAAAACCAGCCTTGAGTGAAGAGAAGAGAGATCTGGTGTAAAGAGAAGGCGCCGTTAAGTACAGCCGCCGAATAAACCCTTCATAAAACCTTCGGTTTCTGCTTCACTTCTCGTGGATCTTTGTAAACCCGACCCGCTTTCCAGATCCGCTATTTGGGCTCAAAGCCCATTGCGACACGAGGTCCTGAAATAATAATTAATACTATAAATATAAACTCAATTATCATCTTAATAACAAATCAGAGTGGCGCAGCGGAAGCGTGGTGGGCCCATAACCCACAGGTCCCAGGATCGAAACCTGGCTCTGATAAATTATTTTTTTTCTTAACTTTTGGGCTTAGCCAACCCATAACTCGTCATATCTGAGCCCAAAATTGGTTAAGCCTATTAAGTATTAGCCCTTATTCTAGTTTTGTAGATGTCCATTTGCTCTTCTTCTTTTTATTTCTAGTATGAATTATCAGCTGGCTTTTCACAAAAAAATATTTTACCGCAAATTCACAAGTATCACGTTAGATCCACAAAAAAAATGTAAAAAGTGTTTTATGCTTGAAGACATAATAAACACCTTAATTAATGTGTATCTAAATAATAAGATTGTTTTGTCTTACATTCCTTTGACTTGATATCAATATATATGTTATTCCTATGTTATTTTCAGTATAAATGGTTCGATTAAAAACAACTGATCAGAAAGAAACCACGTGCATCACGTGATAGCCTTTATCCTAATAGGTGAAATTCCCGTCTTATCACGTGAATCCCACGTGTCATCACAAGCTACGGTTCATTTAACTGGCCTAACCGGGTATCACATCGATCCATACACGTGTACTAATCATGAAACTAACGGACAAAAACTCGAGGGGCCTCAGGTAGTCCGTCCCACAGGTAATCACAGCTCAGCCGAGACACGAGTCTCCAAAAAAAAAAAAAAAAAAAAAACTTAATAGGCAACAAACAAATGAACAATAGAGCTCGTCGACGGGAAAGTAAAGAGGAGAAAAACTTGAATAAACAATTCTCCGGCGAAGATGAGAACCGGAAAAGGAAATCAAGAGGAAGAAGAGTACGGAGAAGAAGACTTTAGCTCAAAACGTGAAGGTCCTTCCTCCAATTCCACCATTCATAGTAATAACAACAACAGTAAGATCCAATTCGGAGTATTTGAATTTTTTTCGTTGTAGTTCTTCGATTTGATTTTAGTTGGATTCATATTCATTTCTAGTCTCGATGGGTTTGTATTGATTGAGTTTGGGATGAATTTAATTGGATTTGTCTATATCTGTCTCTGATTCGGTGTTTGAATTTGAAGCAGATGCAAAGGAAAATGATAAAGCTAGTGCGATACGTTCTAAACATTCAGTCACTGAGCAACGTAGAAGAAGCAAAATCAATGAAAGGTATCTCCAAAATTCAATTATTTTGCTACCAAATATCTTGGAATCTTTATGTCTTAGGACTTGTGTTTTAGGAATTTTTGATATACCTTGATTGTAGTGTTGATAAAATTCATTATATATGACTTATTTAGGTACATTATCATCTTTGTTTATGAGTGTTGAATCCATAAATTTCTTTCTCAGATTTCAGATATTGAGAGAACTAATTCCAAACAGTGAACAGAAACGAGATACAGCTTCTTTCCTTTTAGAGGTAATTTAATGGATGTTTCTAATGTGAATTATCCTGAGCCTAGCTCTTTGTTAGTCTAATCTAATACTGCTATGACATTATAGGTGATAGATTATGTCCAGTATTTACAAGAGAAGGTGCAAAAGTACGAAGGATCGTATCCAGGATGGAGTCAAGAACCAACAAAGTTGACGCCATGGGTATACTTTTCGCCTTCTGCGAGTCTTTACGCTGCCAGTTTTGTGTAACGATATAGCTGAAGTTTATGTTTTTCATGATTGGAACAGAGGAATAATCACTGGAGAGTTCAGAGTTTGGCAAACCACCCAGTAGCAGCTATAAATAATGGGTCTAGTCCAGGGATACCTTTTCCTGGAAAGTTTGAAGAAAACACTGTGACTTCAACAACACCTGCAGTTATTACAGAAATGCAAAACCCGATTGAATCTGACAAAGGAAGAGCGCTGGTAACTTGCAAAACGGTTGACAGTCAACCTGAGTTAGATGACAAGGGATTACCGCCTGTACAACCAATTCTTCCGTTAGTTCAAGGTGAACAAGCTAATGAATGTCCTGCAACTAGTGATGTGCTAGGTCAAAGTAATGACCTGGTTATTGAAGGTGGAACCATTAGCATCTCTAGTGCCTATTCTCATGAGTGAGTTAAACCTTCATCTTCTATCTCTTCCTCATTTCTGTCACTTTTTTTTATCAGTATGTGATGCAAATGATGTGTAATAATTTTGTAACCCCAATTTTGATATGACCAGGTTATTGAGCTCATTAACACAAGCACTCCAGAACGCAGGCATTGATCTGTCGCATGCAAAACTTTCTGTGCAGATCGATCTTGGCAAGCGAGCCAATCAAGGACTAACTCATAACGAGCCATTGAGTAAGGTAAATTAGTCGGTTCGAAGTGCTTCATATTTAGTTGTGTAAGAGTAGCCATATATTATGATCTTGTACATTTATCTACGTGCAGAATCCATTATCTTCTGGTACACAAGCTAGGGATCCAAGCGTTGAGGAAGAGTCTGAACATTCTCATAAGCGCATCAAAACACTGTGACATCTCTCTCTTTGGAATATATAAAATGTGTTGACAGATTTCTTTTATCGTGTACATTGTTCGGCTTCTAGGCGATTCCTATAATCGTTAAGATAAATTATGGTTAGTAGAATCTACGTTTTTTTGTGGTTTTGAGTTTGTATCATCTTCTGCATAATTCATGTAACCTATCAAATATAATCTCTTGTGGAATAACAGATTTCATTTCAAGTTATTGCATCATTTTTTCCAATTTTATCTTCCTTTTTTGATGTTGTTGTGATCAAGAGTAAGCACTAAAACTATTCTATAACTTGAAAGTGAAAGACTTTATAATAAAATAAAATCAATTCAAGCTACACCAAAGATGATATGAGATTTTCATCTATTGTTGTGATGACCCATAACTTTAATAAGAAAAGCATAATCAAAGGCAGTCTCTTCGCATTGAGCATAGCGACCACCTTCACCGAAATGGCCTCCGCTCATATTTGTTCTCAGAATCACAGCTCGTGAGCAGTCGTGGCACGTATTCTCCCGAATCTTAGCAACCCATTTTGCACCTTCCCATACTCCAACCCTGACCCAACAACAACAACAACAAACACAAATTGTGATCCAAGTATTAGTAATTAAGAAAACATGGGTTTAAGGTTAACGGTTCTGCTGGGAAGCTTGCCTTGAGTCATGAAACGAAGTTTCGACAAGCATGGATGGATAGCAAACATCTCTGCGTATGTTATCATATGGAGAATAGCTAAGGATGGATCGGAAGTCGGTTTTGATGTCTGGGCTCCCCAAATTCTTCATGGTCCAAGAGTGTGAGAGGTAAATTTGGATCCGATAATGTGTTTAATACGTCTACAAAAGGAACCTGCCCAAATAGTACACCTTGATGATATGAGCTTTTGCAAAATATGGACACAACTCAATGCATTTGCTATGCCCTAATATTCTAACCTTCAAAATCGCAGCTCGAAACAGACTCGGATGCATATTCATGGCTGCAGCTGGAAGAATTGCTCCTGCACTGTACCCGATAGCAGCAAGATGATGTCTATGCACATAGCCTTTTTTGATTAAATAATTCGCACTGTATATGAAATCTTGGATTGAGTTTTGTTTCAATGATCTAGTCCCTGATTTGTGCCACGAAAAATCCCCACCATCTCCTCCTCTGATGCCAAAATGAAACTCTTATAGCAGCACAATCAAATCAACCACTATCATGCCAAGTAATGACAAACCGAAGCAATTGATAATCAAATGATTCATTTATGTTTAATAACTGACCTCACATCAGCAAAGGCAATTACCCAACCACGGTCAAGCATACTCAATCTATTTGTGCACCAGCTTTTGTCCAAAGCTTCTCCATATGCACCATAACCTATCAATATCCCCGGGGATTCACTCTTCTTCCATGCTTCTCGTGAATACAGAATTGTAAGAGGGACTTCAACTCCATCGTGCGAAGAAACTTCTCGTCTTTCACAAATATATGCATCAGATAATTCCCCCCATTTAGGCATTCGAGAATCTAACTGACCATCTACTCCCTCACTGGTTCTTTCATTAAGGCTACTGCTGTTCTCTATAAAGCGATCTGCAGAGTACCATGTCGTACTACTATCAGAATTATCTATAGCCTCTCCCTCCTGCTGCACAATTGAGAACAATCTTCTTGACACATCATAGTCGATTTATAGTGTCAGGTATCTGCAATTACAGTAAGGTATTCAGAGAAACTATTAGAGAAGAATGAATACTTAAAGTGAAAATAAACTATGTTATGGCATCAAAGCTACAACAAGTAGAGGAACCCGTTTCTTAAAGTAAGTTAAGTATATATACCACAGGAGATGAAAGCACCAGTCGGTATATAGAGCTCTGGAAGTCGTGGTTTGAACCGGCGCAACACTGCGTGAATCAGCTGGAAGAGGAAAGTACCAGGGATTAAGATCCTCCATATGCTGCAAAAATAGAGAAGAAGGGAACATACCTTAGTAAGAAAGTATGAACACAAAGAAGAAAAAACACTATGCCAGATTAATCAGAAACCTTAAAGCACCTTCGTATTTGCTTTTATAGGCATATCGATGGAACATAGCATAGGTGAGCCCTTATTATTAAGGAAAAGCACAAGGTAGTCATTGAACATGTCCATATCTTGTATTACGATGTCATCATCTGGGCAGAAAACAGTCTGAGAAGAAAAATCAGTTTTATTCTCTATCTGCAAAAAGTTACAGTAAATGTTATTTATAGAATAGCCAAAACCTGCCATTCGGATACTTCAATATCATCCACTAAGCATCTAGCCAGATAATAGCCTTCACCAAACCGCTCACTAGTTGCATTTGTGGGAGCATTTGTAAGAATGTAAAAGAACCCATTGTGATGTTCAAGAAAACACTGCACGCCAGGGAAACGCTCACGAGTTCTTCGCAAACCAGCCATCGGCTTATCACCATTTACAATATAAACCTGAAAACAAGATAACTCAGCTTGAGCCATAAGTATATGGGTGATAGAAAAAAAAATGCAATTGAGAGTTCGAAACAGGTTAATTCCTCGGATGAAGTCCTTGAGTTTGAATTGATAGTAACAAACTTGCCATCTTTTGTAGTTGTTAAGTCTACACAGAAACTAGAATCTCTTTCCGTAAACACTACTGTATCACCTCTCCCGTCTGATTCAACATTTGTAACAACAACCCTGCAAAAACTAGTCACAATTGAACAAAACACCCCCAAGTTTCATAAAAAGTAAGAAACCTATCTACTGTAGTTACCTGTGAGGTCTTTGGTTTTCCTCTATAAGAGTGTAAAACAAGGTGATTCCATCTAAAGCCCAAGCCAAGCTTACAACTCCATTAACTTCCAACCTCGGAACTAAACAACCGCTTCTTAGATCCTTAATTTGGAGAATGAAACGTTCACCTCCCTCGGGATCAACCGTGTACGCAAGATAGTTGTGATCAGGTGAAACACGACACACACCAATGTGAACATAACCTGAAGTAGTACACATAACACTTGCTTAGAGATTCATGATTATAACTCTAAACTAAACACTGCAACATTATATATTAAAAAGGAATAAACTTACCGTATTGCTCTGCAATTTGATTCCAATCAAGCACAACTTCTTCTTCTTCTCCTCCATCAAAAAGACCAAGTTTCTTCAATCTCCTACACAGAAGAGGATATTCTTTTCCTTTGGGTATGTATTGTCTATATAACCTGCTCAGTTGACAAATTAAACCCAATTCGATCAAAGGTTCAAATCTTTTGACTCGAATCAGAGAAAGTTGCAAGATTTAAGAGATGAACCATTGTCCCCAACGCTCGGGAGGAGTACAAATCTCTACGGGAATGCGATTTTTCATCTCGGATACTAAATCACGCCTTAAGGTTTCTGTGCCAGCCATGAAAGCTTGAGAGTATGAGTTTTCACGCTCGAGGAAGTCGACGAAATCAATGTCTTCCGTGTTTCGCATCCAATGGTAGGGATCTTGCCTTGTGGTTCCATGGGATGAGATTGCAAATGGGATCTTCTTCGGAACCGGAGGAGCTTCCGTCGGAACAGAGAGTGATGCCTTTCGACCAACAAAACATTTCGTTGAGAAAGACGAAATCGCCAGAGACAAAACAGATGATATTGTAGGCGGCTTTGAACGCCGGAGAAGAAATGTTACTGCCATGACAACGACAGAGCAAACCTAAAACCTCTCCAGTAAACTGTCTAATACTTATGTGACTATGTCATGGCGATAAGTTTCGATTTTATATTTTTGTATATTCAAAGTTGAAAGTTTTTTTACTAGAACACAAAAAAAAAAAAAAAAAAAACATTCTGGTTTTAATAAGGATCTTGCAAATCGAATGAATAAAATGCGTCTCCTTTTGCATATTCGCTAAAGCAAAAGCTATACACTGATGAAGAATTGTTCATTTACTTCCCTCACTTGGGTGTAACAAAACTAATATATTTCTAGTTTGCTGCATTTTTCTCTTTCTCTCCTTCAACATCCTGCAAACACATGGCGGCAGATTTTAGATTAAACCAAGATGTTCTCTTTTAAAAAGACCAGAGATAAGCAAATGTAACTTACAGATTTGCCAATCTTGTCAAAGTCATCATCATCCAAGCTTCCTACATCAACATCATCATCTGTAAAGTTTTAACACACAAGACAGCATCAATAGTTAAAGTTAACATCTAAAACTTGGTAAGCAACAAGTTATGGTCTCTTACCAGGAGCTTCGTCACTGTCTTCTAGATCTCCCAAGAGGAATGTGTCGAGATCTTGCTCAGACGATGCAGTAGATGTTCTATTCTTCGTTACATTCTTTTCACCTGTTTCGGTTCCTCCAACCCCTGGACTCTTCTTAGATTCTTCATCTTTACTCTCTGCTTTGCTCCTAAGTTCCTCCATGTACTTCCTCTCATATCTGAACCAAAAACAAATCCTTTCAGCTTCCATGGGTTCTTACTGCAGCTATCAAGTCTCATACCCATGAATGACACAGGTGCTCAGTTCACTTATCACTTATCAGAAATACACACACGACTAAAGTGCCAAGCTCTTCCATATACTTTCCGTTAAACGTTCCTATTGGTTTTGCTATTCTCATTTATGAGTTACCTGGTTTCCCGAGATAGCTACTGGACCAAGCTAAAGAAGATTGGCATCAGCAACTAGAGATTTCACTAAGATAGTCTTTGGCTTAAATCCGTGCTCATAAGGTATAATCCAACTCTCAAATGATGAGTTAAGGTCTCATTTAACAAAACTTATGCATCTAATCACATGTCAAGCTGCTATGAGACTTCATAGTCTTAAGAATATACACGTCTTAAGCTATCTTTTTACCACCTCCTATGCACTTAACGTGATTCTCAATCTAAGTCTTTACTCTACTTTAAAAAGAGATAGTAGAGCCTTACGGTGCAACATGAGTGCTCACTAAGGTGAAGTATATTCTCCAGAATCTCCTTTCTTTCATAACTCGTGGGCATAATTCATATCTCAACTTCAAAATTTGCTGCAACATACACACAATGCAAACAATAAACAAAGCAGAAGAGATGAAACTAATTCCATTCTCAAATTCCAAAATCGAGATGATACATGAGTAAGTATTTACCTTGACGGAACCAAGAACAAGAGTGGCATGTCTCTCCTGCCACTCTGAAAGATCCTTCCGAACATTCGATGCCGTCGTTTCCAGATCAGAAACTTCCAACGATTCATCTATCATAACACATTGCAGATTCTCAATTCAAAACGAAGAATTACCAAAAAGAAGAAGAAGATAAAGCAACCAACAACCATACCTTGTTCAGGGAAGGCCTGGAATGTAGCAGATGTGAGTCCTTTAACAAACTCTCTCAAATCATCCGTAATACCAAAGCTAAGAAGCTCAGATTCAGAGATCACAGATCCTGATCCTGATCCTGATCCAAAGGGAGGGATAATGTCGGCGATCGATTTGATATTCTGGATCTGATCAGCTTGTTTCAACGCAACGACTTTGAGCTGATCTGCTTTCGTGGAAACCTCGGCGGCGAATTCTTTAGACTTTTTGGCCGTTTCGGCGACGAATTCGGAGACATTGAGCTGATCGGCTTTCTTAGAGGCTTCCAGAGCAAACTCTTTGGATTTTTTGGCGGTTTCGGAGACGAGATTGACGAAGGTTGTGGAAGATGATTGTAGAGTTATGGTTTGAGATTTCTTGGCTGCTTCTTCCGCAAACGATTTCGCTCTCTTCCACAGATCCTCCATTTTTCCCGATCTTGTTATTATTCAGCGTCACTGACGAAATTAAAGGTATCGTTCCGTTACACGGAGCAAAACCTCTGGATCATTTAGAGGTTTCGATTTTAAACAAGTTTAATTGCTCGCAACGTTCTTATTGGCCATTGAATAATTGTATTATTTAGTGACAATGTGTTTTTTATATATATATTTGAAGAATTTTGGAAAACTATTCTGATATGTGATTGTTTTTGAAACTTCACCAATCTCGTCTAAAGCATGGAAATGGATTTTTTTTCTCAAGAAATGTAGTAGCTGATGAAGCAGGAGAATAGAAGCATTACGCCAGTTTTACGATTTTGGAGTTCAGAATAATTAAGGCACAGTTAGAAATTAGAATCATGCAAATCTCGATATACATCCACAAAGACATTAAAGATTTGGATTTAGATATGAGATGAAAGGATATGATTTATGAATACATATTTCATTCAAGCTCTTTTGATGTTAAAACGCAATGCAGGGGATGCAAAAATTAGAATTCAGGACATATCTTGTGAGAAGAGACTTATGATCCTCTTGCCATGGAGTTGTCAGCATTTGAAGAACAGATATAGTATTGGCAACAAAAAATAAAATCTAAATATTTCAAGTTTATGAAAAGAAGTTTATGATAAAACGAGTGACTAAACCAATGTGAGAATGTGAAATACTTTACACCAACTAAATAAATGTACAGTATGATACAATTCCAACATAATAAATTATTTATAACATTCTAAATTATTTAATGGAGTAAGTAACTTTTTTATCTTGCAAGAGTGTATTATGTAGATGACAAGTGACAACACAACACGAAAATTATTAAAGTTGGTTTGAAGCGATATCATAAAAAAATGTGCTAGTGACGTGGTCTGAGGAGACTGGTCTCAAATTGTCCATCGCGAGAGTACTACAACACATTAAACATAAGTATAATACTTATAATTTAAGCTCGTTAATAACATATATGCATGCATGATGCATCACGATGAACAAAGCATACAAAACATTGTTCAGTTGATATGATATCATCCTAATGTACTGCCTCCGACATCACACGCAGTCCAAATTATACCACGATAACTCGTAATTGAGTTGAAGTCAACCATGCAAATTATATAGTATTGCTTACCTTACATTATGATTAACCTATACAAAATTTTGGTTGTTTGAATGAGTAGTCAAAATTTCTTTCAGTTTGATTTTAGACTTTTCAAAATTGTAGAATAAATATTCAGTTTTAGACTTCTACTAGTCATATTCTGTAGTTGATTTTGGTACTAGTAACAGCCAAAAATATCTATATATAAACTTAATATCCCAGAACAAAAATATCTCAGCTTGTCGACCCTTCTGTCACAATTTTACAACATATGTCCTACAGTACAAAGAAGAAAAAGGCACAAATGTTTTTGCCAAAAAAACTATAGTACTACATGCAACTATTTTAACAGGAAAATAACAACAACAAAAATCTATATACATACATACGTGTATTAGATTGTAGTTAACAAGAACAACAAAAATAGTTATGGTTTTCAGTAAAAAAGACCATAAAAAGAAAATAGTTGATGTGAAAAGAAGAAAAGATAGATGGAGAGAGTGAGAGGTACGACAGAATATATGGTTGGGGTGTGGTCGAATCTTTGTATGCAGCCAGTGACCACACGACTCGGGACCACTCCTCCCCCCAGACTATGATTCTTAATTTGTAGTTGATAATTTCGTGTTAATTCGTGTAGTTGTAATAATTAGCCTACACACAAAATATTATTAAAGAAACTTAAATCGAGTTTAAAGATGTATATATTCAGTGGCCAGTTGGTGATAGCACTGATAATAGGTGGACCATTTTGATAGATTTTGCCATTTTGGTGAAGAGATCGAGCCAAGTTGCCCCATCCCTTTGGAGATTTGTCCAAATCTTTTCTGATTGTTACACTTTTGTTATATATACTTCAATTTCAGCAGTCATTACGTAGTCGTTCCAATCTACTTTTTTTTACCCTTTTTTTTTTGGGTTATTTCTGTATGTATTAAGTTATTAGATATAATAATATCACTTGTATATTTTATGAATTTTTTAGTTCATGATTTTTGAATTTGTTGACTATTTGAAATTTTCTTCTCTGCTATAAAATTGCTTTGAATCTTAATTATTTTGGGTAAAACATGTGATTCTTTATTCGCTTGTAGTGGTGGAACATTAACATCATGTGGCGGAACAGTAACATTAAAATCATGTGGTTCATATGTGTTAATATCATGTGATTCATATGTGTTAACGTCATGTGATTCATATGTGTTAGTAATTAACATGAAACAAAGTAATAACCAAACTAAAATTTATTGAAGTGTTAATGTACTGATCATCGGGTCATGATCGGAGTTTACTATAATAAAATCACACCAACTACATAAACTGATTGAGACCGGCAGTTGGCATCGTCTGATTCAAACTTTGCTGGTAGAAAACGTTTA